>CAVNZL010000014.1:1630000-2010000 GCA_963693355.1 Pontia daplidice
TTTTTTTTTTTTTCCCCCCCCCCCCCCCCCCCCCCCCCCCCCCCCCCCCCCCCCCCCCCCCCCCCCCCCCCCCCCCCCCCCCCCCCCCCCCCCCCCCCCCCCCCCCCCCCCCCCCCCCCCCCCCCCCCCCCCCCCCCCCCCCCCCCCCCCCCCCCCCCCCCCCCCCCCCCCCCCCCCCCCCCCCCCCCCCCCCCCCCCCCCCCCCCCCCCCCCCCCCCCCCCCCCCCCCCCCCCCCCCCCCCCCCCCCCCCCCCCCCCCCCCCCCCCCCCCCCCCTTTTTTTTTTTTTTTTTTTTTCCCCCCTTTTTTTTTTTTTTTTTTTTTTTTTTTTTTTTTTTAGCGGATGTGACAGTTGTAGAAATGCCGCCTTTTGGTCTACCACCACGATATGTCAATTGTGCCCTCTATATCCAGAGAGATAATGGTTAAGCTAGAAGGAAGGGATAGATGTATAATTAAGTGCTTAATGTCTATAAACAGATTTTAATAAAATGTTACATTGGCATAGTTATGATTTCAATTTTAAAGATATTATAAACGAACAAATCTAATTACAAATTTTATGAATGCTTAACATATATTCAAAGTATATAAGTATAATAAGTTTAATAGTTAAAGTTTAATAGTTTTAAAAATAGAAGCTATATAAACTGAAATCACTGGACGTATTTCATTATATCAAAGAGTTAATGTTGTCTGTTGCCCTAAAAGCGACATAAAACAGATGTGATGCTTATCTGAGCACGTAGATACAGTATGCATGTAATGAGAGTACGCAACTAAATTGTATCTATGAAACACCTTCATTTGAATGCATCTGCTATCCGTACCGTCATTTCTATGCATTAGTTTTCAAAGCTGACCCCTCAGTCGCCCCTCGAAACAGTTATGAATGTGAAATATAAAAAATGTATTTTAAAATGAATACATATTGCGATAAAGATTAAAATTTTAATAAAGCAATTCATATCATTTACATATTACATGATTTTCTTGCGTAGTAACGTTGAATATAGGAGTAATATGGATAAAATGTGCTTGGATATATATTTTTATTAAAAATATAATTTTCTTTAGTAATATGCTGCAGTGCAACTCACGGGACTAAGTAGAAGTCATGATTTAAAGAAAAACACTTTGTTGACGGATTAAGTTATGTATTTTACGAAATTTAAATATATTACATTAATTTAATTTTTTTCCGACGTTTCGCGTGCTTTGCTTAGCTTTTTTTCGCGTGATCACGGTATACTTCGTAAAATACATAACTTAATCCGTTAACAAAGTGTTTTTCTTTAAATGAGTAATAGTTACGTTAATAAAAGACAATATTAGATGTCATGACATATAAAACAAGATCTGCAGCGTACAAAAAAATCATACAATAATAAATAAATACAAAGTTACGACCGTTCGAACAATGTCAAAATTATCGCGATCTAATTCAACATTTACGAAACATTGAAAGATAACACAAAAGGTCAGACAATACTTTCGATAGGCGAGAATTGAAAGGGTGGCTCTGAATCACAAGTACCTTCCGGTTTGGAAATAGGGTTTTTTTCATGAATAGAAACGAGTTCAATTGATTGTAAAAATATTTCAAAGCAAAAATTTTCGCTTCGATAGAAGTTCACAAACATTGCATGAGTAAATATAAAAAAATATAAATAAAACGATTAAGAAAACTGAACAGGTTACTGCTATACGAACTTATAAAAATACTAACAAATTTATATAAAAATAATCAATTTGTAGGCAATTTAATAAACAATGTCTGGATATTTTAAACAAAAAAAAAATTAACACGACAGGTTCCAACAGAACCCAAACGCCTTTAGAGCTTAATGTATTCACTTTTCCTAATAATAAAAACATACTTTTGCCTATACGATTACCAATAAAAGACGGGGTTTGCCGAAGTCAAAACCTCGACTGTGTTTTAAATAAACAGCATCTCTGTATACTCTTTGAGATCATATAGATTTAAAAGTAATAAAAAGATAAATGTTTCCAATACACGTGTTTATGTAAGTGTCTCGAACTAAGCGAAGCGAACTCCGAGGGTTGTTCTAATTAAGCTTTGTTGGCTAATAGTGATTGATAGTTCATTGTTTACATTGGCTCTATTTAATGGCTCTGTTGAGAATATAACCAGTAATAAGTATTTATGATCGTTCGAACGTCCATAAAATTTTGTAATTCATCTTTTACACCTGAGATTTCTTTACACCTGAGATGACGCATTTAGATTTACCACATGTTTTAAAATTGACTTGTAGATAATGGTCGAACACGATTTTTTATATTGGGTAGGATTTTCAACCTAATTGATTTATTTTGAAACTTTTTGACTTATTCTCCTTACAAGCATTTATACAGATAAGTCTCTTTTTTATTTTATAGTTGAGATTATTGCCCGCTTTTCTCGACCACTCAACGGCCTTGATTTAATTATTTTTTGATCATCATTAATCTTTATTGACTATGAAAATGATTACAAACATATGTATGTAATGTAGTATAAATTCCCTTTTTGAAAAGAAAGAATTTAGAAATATAGAAAACAAGAATTAAATGTTATTGGCACCAACCATAAAACAAAATGCGCATTGACGTCAAAATCATAACCTATTTTAGTTGCCGCTAGGCTAAGCCTCGTTCATCTGTGAAGAAAATCTGATATTATTAATTTAGGAAGTGGGTTAAGCTTCGGAAATACGAATAGAGTTTGTTAGGATTCTCAATACTGGAAATGTTATATAAGATGACATCATTGTTTGATTAGTTGGGGCTCATATTCTTTTGTTCTTAATTAATACTGAATAATAAGATTATTACTCGTACTTGACTATTACTGGTCTGGCCATAAATAGTTTTACATAGAAACTTATTTTTTCAACATTTTAATTATTTTGAATTTGGAACATTATTTTTAAAAATTCTTTATTAATTTTTTTTTTCGTGCTCATTAACAAATAAAATATTATTAAAAAATGTGGAATGGGATATTAAAGAGAATGGACTATATGACAAGGTATCCTTCGGATATATAGACTGATCAGAACACCTTCTGTTGATATACACAAGCAAGGGAAGGAATTCAAATATCCTCTCTAAAAAAATATATACGATTTATAACTAATAAAATCAGGCGTTACTTTGCGGAAGTCCATAGTACAAAACCCCAATAGACCAATATACAAGCAATACTCCGCGAAAAACCTACAACCACTCGACGCACGTTTTCAAGTGTTCCGCAAACTGAGGATTCTCAGGATGACCATTGCCTATAGGCAATATGTTCCCGTTCGAGTCTGAGTCGTACTAGCTGATCCGCAAACGTTCTTTTGTCATACATGCTACTACAATGGCAATTAATAAATAAAAACAAGGGTTGACTCGTAGAGAAGGTTGAAAATTTAGGTATGCATATGTATTTTTTATTTTGTTTGATAAATAAATAGCTAAAAATTTGCTCCAAAAGCTAAATAGAAAAACTTAGGATGACTACCAAAACATTTAGGGGGATGAAAAAAATATGTATGTAATTCTAGGACCTACTAATACTCTCATAGTTCATGAGTCGGTTTAGTTTCAGAAGCCTTCATGTTCACTTTCTAAACGAGAGGTGTATATATTAGGTAAAATGGGACTTTTACCCAAATAACCATTAACCTATTAGGGAATTTACAATATTGTTTTCTATGTCGAGTTCTTAAAATTGCGCCAGTCTCGGCCTACGCATTTAAACACACACAACACAGTTTACAGGACTTCAATGATTTTAAAATAATCAATGGTGTGTCGAAAAAGCCATCATGACTGAAATTACCACATTGTTTAATCTTTACTATTATATTCGAATATCCGGCAATTTTAATTGTTTTGCAATAAGTTTTCAATTTTCAATCAATCAAATAAAAAATGAGGATTGAAATCGAAGAAGCTAAGAAGAGAAGAAGTATAAGAGGATGAAGATGATTATAATAAGAAGAAAGTTGATAGAAGAACAAAAGAAGAAAGAAGAAGATTCGATATTCTTAAGGGAAAGACGAATAACGTGCAATAAAATATAAATATATCTACCGTTAACTGATTTAGGCGCATGAAAGAAAATACATTGGACGACCTAAACTTTGTACTAAATTTTTACGCTCACAAATTGAATCCGTTTAGAGAATCGGTCAAGCCATTTCGGAGGAGTTCAAGTTCGAACATTCTGACACGAGATTTTTATATATTAAGATTACACAATTTATGTTTTAACGAACTGTTTGTTCTGAATGCGACATGTATATCTTTCATTACTTTCGATAAACCTGCAGATACCTCACCCATGTAGGTCAAACTGGACTTATAACTAACCAAATCTTTAACGGGGGCTCCTGCGTATACTCGGGGGCTCGAGCGAAACGTGCGTCGAGTGGTTGTGGGTTTTTCGCGAAGTATTGCTTGTATATTGGTATATTGGGGTTTTGATATATACGATTGAAAAAGACTACAATAAACAAAATGATAAAATGTACACTTAAAGTCCTAAATAATCTACTCAAGTGGTCGGAATGCTCGTGCTCATAATCTTGAGAGTTTACAAGAGCTCTGAAGACTGAAGCCCTAGATCTAGCTCTGGGCTCAATCCTCAATCCTTTAGGCTTGACAAATTATTCGCAATTTTAGAGTTCTGTTCTAAACGACACAAGGACCTTGGATCAAGCAGTGGCAAAATTTTCCTTAGAAAATTGCAACAATCCATTAAATCGTGGCCAAAAAGAAAAAAGGCCTGTGTAAGAGCCAAAGGAGGATTTTTTTCATATCTTAATAATATTACATTATTTAATAAAAAATGCATTTTCATTTTTAGCAGAACTATATATCTAATATAGAAAAGCTTTACAAAGCATCAGTTAATAATCCGGCTTAAATCTGGTCATGTTTTTTATACTTGTTTTTGTTGTTCATGTAGAGTAAAAATGCAATATGGCGTAGCTCGTAATCTACCTCAAACTCTTATGTAAATAATTCGTATAGATAGGCTTTACAAATTCAATAATACTTTCCAAATTTATAATTTATTATTCGTCTTATTGGAGTAAATAGGAGAAAAAAAAACTTTTTTTTAAGAACACCATCATTTATTGTCGGTTACAAAAGTAAGATAAGTTATATTAAAATTTTTGGATTTTAACGCATGAATAAAAAAAATGAATCGTTATTAATGTAACGATCAAAACTGGTTTTCACTTTGTTGCTTTGAAACTTACGCCAGCACAATACGTTTGAGTTATAACAGTTCCAATATAGTCGTCGTCGTATATAGTTGAACTGAATAAAAAATATAACGTAGCAACAAACGGGGTAAGAATAAGTATCAAATAATATACACGGGTCAGAAGGTCCAGAGTACATCGTGGAAGATAATCTCGATTGAATTTTACGGTCGAGCCATTTTAGGGGAATGTATTACGAAGCGGATTAAATGTCAGCGTGTCACTTTTGGAATATATTTCGAGGTTTTGCTATTCTTATTTTCTCGATATATTTGAAAATAATGCTTCACTTTGTTTTGTCACTCGTTGTCTTTAACAAGCTGATACTTGTATATTATTAGTCGTACACTTATTTTTTTGTTATTGTATTAAATTGATTTCTATTTCATGTTTCATTTTTATAATGAAATTCTTTATTATTATAGACTATAAATTTAATAACGTAATTTAAGTGGACTTAAACTACTAAAGTATCTAGTATTTTTAGAACTAGGAAGTATCGGTAAACGCCTTTTTGAATTCACTATTTTCCGTTAATTTATAATATATATAGAACAATTCCGTTACAAAAACCTTCTTAAGAAAAATTATATCGAAAAAGTTAATTCACTTTGTTAGGTCTTAACAGTACCGCAACGTGTTTGCTCACAGATCGTATTGTCCTTAATGACTTTGCTAGTTGGTCGGATAATAGTCTTAGAGAAGTTCAGAGACATTATTGCCTCATTATTGCTTTTAGATGAACTGTAAGCGGCTTTGCCAATTGGCGCCTGTTTGTACAGACTCCGCAATTCAGAGCTTAAAAGAATTAGTTTCAACTTTTAATTTAATAAAATACTAAAGTTTTTGAGTGCAGCAGACATACGTTTTACTAGGAGTTTCTTTCAGGTAGCCCGTGCTAAAAAGGAACTTCTAAATATCGAAGATATATTTGATGTTTTTAAAAAGCGTGTAACAAGTATGACATTAAAAACAGGTTGAATACAATCGGGGAACGTTTTCCATAGTCTTAATCATAATAGATTTTCTTGTTTGCAGGGGATAGGGGGCTAGCTATATATTATTAACTTGTATATCTTTACAGTCGATAGTAGGATCCTAACAGTCAATGCTTAGTAGTATAAAAGTTTTTGAACGACATCCACATAATTTAAAACAAAAAGTTGGAAGTTCGCTGACAGTGGAAATTTCTATCAATTAGTTTTATTTAAACGTGTAAAGTAAAGAGCTGTAGAGTAAAGTAACCTAGGGTAAATTAAATAGAATTTTTATATGAGCATTTATAATTAATTTATTTCAAACAAAATTAGAAAAAAGAGTTAGTTTCTCTAATTACAATAACACCTGACATAATTATCGACGTACTACATAGGAAATGCAATTAAATGGCACAAAAGAATTACTGTACAAAAAGTAGTATGAAATCTAAAATATGTTGCTTTTATATCTACCTGAATACACTTAATGAAAAGCATTGAGAAATATGCACGGAAAAGCTGATCAATAGGAAATGTGTAAATCGTAGAGAATTTGTTTAAAATATAGGTAGGAACTGAATTGATCAGAAGTTTTAATGGAATTAAATTTATTTTTGTGTTTCAATGAAGGTTTCTCATATATTTATCGTGTTATGTTCTTATCGTTCCTTAATAAGAATATATGTTGTACAAACATTGATTTCGGTAGATAAGTGAAAACCCATATGAATCGTTATAATCCAACGAAATTATTGAATCGAAATAGTTATGTTTAGTAGGACGATTGACACTGAGATATCAATGACTTTCATTTGACAATGGATATGTAGGTAGGTGGATGGATGGACAGGTATGTTAATGCGATTTACAATTGTTTATAAAGTTTCGTAACATTTTTCAGTGGTATTCTGACACGTTCTAATGTGCTATTATGCTTCATGAATAAATAGCCCGTTTGGACTATTCGCTTTATAAACGGACTTTCGTTAGTAATCGAACTAAGGCGTTTATTTATTAAAAATGGGACATTTTAGTATAGTTTAATAGAGTTTTTAAATCGTATTATATTCTACTATTTCGTATTAATAGCACAATGTATAAATTTACGCAAGACCCCTTGTATAAATTTATATATTATTGTTTATACAATGAATTCATTTTTTAATATCGTTAATAACGAATGAAACATTGATTAAAGTGGCAAATATGATAAATTAATTATAGGCATACAATTTTTTGAACGAAATTTCCGCCGTTTTAAATGTTTGATAACGTGTTCAATTTAAATATTAATTAAGATCCCTCTTTATGATATTATTCCCTGTAATCCAATTTTATATTCTGCCATATTCAGTGGTTGAGTATTGCTCAAATATTCAAAAGTTCCTGTACCGGCTTCCGAGGCCAACTGGTCACGAGTACGAGTTATTATAAAGGAATGGTTTTAATTTGTATTTATAGTATTGGTTTTACCTATGACATACAAGACAATTAGATATTGATTATCACGTGAAGCAATTAATCGTGTTTATGATTTTTATATACGGATTACATTGTTACATTAATATGCAAATATGAATATATTCATAAATCAGCAGCGACGGCGACTTCATCCGCTTTTATTTCACACTTTTTGTAGAGAATATGCACAAAAGAAGTAAACATAACTTATGATATTATATTTATTTATTTATTTTATGCCATTACAGGGACAGGCCCCAATGCGACTACACTAACTTTTTCTACTTAAACTAAGTTAATCTAATACAATTTGATGTGATAAACCTTACATTACATATTTTATGAATCAAATCCTTAAAATTAACAAGCTAAAGTTCAATCTACTAACCTAATCATTATATAATATATTATTATATAGGTTAGCTATACTTTGAAAGATTTAGATGATTCATACTAAGGAATAACTGTTGAATCAATTTTGTTAAAAGTTATTGCACAATTCCCATTCTTTGCCTTAGATGAAAATGACGTCCATTACACACAATTCATTTTGTTCACTGGTTTATTTATTAATTCTACTAAATTACTATTATTCTACAAAGTTACTGCAGTTTTTCTAATTATCCCACGGGGACTCATTAATTTTTCGGAATTAAATATGTTTTAGAACTTACCCAGGGTTATAAAAAAAGCAGACAAAGAAATAAAAAAATTATAAACATCGGGTGTGTTCTATTCCACTTCTTACACCCACTTCACTCAATTTTTATTTATATTTTCAATGTACACAAATTCGATCTTTTAAGTTTTATCGTAGATATATATTTTAGTCAAGAGAATATATATCATAGGAATGTGTATCCAATTTTTATCTAGAGGTCTTCAGAAAAGTAAGGTGGTTTTAGCAGATACTGCCAAGAGCCAAGCGTCTCATAAATTACCATAGAGCCTAAAATATATCCTATAAAAGCGCTATTGAGGAGAAATACAAGAAAAACATCTATACAAATTTATCAGCAATAAAATATATCGAAGAGCTAATTCGTGTTGCCTGTAATTTTTCACACATATGAAGCATAATTTTCTTGAAACATCTTCGGAGAATTAAATTAATTCAATCGTTATTTTAGCAGTAACCCTTGTAAACTTGAGGGTCTGGGTTGTAGTAACTTGGAATTTGTTGTCACATCTATCTTGGTTTCTCAATTTTGAATAACTAATTTAGGACATTTTGTCCCTATATATAGTTCTCAACTATCACAATATTAAACTGAAATTAATAGATACATAATATAGAATTAAATTTACGTAATTGAATACGTTTAGATTAGAAAGTTTAATATCTGTTCAAAGAAATCGTCGGTTATTCGTTTGTATAACTATACTGATATTGTTAAGCTGAAAAATTTATTTATTTGTTTGGTTGAACGCGAATCTCGGGAACTAATTGGACTGTTGTTTTATATTGGATAGAGCAATTATCGAGATATAGATACAAGCAATTATATTACTTCAAGAGACTGCTAGAAAATAGTTGAAGTTTCATATTCAAAAGTTTTAGGAAAATATTGTTACTTTTAAGTCATCAATTATTATAAATTCATTAAATTAAGTTTTTTTTAATTTCTTGTCCTAAAATCTTGTTCATAAATACATTCGAGGGTTACACAACCTAGAATTATCAATTTTTTTTGAATACCAAATTATGAAATTTTTTTAATGAGACAGGGGGGCAAACGAGCAGGCGGGTCACTTAAAATAGTGCTTACTGATAAAATTACAATTAAGAAAATAGGAAAATAGAAAAAAAAGATTAACGTGAAAAATGTATAATTAACTATTTACAACTATCACAATATAATACTTATAAATTAGCAACAATATCAGTTCTTGTAACAATTTCTTAATTATTATTACTATAATAACTGATGATATTTATACGAGGGTATTTTAATGTAGTTGAAATTTATTCTCCTCGTTGTTACGATTTCTCTGTAGTTAATGGCGGAGAGTTTCGGCGTTCGCGTTCTTTTAGGGCTTTTGTAGTCCACGTGGAAAAGTCCAAATTTCACTCTGGAAAAAATTAAAGCAAGTATTACATATAGCCTTTAATTGTATTTGACAAATACAATACAACGCACTATTTCGTACGCCAATATTTTAAAACTCTTAAAATTTCCTTCTGATGGATTGCTATTAGTTTTATAATTGTAGTTGCGCTTTAGTTGACTTTTTTAAAAGTTGTAATTATATTATTTTCGTTGTATAAAGAATGCCAGTACGATATTTCTATTATTTCTTTATTCATATGTCAGCAAAACATGAAACCGCTGTCATATTGCAAGCTGTGATATTATGAAATTATTTCTTCCTAATATTAGATAGGATGCGATAAGCATGTTTCCAAATATTTGTTGAGAGAAAATAGATTTAATGCCTGTTTGTTTGTGAAGATAATTCGCATGTATTAAGGCTAATTCCCTAAATTATCGAGATAAGCATGTCTTCGAGTTGTCCTCATTTTATTAGTTGTATTATTTGTAAATTTATATGATTGCTTTACAATTATTGCCCTAAAAAGTGCAAGTTAGTGTAGTAGAGTGAGCCTATATCTAGAAACATAATAAATTCTTTAAAATATGTGTGAGTGTGATATTATGACTTTTTTATTATTGTAGAATATCTCTTTATTTTATATACATAAATCGATCGATCTCATCTTTTGTTAAATATCACGAACTCATTAATCAAGAATATCTGTATCGGAACAGTTACTTTTACAATAACTACATTTTCCATTTTGTCCACAAACTATTTTGGCAGTTTTAAAAAAATAATACTTAAAACTATACTCACGCATAACCATCCTTCCACTCAAAGTCGTCCATTAGGGTCCACGCAAAGTATCCGGCGACATTGCAGCCATCTTCATGTATTGCTAAGAGCAGCTGCTCTAAATAACGATTATAGTATGATACTCTTTCATAATCGTTGAGAGTGCCAGAGTCTGACATCCCATTCTCAGTAACTATAATGGGCACTCTGGTTCCATAGTTTTTGGTAATCCAGTTTAGCAATTTACGAAAGCCTGGCGGATGGACCTACAACGATAACGCAAGATTCAAATATTATTTTTTTTAGTTTTTGTCACATTTTGAATGTTATTTACTAACTATTAATAACGATTTTGATTTCTTTGACTTCATTGTTTATACGTACGAAGCTATTTCTATTATGTAGGTCAATAATCGACGAACAAGTTACCCACAATGGTCACCATGCCGGACTGCCTAACAGACGGTTCCGGGTTGGATCCGGTAATGTCAACATTTGTGTGACGGGCAAGTGTTTGTTGTGTATGGGTATATGTATATGCTCGTATCTATATAAGTATATGTTTATTCGTTGTGTGAGCACCCACAACGCAAGTTATAAAAAGCTTTCTTGAGTTTAATAGACTGTGTCCAGATATTATTATTATAAAAAAATGTTTTGGTTGTGTTTGAATTAAAAACTTACTGAAAGTGGTAAGAGATTGTTAATATGTAATTGCAATGCCTTTTATAATTTACATAATTAATATATACTATTGAATCAATGTTGTTTGTGCTACAACAAAGGATCAGCATGCTAAATTTTACTAAATTGAGTGTATTGGTAAGCTCTTAAAGTTAATATAGTATTTAATAAAATGTATTTACCATACAGCAAATACTCATACAAACAGACATAAAGACAAACATAAACAAAATATTTGCAAAACATTATTTTCATAATGATACCGCTTTTAAAATCGTTAACAGTTTTCTCATAAGTATAGAAGATATGTTGTAATATAAATTTTAATTGTAAACCACGAGTTACTATAAATTGATGAACAATTGTTTATCAACTACACCGTTACAAGATAAAGGCTTTGTCAGCTGGACTAAAATTACTTCGTTTTAGGGATGACCCACTTTTATATATTGTATGTGCATTAGTTAGGTTACAAAACGTTTTCTATTTTTCATTGGTTTTAGTGGAGCCTGTTACAAAATATTCGGGAAAAGCTGAACGAAAATACAAAATTTAAATTGTATAGAAGTCCCAACCAAACATGTAAAAATGACGTATATCAAACTTTGCAATTGGATTTAAATATCTAGGACCATTAAAATATTGCACTATTAGACTTAGATTTGAGAGCACTCAAAATTTAAATAAAACTGCTGCGAAGTTTTCGAATAATTTCTGTAGGTAAATTAGCTTTGATGTTTAACTTTGTTCTCAAACTATTAAAGTTTAACCAAGTTAATGAATAGGAAGTGGTAAGAATCTTAGAATCACATGTGAAAAGTTATTTGAATCTGGTATGCATAAATCAGCAGAAACTTCTTTACAGGTTTTGCGAATCAGATTGCATTTGTTTGATAATTAGATGAACTGGCATTTTATATTGTTATTCTGTGGCTAAATTGGTATACAAGTAGAAGGTTTCTAATATTAAAGGTACAGGATGCAGTTCCAAGATACACAAATAGTTGTTTTGAATTGAGAGGCATTAACCTAGCCCGAAGATTTGAATTCAAACTTTACCTACTATTGTACCTATATATGACAGCATTTAGTTGACGTTATGGTGATAATGCCAGAATATCGAACAAAGCGACCCGGGTTCATTTTCCGCTGCGGTCAACATTATGTGATGGGCATATTTGTATTCAGTACTTTGTACTAGATAGTATAAGTAAGTATAAGTATTTATAAGAATACATGTAAGTTTGTCTGTCATGTGAACACCCCAAAAATAAGTTGTAAATAGCTTAACTAACTTTTAAATTTAAATATACATACTGCTAGCCATGGTGCTCCAGGTATTGGCCATTTTGGATCTTGATCCATCCTAACTCCTACATCGTGGTCTAGTGATGGAACTGCCCATCCATCTTCCATATCACTTGACGAAGCCAGCATGGATGTGTAATGATTTAATCCAAAGAAATCGGAGCTGCCTCGCACCATCTCCACCTGGAAATGATAATATAAGAATTACATTAAATATAATAAATACAGTTACAATACACCGTTCTTATTTAACAAGTATAAATCAGAATCATTAAAGATTATATTGACTTGTTATTCATTGCTTAAAACTATTTCAAGGCCGCAATCAAACGATTCGAATTACTATGATTCCAAAGGACATAATGATGCAGTACGAACATTAGTTGCATAAGCCTACTATTGAAGCCGTTTACAATCATAATGAACTTATCAACCAATTATCTTAAAAATGTATCAGTGGTGACAACTTAACAGAAGTTAATTCTGCATATTAATGGAAGTGTCGTACGTAATGTTAACCGGATTTGTCCTATAAGAGGGACGCTCTATGACGCATGTTTCAGACAATATTTTTTTTAGTGATCTAGGCCTGAGATATACCGTAATCTTCACGAGCAAGTCTAAAAGAAACACTATAGATGTTTCTTGTTCGGTAAAAAACCACGATATGGAAACGCGATCTTAAACTAAAATAAAATTTTAACGTTTCTAAGATAACACGGTTTTTGTAATTATACACAAAATTAATAATTAACTTTATTTTCAGTACTTCACGGAAGTATTGCTTGTGAGCTAGATAGTAACTGGACAAAGAACGGTCGCATTTCTAATGGAACAAGGATATCAGGCAATAGAACTAGTACTTGCTTTAAATTCGTACGGCTACAGATTATTTAGTTATCTACAAGAGAAGTTAAAAGAAGAACAAATCTAATCATCGTACCAAAAATCTATTCTAGCTATTTTGGTGAGAAACATGTATATGTTGATGACATATAACTAGATACGTTATTATCCTTTAATTATCCTCGATTAAGCCCGCACATTCCTACTTTTTACATGTCATACATTTGTAAGGTATCACGCGTTTATATCCGTTTAACAATTTCTTAATTTCATAAATTACAAATAAATGCAATGCAATAATTATTAAGAGCTCCATTCTCTGGGATTCTTGACCTTGATCTTGACTTTTTATTTAATTATGACTGTATATAAAACATAATCTAATTTTTTACACGAATAACCGGTGACGTCAATGAACGAGTTATTTATTTAGTAAATTTATTAACTCTTGAATTTTTTTAAAACAGAGGGCAAACGGTCGGAGAGGGTCACCTGATGTTAAGTGACTGCCGTCTAAGGACATTCGCAATGCCGGAGGGCTCACAACTTCGTTGCCATTTTCAAATGACGATACGCTTTTTCTTGAAGGTCCCTAAGTTATATCGTTCGAAAATATCTCTATTTGTAGCTGATTCCTTATGTAATTTCTGCGGCAGAAAGTGCCTTCTGAAACGCTCAATATTGAAACGGCGGTCATCGAGGTGATACGGGTGGAATTTCGTATTCCGCCTCAATGTCTGATGATGGATGATATTTAATATGGTTCTTACTCGATAAAATCTTAAGATTCCTTGTCCGTCCGAATATTCAACAAAACGTATTCAGGATTTAAGCGTCACAAAAAATATATGTAATAATATTATAATTATGTTGAATCCGAAACACGAAATATTTAAAATATCACGAGATAATCCTAATACTTAATTTAAAAGCGTAAACATACAATGTAATAACAGACAATAAAAAAAAACCGAGAATCTGTTATTTTTGAATCAGACGTTAATTTCCGTTTTTTTTACTTAAAAAAAATATATTTTTTTTCTAGGAAAAGAGATATGCCAAGTACCGTGATAAGAAAATCAGGATCTTATGAAAACGTCTAATAGTGTTATTCTTAATAAAAATCAGTATTAATTATTCAGAATAACACTATTTGACATTTAGAGAAAATTTAGATTAATAAATGTTACAATTCTTTATTCTTAATAGACCCAAAATGTCATACATATCAAATGAATGAATAATATGGTCATTTAGTACTTACTTCCTGAGGTGTAAATACCGGCAAGCGTGACCTTGCAAAACCCTGACTTATACTCAAATTGTCGATCCGTTCACGGACAAGGTCGGGGTAATTCCCTTCCTGTGAATAGATTGGATGAGCGTATTGACCCAACTAGAAAGAAAAAAATATTTATATAAAGTATTAGAATATTAAAAAAAATTTAAAGTTGTGAAGAAGGCCCAATTGGGTCCTAAATTTAACTTATGGAGGTTACAAGTAATTGATATACATAAATATAACCAAGTAAGAATTGTCTTAAAAAGGTCAAAATATATCATTATCAGTAAAAATTTTAGTTTACAAAAACAACAACTATTACTATTACTATTTATATAAGTGTGGTTAGAATAATTAGACTCAAAATATCAAAGCACTCGTCACGCGATTGTAATTGAACAGTGTCTTATAAATCCCGCGTGATGCGAGCCTCCGTTTCCTTTCTCAATTAATTCAAGTCTCACTTTAATAATTAGTAAAAATGCATAAACTTCAAAGAATTATGTCAATTATACGAAGTATCATTAAAAATACATACTCTCATTTGAAGATATCTTTCGGCGGCGGCAACATCGTCAGGATTGTTTTCATCCTTAGGTTCGGCGTAGAAAGAATCCAAAGTAATTCCAATTTTACCTGTACATAGTAATATGAATATTATTCTTCTTAGAGATAACTAACTTTATTTATAAAAGACATGTCTATAATGGGATATTTCAAAATCAGTTTTTGTTCAACCGGCTATGGCAAGACGCCGTGCGGGTTCACCGGTACGCCCTAAGGGTTACATAGGAGGTATTGTACGGATTAGTCAGTAAATTAGTAAATCAGTAGACCAATATTAAGATAATAATACTATTTGCCTTTAGATGTATTTAGTTTCTTAGAATAGTATTCATACAAAGTTCTAAAGAATATGAAATGATATAACTTTTATCCACTTAGGTATTTATAAGTTTTACCTTTTTGGAAGGGTCTGAATTTTTTATCATAAAGATGATACACCCTAGCGTGTCCCAGCAGCATATAGTGGGAACATAAATATTCCGCGACACCTTGAAACTTTACAGCGGGCACGAAATAGTCGTTCCCATAGCCCTAAAAATTTATAACATTGTTTATTCAGTCGGGTTGCTTTGGAGGAAACAAACATGTACATTTTTATAAGGCATCATTCAGACTACGAATCTGTTAGCGCAATGAATAAATATTGTTACTGGATATATTTTCATGAATTAAATTCCATGAGACAACATTTTTATTATTGCTAAAGATTCAGTAGAAATATTCGTCCGAGAAAACAATTACGGGTCGAGACGTTAATCTTCTTCGATAAAAATATTTATTCCTTGAAATATCTTTTAGTCATGTTATCACTAAAAAAAGTTATAGCTTTTTCTATTTCAGCCTGAGCTAGTACGGTCATATTAAACCAACCGAAAGAAAAATTAAATGAATGCTAACGTGATTCTGAAAAGAAATGCAATAAGAAAAAATATAAATTCATGTAGTAGTTTTCTCTAATTACACGATTAAAACAAAAAACGCTGGTCAGTATTATTCAGTAAGAGAAAATCTATCACCTGGCTAAGGAATAATAGCTGAATGTTTTTAATAATATTATGTAATACAGTAAAAGAACGCTTGAAAAAAATAAAAATCGAATGCAAATTTAAATTTTATTCTAAGCTTTACTTGTGATGTTGTGTTTTCAAAAACTATAATTTAATATTTTAATGATGTTGCAAACTATTGTAACTAGAAAAGAAAAATATGAATCAAGTGAAAAGTTTTCAACACTATAACTATCGAAAAAGTGGTAATTAGTATGAGTTGTAGATAAAGTGAACTTCACGGCTATAAAGAAAAATCAGTTATTTTTAAATCCCAGATATTACTCAAAAATGTTATTAATTATCGGTCAAGTATAAAACCTAAGCATTGTTTTATAAAGCTTATATTTAATATTAAAAATACTATGACTATTCCACTAGTATAATCTTATCAAAATATGTTTTTTATATCATAACAGGTAAACTGCATTATTAAACGCAGTTTTACTGCATACGTAATGATAATAAAGATAATGCCACTTACATGGTAACAGTGAATATGTATCTCGTTGATTGTGGTCCAAAATTTGACGAGATCACCAAACAAACTGAATGCAACCCTCGCATAATCTTCGAAGTAATCAATAATTTTGGGATTAGTCCAGCCACCGAGGTCCATGAGAGGGGTTGGTAGGTCCCAATGGTAGAGTGTTACCACAGGTGTAATATTTGCTTTGAGTAGGCCTTCAAATATCCGTCGATAGTACTTGACACCTTCCTTATTGATAAAATCATCTGTTCCCTTTGGCAGTATTCTATAAAAACATAGTATCATGTACCTACTTTGGGTAGTTTTACTACCAAATAATTTTAGTTATTGTAGTACAACGTTAGACGTTTCTATCTCTTCTTGTCATTTCTGATTTTGAATGAATTAAATAAATAGATGCTAGTGCAAATAACGACAATATAAATTAAAAATAGAGGCAAACACTACGTAAATATATTTGTAAAAATGTTCTTTTCAAATCGCAATAAATTTATTATATAAGATGAAGTAATTACCTCACCTCAAATAAATCAAAAATAATATAGTATATTGATACTATACTTTGTACACCTTATGGGAAATAAAGAAAGTTTGGATCGGAGCAGAGATTAGCTTCCAGAGACTTTTAGTTATAACACACGTAAACGGAACCTTTACAGACATTGAAATATAATATTCTAATCGAGGGACATGTTTACGAAAGACGATTCCATAAAGGCACTTTGGCCTTAGGTAAACTTTAAGCGAATCTATAATCTCTTACTTAACGTTGACTTTGAAAGCCATCTAAATTCAATCAGGCTTGTTTTGAGTATTTGTGTGGGTTAGTAACTACAATATTTCAGTTTAAGTTTCTTGTTTTTACATAACGATATTGCAATTATGTCATTACTTTGTTATTATTTTAATACAACGAATTTGTTTCATAAAGGCAATGAACTAATTTCTTCGTAGATTAAAATGTGTACCATTTGGTGGTGTCAGTCTAATTTAAATTCTTTAAAAACATTAACAACCTTTGATATGATAATACGTTTTTATGCTATAAATAGTGGTAGTTTATATATTATTATTCAATTGTAACTAGACACAGAAATAACACGCTTTAAAATTTCTAAATACAATTCGACGCTTGCTTTAAAATACCATTTTTTGGTTATAAAGAAAAATACCAAAAAAAACTTGATTACTTAGTTATTTTATAACCTAAATAATTAAGCACATAAAAAATACATATTTTAAAATTATAAAATATTTAAAAAAGCCAAAATGTACGTTGGCTTCTGCTAAACCAAATATTTTCTAAAACCCATTGTGATTATTTAAATCTACGTACGTAATCATCATTCAGTCGATGGTAAAAATAATATTGTTCTACTCATCTCAAGCGATTACTAAATCATTACAAATATAGCGTGACTTTAGGTTAATTATTTACCTCGGCCATGATATCGAGAGTCGGTAAAACTTCACTCCAAGGGATTCAACCATAATTATGTCCTGTTTATATTTGTGGTAGGAATCGGCCGCTACATCGCCATTCGACTTGTCCAGCGCGTAATCTGGGTGCTTGTGGATGTAAGTGTCCCACACACTCTCACCTTTGCCTGTGATATAACGAAAATATTGGATAGAGGTTTCCTTTAAAAACGAATAAATCTTGTGATGTTCCTTGATTGGTTCCGGTTTAAAAAAAATTACGTCATTTTAGGGATATAAAACCAAATGTAACTCAAATATACAAAAAGCATTCAAATTTATCCAGTTGACAATAGAAAATACAACTATTATTTGAGGGTTATTTAACATCCAATACAATTTATCTGAAAGACTTAGACACGTTCGTAGTCTAAGAAAATAAAAAGACAATATTATTTTGTACATTAGATTGTATTTTATACTGTTAAAAAAAGAAAACCGAAAAATAATATTCTATATGCAATATGTAAATTACTTTGTTATAAGAAAAATAATTAATAAAATTCTTCTAGGAGTTGCTAATTGTTTTGTGTAGAATTTTAACACCTATATTTTTTAATTAAAAATTAATTACGAACATTTTTTTAAAATTATTATTTGTGTAGATAAAATAAAAAAAATATTACGTCATTGTTTTAAGTAATTCATATGAAATGTATTGCTAACTTCACACCAAAATAATGTTGTTATACCAAGACTCGGTTTACAATTTCCTTAAACTATTTTTGTTAAAGAATAATATTAGATGCTCTGGTTTTTATTTTTTTATAATTTAACCAAAGCAAATTGTATCTGCTTTAACCGCATTAAGCAGTTTACGAGTATATCCGAATCGACGCATAGACGAAATATTAAAGTTATGCATACCTTTTGTTTAGTTTATCGTTTGCAAAGAAAAAGTATTAAAATAGAATACTATTTTAATACTTTTTCTTTTATTAATATTAATAAATAGTACAGTAAGGCATAAAAGTGACCATAAATGACCTGATCCTATACACATTGTACTCAAGAACGCCCGAGGTCAGGACCCATTAAGGTTTCTGAACTTCATAACATATTAATATGTTTTCATTAAAAATAAAACCTTAAACTAGCCTCCTTTGGGGTTATGAGGTTAGTTCATAAAGTATGTTTATTATGTTATCACTACGATTATACGATTATGAACAACGTGACATATAAAACACACGTTTGTATGTGCAGATTCAATATTTAATTCAAAATTAGAAATATCAATTCCTTCCCGGCAAACGTTTTAAAATCAATATTGGCTTTAGTACTCACCCCCAGCATTCCAACCACCTTCTATTTGAAATGCAGCCGTTGCAACTCCAAACATAAAATTGTCTGGAAACGTATAGTTGCTCAACCCAGAGCTCACTAGCGCGCTCACTCCATTTGCTACACACAGCAGGCTGAAATTTACATATACTTTCCATTTATGAGCTGCTAAATAATTTTAAAATTAGAATTTTAATTACGCCAGTTTTTGTTGTAAAAGAATATGAATACGTTATTACTGCGAATATTTTTACCGCACGCATTTAATTGCTTAAATAGTTTTTATATTTTTACTATCATATTAATGTTAGAGTTTACACATATTTTTTATGAAAATATTTTATGTATAACATGCAATGCCAATAAAAACCACATTAAAAAATCACAGGTTATCACAGAGTAGTTAAAATTAAGACACAAAAAACACAACACTTAATTAAGGTAGTAAATTTATGCACCTGAAGCACGTTAATAGAGCTCCGCTCTGGGCGACTCGACTCAGGCTCTGCATTTTACTAACTAAACTAAGATAATGTCAATCAGACAATTTAATTTAGCCGCCAATATCGTGACCTTCGGGGTTCCCGGTAAGCCTCTATCTACGGCGCGACACTTGCGCAAGCGAATGTTTTAAATCTCATATCGATCAATATTTCTTCGATAAAAGGAACATTTTTTAAATTTCACTTTTCTTTTTACGAGAATAAGTTTACGGCCTTCTACAAAAAAAATGTTCAAAAGGAATTTTTTACCACTCCCAAAGGAGACATATTTTTTATTTCATATATAATCATTAGCCTAAAGTGTCAAATCGCGTCGAAGTCGTCAAAGATGGTGTCTTCGAAATTTAAACTCACTGCAATAATTTTACGTTATTTATAGTAAATAGTATCTTTTTGTAAAATTAAGGAATGTTAATACCTTAATAAACTAGAGTTGCTCTGTACACAAAGTTATTTCTTAATTATTTTAATACTGAATGAAATAAATACCTTAGAAATTAATATTAATCAAAACTCACCTGTAATCAAAGAAACAAGATTAAGAGTTAACAATAACTAAAGTATCCTAGCATCTGATATTGTTTCAAAATGTATATTTTTAAATAATAATGTTATAGTTTTTATTAGAAAACCACCCGACTAAGTTTCACAAGGTAGGTGCTCGTTTGACTTTGAACCTTAGCCTTATCTGAAACGTGTTAAATTACTTCCTATTTTTAACTCGTTCTTTAATTTAAACTATAACCTATAACGTCCAATATGTTACAGTCAATCATGTTTAAGTATCAATTATGTTCATAAGGTATAGCTTAAGTTGCCTTCGATAAATTTTTATTAATATTTTTTGGCTGATATTAATGACCATTAAAATAAAAGTATTTAACTCTGAAGTTATATATATTGATACAGCTGAAGAATTATAATAACTTTAAGTGTTTCAGTACAAAAGCATAATTTTAATAAATTGCCAAAAATTACAAAACATTGTAGAATGTGGGAATTAATTGCACAGCATAGAACAATACAACGCAGTTTTTCACACAGCTACTACTTAATCACAGGCAAAAGTCATTTTTGGTTTCCTAACGTATCCGCTCGAACTTTCCCTTATCAATGAAAATGTAATAAATTTATTCCTTAATGACAATAGATACTTTTATCACTTCTATAAATTATACTACATATAATATGCGTATTTATATGTAATGGGAGTCTTTATTAACGCGGGTGAAACCGCAGGGATCATTTAGTAGTTAATAAACTTGGTCCATAGAATGCGAATTTACATAATTTTCACTGTTGTTCCGATTTCTTATTTGGCTTGTATTATATTAGTTGTAAATTTTGGATTATCTACGTAAAAAAAACAATGATTTTGAATAGATTAAACATTGGTGGTAAATTTCTATATACATGACTTTCTCTTTTGTTTATTTACCGTTCGTAATTGTAAATAAAAAGAGTTTCTTCTTTTGATCTTTATGATAATAAAATAAAATAAAATAAAGCATCCGAATTTAAATAAATATTATGTACATCATAATTATAATTTATTTATTGCACAATATTGCACAGTATGGTCTTCAGTCTTCATCACTCAAAAGACATGATCCTTATTAAGAAAAAAATAACATCATTCTTAGTTTTCTCACTAAAGTTCATCATCTTAGCATACAATTCGACACAAAGGTACGAAGGAGTACCTTAGTTCAAAGAGTATAATTAGCACGAATAAGGAGAATGTACAATGTACATGCTTAAGAATGCGAGATGGTTGAAAAACAATCTTAGAGGAATATTACAAAAAAAATAACGCAATTCTGTGGAAGAGGTCATATATTATAATACGACACTCGAAAGACGGGTGCCTGTGACATTCCCTCACGTGGCTTGGGAATAAATCAAAGAAAAGTGCTAAGGTAATGATTTATTTCAACTCTTTGCCCCGAACTGATTTCTTTATACTCTCTGTCTTATTAGAGAATAAGTAAGTACGGAAGTAGGACGTATATTAAAACGTAACGTAAAATCTTTATCTGTAATTATTTTGTGAGTAGGCACTAACTACTTCCTTGTGTTATTGTCTTTTTTTTATAAGGAAATACCGAAATTGTACGAGTATATAGCGCAGAATAGATAAGTAAGGTTGGAAGGGCTTTAGTTAAACTTGATCTGCGTTACAATTAAATAGTACTGACCAATAAGTAC
Source organism: Pontia daplidice (assembly GCA_963693355.1). Taxonomy (NCBI): domain Eukaryota; kingdom Metazoa; phylum Arthropoda; class Insecta; order Lepidoptera; family Pieridae; genus Pontia; species Pontia daplidice. The sequence continues at coordinate 1,652,240 of CAVNZL010000014.1, forward strand.
ATACATTTGTATCTACATTTGGTACGACACGGGTTGTTTGAAAAGTCAATGAATTAATTTTTTTATTTTTTTGTCTTAGTTTTTCATTATCATAATATACCCAAGACAGTAGCAGAAAGTTTATTTAAGAGTAATTATTTATGTAATGAAAAAAGGAATTGTTAATGTATATTATAACAAAATTAAAATAATGATAAAATGAACAAAAAGTTAAACTGTATGTCGTATATACTTAATAATTTAATGAAGGGAAGAATTGAATCTTTTGGAATGTCAAACTCGATAGTGATTATGTTATTAAATACTAAAAAAATGATCAACCGAACCTAATTTATTCGATTATTTACGTGAAAGTTTGTTTGATTTCCTGGCCAACAAAGCCAAAATGGTTAGGAGAGTGGCACTGCAAACACCGATTCATGTTACAAAAGCGTTTTTACTCCGATTACAAAAAAAAATAAAGGGATGGAAATAATATATCATTTTAAGTATTACTTTCAACATAAGGGTTCCCAATGGAATAGTTTTATAAGAGAACATAATAAAGATTTGGATGAAATCCAAAAAGTATTTTAATAAAATGTTGAAATTCTGGTTGGCTCGGTAACGGATGTGAAATCTTCAGAAAGTCTACATTTAAGTTGAATTCATGACGTACACATTTCGAGGTAGCTTAAATTAATATTTTAAGATATCTCAAGATCAACTCAATTTAATATATATTAAATTTATCCTTTGATCAAATTAATACATACTAAATTTATCAAAGGAATATTCGAGTTGTCTCAAATTGAAATATTATAAATTCCAGTGTTGCACTCAAATCGGTAGTCTCGAGAATTTTGCACGATTTTGCATCCGTTGCAAAACTAAGTTATGGTAATCTGACTATAAGTTACAGGATTTAGCTGGTGATCCTTTCAATTTTATTGGGAAGATGGCATACTTTTCCCGTTAACTAAAGAAAATTTAATATCTGGTTAAAATTAATGATTCCGTTTAAGTGAATTACATGAGCTAGTACTCAAACTTAAGTGAAAGTTAGTAGGGGAATTTACTTCAAAGTGATGGAAATATGCTAAAATTACTGAGTTCATGTTGGTTGTTTGTATAACCCAAATACGAGTCGTTATTGCTACGAGTCGTCTTATTATTCTGTAGACAGCAAATTTCATAGCTGATGAAAAATCTGGTCACTGGTAAATTATAATTATCAAGTAGTTATTAGTAATATCTCTTTCTTTTCTTTATGTGGTAACGTTAGGAGAGATACAGTATTTGTATTGAAATACAATTCTTTCTTAGGAAATAAATTTGTCAAGGAACCACACGCGCTACTAGGTTTGGCATAAGATTTATTGTTACCAGGTACATAACAACGCTGGTGGATTTGTGGCTGACAAATGTTGATAGTGTCGTGTTATTCGATAATTTATAACAATTTCTATAGACAGGTCACCTCTTTATTAAGGGAGTATATAGTAGTAGTAGATATATGATTTTAAAATCTAAGACTATGTATTTGAGCCTGGGCATTTAAAGATTTGGTTACTTGTAAAAACACAGGTAGATATAATTTTTACATGACATAATAAAATAGATTTTAGAAACGAATTTAGACTACGAGGTTTTAGTATTGTGTTTAGTAGTGACGCTTACGTATATTGTAGTAAAATGTACTATACATTTATCAGGCCGAATTTAATGCATATGTTGTAATGAAAAATTTATGTTCCCAATATTTCATAGCGTGGTGACAGCAGCCACTAGATGGCAGATGCGACTTGCGTTCAAATAATCTAGGGTAGAACAATAATTTGGTTAAAGCGACTCGTCTGACATCGGATTTATTACTTTTTACAAGCGTTTATTTAACTTGCAATGTATGCGTTCGGGTCGAATCCTGGAACTCACATTGGAAGCGGTTATATTCCACCGATAAAGCTGCAAATTTTTATATACTTTTAATTTAGACAATATGTGGCTAGCATGGGACGTTATACTAGATCCTATACGGCGGAGCACCCAAAAGGCGAACTAACGTTTTTATGCACAATTCTAATATGGATATCAAATGGAATGGAATGGATCCCTACTCAATAATTAGAATCAGATAGGTTAGAACATTGAAAGGTGTCCGTATGCTAGTCCTATCGAAATTAACAGATAATCGATTTTGCAATAATGATGCGTTGAATGCGGCTAAACAACTGACAAACCTGTCCCGCGATATTAAATAAATAAAAATAAGTGGAGAGTAAACTTAATTTTTTAAAACAAGTTTTTATTTCAATGTAAAAAGCATAATATGACCTTTTCCGACGAAACTTTTACTGTCAACGTAAAACCTCATTAATTTCTTATGTAAAGTTGCGAAAAGGTTTATTTTTAAAAAATGTTTATTTTATTCTTTTAAGCGTATTGAAATGATGCATTCATTCAATATTATTTTTGGAAATGTATTTATTTACATACTTATTACTTGGAATACAATAGAAAACACACGTCAAAGATGTTTCAAAGAACAGATTAAGTGAGCAGAATTAAAGATCCACATTCTTAAAATGAATGAACATTATTATTATTTATAGTATTTTATTTATTTATATAAGAATAAATACGTTTTTACCTCACTTTTTCACATTATAAATTTATTTTATTAACTGGATTTTAACGAACGAGCTTTTGCTCACTCGACTTAAATAAAGTAAGAAACTTATATTAAATACAAATAAAACAATTTGTCAATTCATTAGTCCACAGCCGGAATTCAAAGGCATAATATCATTGTTGAGGATCGCTTAATTTGCTGCTTGCTTAACCGTGTTCGAACCTATACTAAGCACATTAGTTTGATGAAACAATATTTATAATTTTTAAGATATAATTACAACAATGTATTTTTAAATCTTCGTCTAAAGCATATTCAAAGCCATGTCAGTTTCTGACCACACCGATTACGGAATTAAACCAGCCGAAATAGATCCCTAGTCGCCCATATTGTATTAAGATATTACTCTATCTTCAAGCTAGCGATCATGTAAATCGCGTGTGATTTATAATTTTGAATTAATCCCTAAGGATCGCATCAAGTCCATGAATATTTATAGAGATATATTAGAAATGACATGTGAATAACTGAATACGTAAGATAATTATGAAAGGCTTTGTAGCAATAATTTGAATAAGAATAAGAACATTTATGATGTAATCAATGTCTAACAAACCTATCCTATCCTATCTTATAAACCTCTATGTTAAAAAAAGCGACTGTAAAAGATTAAATGAAGTCCAGTCACATATTTGTATTTTCATTTGAAAGATTTCTTTAACTGTGAGCGTTCTATGCTTAACAATCCAAAAGTAGTATTATTTCACTCTTCACACATCCAGCACGTTATTGCACCGTTTAAAACGATAAAACTTAGTTACCATGTCTTTAAATTCTTTATGAATACTATAGTAAATAATTATATATATAGATCTCTATATTATATTGTCATGCTAAGCACTTACTATTAAGTTTAAACATAGGGAAATTTAAATATGATATCCCACGTTTTTTGAAAACATATACTGAATTGATACCATCATTGAATCTTTATAACAGTAGTTCTTATGCACAATTTTTAAGTTATTCCACAAATCTCTCGAGTGTTTCGTTTAATTAAACAAACATTCTCGGAATCTTCCACTCGTGCTTCAGGCGCATCAGCCCGCATGCGTAAAGTACTTACCCATATCAGAGCTTTCAGTTGCGATGAAGATACCGTGTAGAAAGCACGTATTGCTATGCCCAAATATTACGCGATCGCGAAATTGGCGATAATTATGAAAACTGTAGAGGCGTTGCGGTGATGCCATAAAGTGCGTGAGTGAACTTTTTGCACCGGTTCTATGACGTTTTAAATTAATGTGCTTTGAGTTATATGATAATTAGACTTTCAAGTCATTTAATAATGTAATGGTTGATAAGATTTAAAAATGGAATTTCAGTAAGGCTCTTGTGGTAAGCACTGCAGTCTAAACTACTTGATGTAGTAGCGTTAACCGGCGTTATAATCTAAAAAATATAGTTCAGATTTTCGTTAAAAATTCTATTGAAAGATATCTTTAGAGATATAATTCGTTATGAATTGCTATAAGTATTGCAGTAAACATAACTAGCTACGGCTAATAAATTTAATTTATTGCACACGAACTACATATGTTGCTATAAATTAACGACCGTTGACAGGATATTAATTAATTTTTGTTGCAGCACACGTTCATACGAGGAAGTTAGTTTGACCTTTGCCATTCCAATGACATAGTGCACTAGATTTGATCGAGATTAACGCAGCCTTAAATCTGCCAAATGCCAATACTGGCCGTAACTCAACTGTTCGGTCGTAATCATTTTTTGCAATTATTCGGAGTTTAAAATTTGAATTCCAAGACATATTTAAGTGAATCGATTGCATTATTATCGTCATGAAAACATACAGATTGAAAATATAAGGAATAGATTTTAAAACAAGCTTTACTAATGCAATGAATAAAATATTGCATAAATACTTAAACAACAATTATTGATGAGATGTTTCTCGTGTCGTATCAGTCTTTATTATCTGCATAATATGTCAAGAAACTACGGAATAATAGGGATGTTATCTGATTATAACAGTAATTTACTGACTCCTTAGACAGTGTACAATAAATATAAAACCATGCTTAAACAAAAAGTAGTTAATGTCCTTAAAAGCTTAAACAAAAAGTTTAGTTTTAACATATCCGCATTTTTGAGGTTGTGTTTTTGTACCATTACCAGTTGTTGCATCATATCAAATACGTATGTGTGCTATCCATGTCTATATAGAATTAAGCTCATAAATTCCAACGCCTACCGGAGTAAAGCAAGTAAGAAAAAACATTTCACAACTTCAAGCAGAGAGAGAAAAGATCATATAAATAATAACAGGCAAGCAGTGATGAGGCTAAAAGCCTTTGCGCAGCGCTTTTCGGTGCTCCATAAATTGGAAAAGAATGAAAGAGATTAAAAAACATCCCAAATTTTTACTACTATACTTATAATAATACATACCAATTGAGGATAGATCTAATTGGAAAGTCGTTGACTCATAAAAATAATTAAAAGATTTATTAGAATTGGAAAATGCGGTAACTGCCATTGTTTTGCACAAGTTTATATGTATGTAATATACAGGTCATACAACTTGAGTTTAGAAATATTTTCTTGTCTTATATAAAATTCTCCTGGATCGGATAATGGCTTCAGATTTTCCTTTCCCTTTTCTTGTCCATTTTTGCTTATGTGATAAATCATAACTTCTCTGCATTTGAGACCCGCCGTTGACTTATTATTAGAGATGATGATTTGACTGTCATATTCAAACGTAGATACTGCTAGTCATAGTTTGGTTTGAGAATCACGTTTATTCACGGGTATAAAACTGATCTTTCAATTTTACCATGTGCTATGAATATGAGGTATGAATTAATGAACCTTATGAATTATTATTGCAATGTGTATTATTTAACTCAAGCGCAAAAAGGGATTACTTTAAAAACAAGTTTTATATATTTTTCTTTTGGCGCGTTGCACAACGAAAATAACTGTGGTGAAAAATTAAAAATAAACTGAGATCGCTTTGTTTGTTTCTTAAGTCTATTTATATGAATATGTAGATTTTGTCTCCATCTATAAACAGTTTTATTATAATTACACAATTTGAGGTCAAAATAGTGTTTATCGTATCTTAATTCTGAATCAGTTGTTTCACTATATGTACTATTTGTATTCATACAATTATTAAGATTAAACAAATACGTGTTTTGTCAATAAGTATAGTTGTACCGATCACGAATCATTTGTAGACACTTGATCCGATCTGACTCGATACTACTACTTTTATCACTTGCTTCTTACAAGTACATAATATATCCAAACTAGGTCAAATAGTCAACTGTACATATGTCAATAATATGTAACTGGTCCTATTGAAAAGTGAAAGACATTTTAAAAACATATTTTGCATTAATTAATGCGCAAATAGAAACAGGTTAGAACAACTTTTATTTGATATTTTAATGATTCGTTTTTTGCCACTTAAATATATATATATACAGTATACTGTAAACATATTGTTTGAAGTTGCTTAATTTAGCTACAAAAAATTTGGTATAATAAGCAACAATAATTTTTGTGTAGGATATTCTATAAGATGAAACCCGTGCAAAAACATTGATATACGTCAAGTATGCAAACATTGGGATATTCAAGGCTTCAAGGCTTCGGACCTTCACTCCTTACCATTTATCTCGTATTTTTTTAAATAATAGGGATGAATTGTCATTACAGAGACAAATCATTTAAAACTTACGATCTAGCCTAAAGAAAGACTAATGAGTAATTTACATCTAACTTAAATTGCTAAAGAATATATAATATAAGAATAGTGTCCATTAACAATTCTTACAGTCTCTAATAAAGGCCTGACACTTTTTTAATGTGTACTTAAAATGTTTAAATATAACATATATAAAATAGCACATCACTAATGACACTAGCACTAAAACACTAATTCGAATATTTTTTTCCTTTTTAATCTTCTTACTAGATCGGTGGTGTCTAGGAGCTGATAGCCTCAGCATTCACATGATGGTGAAGTCGGTCGTGGGCTCCAGCTACAGTGTTCTCGTAAATAAATTATATAATCGACCATAAGCAACAAAATACCCTATTCAGGTTAAAAGCACCCGCCTTTTATTAAATTCAGTAAAGTGCTTGCTTACGACAAGAGGCGAGATTATCTAGACTGCACACATGAACGACAGCGGCTTCAAATGGCCTTGGGCTGTTTTTGTCAGTCAGGAGCTTTACAAGACAGTCTTTAGTTTTAGCACATAACTCATATTTTAAAACATTATTTCTTGTGAATGTGTCTTCACCGGACACTTTGTGTACTAACTCTTCCATACTTGGGTGTAGCGTGCGTGGTGTAACGGCGTTACGCCTATCAATTTTTCAAAATTTTTATGTTTCACCGAAATGTTATTGTTTTTGTTATAATGCAAATTCAAAAGCATAGTTGTTGGCTGTGGTCCGGTGTTATTATATATATTTATAAAACGTTTTTATATGTTTAAGTACGCATATGTAATTTATTAGTTGTATCATAAAACAAGCTATTAATAACTTACCTTGGGATTACCGACCGTGTGTCAAATATGTTCTAATATTTATTCTTCTATCTTATTTATTAGTATTAAATTCTTTATGAGGTTATTTTATTGTCAGTGCGACATAATTTATTCAAGTAATTCGTTCTGGATATAATGGTTTAAAATTTCGATTATGTAAATATGTAAACTATATTATAAAGGACTAAAATAAATTGTAACTAAAATAAATGGCAATGTGTTATTGCTTAAAACAGATATAAAAGCAGGATTATAATTAAATAAAAATATACAGGCAAAAGTAAAGTTTAGTATGCACCACAATTTAATAATTGTTAAAGTTTTAAGAGCTCTTAAATATCGAGCAATAATCGCAACACTTTGCGAATATTCAGAGTAATCATAATTCATTCGAGTTGATCGGACTAATATTTCCTAATATAAAATCGCAAAGCAACAGACGTACATATGTGTTTGCCACTTCGTTCAAATTTTAGGGACAGAATCAATTGAAAAGATCAAGCATATAGGAGTTCAGATACATACTATAAGGAAAATAGGAAAGTTCGTAATCAATCTTTCTTATAAGTTGAAAAGCTCATACGTCATTCAAGCCTTGTCAAGTCGACAAAGGTTAACAATTTTTCGTCTCCTAAAAGGTATTTAGAATCACTTTAAAGTGTTTCTTTGCAATTTAATTTGAAAAGGGAGTTTTATTATAAACCTCTTTGATTAAAATTGTAGTATGATACGTTAAAAAGGTTTCATATACTATAAAAAATAAAAAATGAACAAACCCACAACACAGTACGCAGTATAAATAACTAGTCTTTGTTAGTTAGTATAAAAATAAATGTTTACTCACATGTACACATTTCTTCACAGTAATTATATAATTTTTATTATAATTATGTTAATCTCCTTTGAAAATAAAGCAGTACTTCTTCCGCGTTATTGAAACCAGAACTATTTTATTTTCATCTAAATCTTAAAAAGATAAAAAATACGTAAATTTTCTAACCCTAAACGTTATTAAATTAGCATGAATTACAAAAGATCTATCTTATAAACTTCTTTTACATTTATACCGGCAATTTCTCAAAGATAAAAGTGAAATGAAATTGTCATTTAAATTATGCACTGCCAGCGAATGTTAAGACCCTTTTTATCTTAATTTTCGCAAAGGCATCTCGAGAAATATAAATACAATTGAAAATATGGTTCACAAAATCGGATACTTACTGCTTATAATTCGTTATCGGGTTTTCGTGATCATTTGTAACAAATTGATATTTTTCATGAGTCCTTCAGCGTAAGAAGTACCATTTATATCGGACTTGCAATTTATGGCGTCCATTCATCATTTTATCGAGTCGCCCTTGTCACACGTTACGACGACTACTTAACTCTCATAAGTTATAATTCCCAACAGATCTGGGCAAAGGTCAAAGAGGTCCTATTATTCATGTTGTGCTAAGATTGTTTCGCATTATTTCTGGTAATTGTATCAGTCGTTTGTTGCATACGTCGCAGGCTGTAACAGCATGTAAATCTCATTAGGTTCTATTAGTCTATGCCATCGTTACTTACAGGAGGTTCTGAACTTTGTTACTTCCCTGTGTCACTTACTTTCAATTGGCGATCTTTTCTAAAAAAATATTGTTATTTTCAGAATACGTTGAACATTTAGCACTGTATTTTTAATGCTTTATATAGCATAGTATATCAGTATTTAAAATATATTCCTCATAAAATAGGCTCACTATTGGCCTTACACTCATTTCTTGGATCATTAGGCGCGTTTATACAAATGCGCCACTTTTTCTTGTTGTACATTTTCATATCTAAAACAGCGGTCATTTCTCAAGTAAAGCATGTCATTTTTCCTGTTTTTCCTCGCTTTTCACTCATTCTTTAGATGCTTCAGAAACTTTCTATTGTTAGTACTTAATGTTTTGGCGTTCACTGTTTGCGCACTTCGTAATTAGATATGAAAAGAAATGGTAGATAAAACAAACTTTACAGAATTGGGTATAATTTATTTTTACGAATTTTACAACTTAAAGTTGTAAAAAAGGCAGTGTAGATCTAGTGATTAATCTTTATAGTCTCAATGCGCTTGAATCGTTTTAAACCTTGTCTGTTTAAAATAATGACCGTTTAAAATACGAATAAACGTCATAAACGAAATAATTGACAACGTCTCGTCGACCATCTATGAATTAAAAAAAGTATGAATGAATTGAATACATACATGAATTTTCAAATCTACCTCTCTAATACCGCCAACTCTATACTATATTAAACTACATTCCAAGTAAAACAATTATATTTTTTGTACATACAGAGGCAGACCTTCCTGTCTATGGCTTATAAAAATGAAAATATATCATTGAAAAAAGTAATAATGATCTACTCGGGGATATTATTGTCTGATACTATATCTCGATAATAGCATTCAAGTGAAATGTGTTCTAATAATACTGGCTAAAATTTTTAATTGTACTTTTAACACATTTTAACTAACACAAATACTATAGAGTAATACTTTGTGCCATGCATAGATAAAAACGCACTTTCGCTCCCCATGCTTAATATCGTTTATGGAAATTCATTAGATGCTCGCTAAGAAAGGTGTTGAATAGCTTAGACGGCACCAAATACTTATGTGTATAGTATAGGTAAAATATTCAAGAACTTCTTAAGAGCAGATCCAAAATCCAGCTGTGGATGAAGTTATACATAAAGCATTGTTTAAACATGAACAAGTTATTCGTATATTTTACAATCCACAAAGTTTGTTATATTTCCGTTTTTTCACGTTTTTCTGAAAATATTGAACGTCCGTAAGACCGCGGTAGCAATAATATATAAGCTAGATTTTATTACTTGCACTTTGATTTTAATTCATATCATTTTTGTTAAAAAATTGTAAATGTCCTACTTATTAACTTATTATACCTAGAAATGAAGATGGTTGCGGTCCGGTCGAATTGGTCGCCCTTTTAAATTTAGACTCCCCCTGACCTCATTCAACAGATTGTGCAATAAAATTGCTGCCTTGAATTATTGCAAGGTCAAATGCTAACCTGTCTGGGCTTAATAACTGTCAAGTTTTTTAGTCTGCTACTAGCATAGATTTATATAAGTTTCGACAAAAGTTTGCAACTTGAAACTGTGCGTTTTTGTTTCAGTTCGAAATTTGAAATGTATTAGTGCGTTCGAAATATGAAACTTAAAATAAAAAGAGTGAAGTGAGTGAAGTGAGGTTTTGATGGTGAGTGACACAGCATGACCACATGGATGGCGCTGTTCGGGCTTGTATGGCTGCTGCGTGTGCGCGGCTCCCTTTGCGGATGTTCCGCGTGCAAACGGGCCAGGCTCGATCTACCAGAAGAAAGCCAACGCGCCAGCCCCGAAGACCGTGCGCCTTTTGACGTCATCGCTCTACAACACTACACACGTGACGTCACTGTCCAAACGGATTTTGAAGATGACGAAGTTGAAGACCTCGATAAGATCGAGTTACAAATCACTGAGGAATGTGAGTACAATCTCTATTATACTAGTTAGAATTTATGAACATAGCTAGGATCAACAATTAATTATTACCAAATATTTAATCTTCGTTACCCTTTTATAATTTAAAAGAATATTTCGCTGGTTCTTTAACAATAGCTATAATTGCAAAGAAAAAATATAATTCAAGTAAATTATAATTTGTATTAGGGTATTACAGCCAGGCTTAGAATTAACAATTCAAAGTAATTACACACAAATATCGAGCAAATATATTTCTAAGAAAAAATAAGAGCTTCAAATACAATATTTTATGAAAGAGAAGGGTTTGGTACAGATAAATGTACAGTCGCCGTAAGCGTTTTTAGAAAGCTTACGTGAGAAATTCAATATTATACTAATACTCGTAATTATCTATAGTAAGTGTAGATGTTACATGAAAATTATATTGTGTGTCCTATTAGTGTTTGGGTTATCGAGTGGTTGAAGTTTAATTTTAACAAAGTATCTGAAGGTCGATTTCCGGGTTAACAACAAATATTTGGGTGAAAATACAATTACACAAAACTTTGACATATAAATTTCTATTATTTTAACATACATGAAAAGTAAGCATTATAGTACGTGTCATAAAGGAAATAATAACATTCGCGGAAGTAATAATTTGAAGGCTTCAAATACACAAGTGTCCTGACATATGTTTTATAAAGTATCAATCACTGTGCATTACTTCCGCTCAACCTAGAAATGTCACAGTTCATGTGTGACTAAAGTATGTGATTTATAGTAACTTCACTTCCCATACTATTCTTTGTACTTGAGTCACGCCGGAGATACTATCGTAGGTGATCGCTCATGGGCGTTGCGGATAAAACAAGGTTAAAGAAAAGTGCCTCTATAATACTCGGTTTTACTCACAGTGTCTGTTTCTGTGGACGTTTATTTAATATGTCTATTCCCTGCAGGTTTTAGGACGTTTTGCACATTTTGAATTTTGCGACCTCAGGCCTGAGAGCCTAGCCAAGGGCCTAGCCCTATAATGGTTATAAAAGTCAATCTGCCTGTTTTTTGTCGATTAAGAAATAAATATAAAAACCTAATCGGCCATGAACTAATATTTACGAGTATTTAATGACCGGTTGATAATATGAACTAATATACTAGAAAAATTCACAATATAATATTAATAAAATCAAAGTTAGAACAATTCCGCTAAAATAGGAATTAATAGGAGTATACATATTACATATAGTAGTTATGTTAATAATATCAAATTGGTTTGTTTACGTTCAACCTAGATTTATTACTTTTTAATACAAAGTTCAATACTTTGTTGAGACCGATTATTATATACTAATCGTTAACAAAAGTCTATACATTATTTGTATGTATAACGATTCATACGAATATCATTAAAAAAAACTTTAAAAATACTTTTTTACGATTGAGTAATGAAATATAAAAGGATATTTTCAAAGACTAAACGTCATATATGTTGGACACAAAGAAAATCAAAGAAAAAAATGTGTGTTTACTATTTGCCAATAAAAAGCAGAGTAGTCATCGTTTATGGAATGAAATGGATTCTGTACCTAAAGAAACCTTCTGTACCTAAAGAATAGTAACTTATTTTTTGCCGTTCATAAGTGAACTAAACCTTTCTTTAATTAAACTAAAGAAATAATAAGAAAATAAATACTGGCCGCGCACAATATCATATACAGATATTGTACCTATACGTCCATCTAAGTTCATCCAAGTCCATCCATTAATACTAGATTACAAAGTGAAACAAATGATTGCGGGAGAAAATGCAAATGTTAAACACATTACAGACAAAGGGATTTAAAGGTTGTCACTCTTTTATATATGAATTTATACGTAGGTATATAGCTTTTTATTATTTTGCAGTTTGTCTGTTTGTCGTCAAAGGAAGGTCACGTCATAGTTCTAATAACGGTAATATCAATTTGGTTAATTTTAAGTAATTTACTAACTCTCAGCATATGTGTGTCTATTAATTATAACTACGTACTATTGTGTGATGAAACAAAACATTGACAGAATACGCTCCGTTAATTGGTATCAAAGTTTGTGCATAGTTCTCTATAAAGTATTCTCTTCATAGCATTGTTTGTAGGACCTCAGAGTAAAAGCTAGTCTCATTTTACGTGTAGGAAGCCACTTGTATTCATAGTTTGAATTCATTTATACATTATAAAATAAATGATTTATATAAATAAAATATTGAATAATTACAGCAACAGACTTACGTTCAATTGAAATTTGCTGGAAAAAACAAACTCGAATGTCTACACATCGATATTAAGTTGTGTAATAAAAAAATGAAAAAATTAGTCGATGAAAAAACTTAGATTTTATCGAAGAACGATACGATAAAAATTTATTTCCACGGCCCAATTTTTTTATATTGGTCTATATGTGTTTTTATCAATCATATCCTTATTGTATTAATGAAGTCCGTTGGAGATATTTCTGAAGACCGGACACGCTTTGAAAGGGTCGTATAGTATCTGCAAAATTGTATATACGCTTTGACGAAAAGTGACATATGAGTTGATTTTATTTTATTTAAACGTTGGAATAGACCGTTTTTTTTATGAAATAGGCAAACGTGCTTGCGGTGGGTGGCCTAAGTGGCAATAATATATCATAAACATCCACTCTAGTGTTTGCGTTGCCGACTCTTAAGGGAGGAGTATGCTCTCTTTTTAAAGAATTGGAGGTCGTATCCGGTTGGGAGGACCTCCGCTGTGAGCCGATTCAACAGTTCACTTGCTCTCAAAAGAAAATGTCTTGTAAAGCGAACTGTGGAAGATTTTCATCCATTGAGATGGTGTGATTTATTATAAATTATGAGGTAAGTTTTAGCTAGACACGGATTAGATATAGCAAGTCATAGTTTTAACTCTTTACAAGAATAAAAGACGATAACAGTTAATATGTGTTACATAATCATACAAAAATATATTGCATATATCCAGTTGTGGAAACGTTCAAATCTATCTGACATTTGCACAACGAGTTTTGCCTTCATATGTTTTTGTGTATACCAGAAGAGTGCAAAATTAAATTGTTTAATTTAATTTTTCCAATTATTAATATTTACACAAAAATTTTACTACTCAAATGTATGGTAAAATTTTCATTTCAAATCCGTCTAAACTTCATATTGTTGCAATCATCAGGAAAACTAAAGCTCTTGGACAAAACATTATAATGTAGTTTCACGGGGAAATGAGAAATAATTAAAACTTGCACAAGAAGAAGGCTATAAAAAGTTCGACAATGAGCAAAACAGGGTAAAAAATTCAAACGAAGTTTCACTTCCTTTATTTTCAGTACGTGAACTGTAAAGTTAATCCCTTTTTAAAGTTTTCTGGAAGAGAAAAGTCCCATGTTCGCATTTCTCATTTTTACCCCAGTGATGCTCCGATTTGGGTTAATGTTTTAAGCCCTTAGAGGCTTTCATGCCTTAGTTTTAGATAAGATAGGCACCGTATTTCTTTAAATTGTAATATATTAAAAAGGATTCATTGATTTTATTAAATGTATGACTATATTTATGAAAAGAGTAAACAGAAAGAACCTCGATCATTGACATATCAGAGACCATAAATGGCAATGTGATGTTTGCCCAGACACAGACTATTATTTACTTAGAGTTTTATTTATGAGACTTAGGAATATGTATCCGCTTTATAATGGAGAGTAAGGGATATTTGTATTAAAAGGTTGCGTAAGTGTGTGTAATCATTATTACGAATAAGATTTTTAATAAGAGCTGAAGGTGTTAATTAAATACTTAAATATTAATTATCCTTATTTATATGTAAATTATATGTAAGGTTATTATAAGTTAATATCTATTAATTCAGTGAAAATCAGTCTGGCGTTAACCATATCAGGAATAAACTGAGATGTATTCAATAATTTATGTGTGTAATTTAAATATACCTGATTGTTTCAACTAGCTACTCTCTTTTTTATAAATATTTGCAAAATAAGCAGAAAAATAATTTCATAATGGGAATTTTCTCTGTACAGATTTGCATGCTCACTAACTTTAATTGGATGCGATCGGTGTCGGGAAATAACCCATTTTATATAATATCTGTTACGAAGTATGGGGCTTTCCAGTTTGTGTACATCTATTTAAATAAAAATGAATCATCGAAATGGATGCAAGCGCATACCTCCCGAATAACCGCGACACAGCGAATATTTTGTTTTGTGTTCGTTATCAGTACCGACAATGTTTGTTTTTTTTATAAAATAGGGGGCAAACGAGCAAAAGCTCCCCCCCTGATGTTAAGCGACACCGCCGCCCATGGACACTCGCGAAGCCAGAGGGCCCTCACATCGTTGCCGGCCCTAAATCTTACGCTCTTTTTTTGTAGGTCCATAAGTCGTAATTGTTCGGAAATAATAAAAACAATAAAATATAATAATATAAAGATTGACAATCACTCACGACATGAAAAACTGTGATATACCTTCAAAATATTTACCAAAAATTGAACTAATGAATTGTTATTTACAACATGCGAATTATACAGGAAGCGTTATGTAAATATTATAGTAGCTGGATCATACAAAATTAATCACATTTGCTCACAACGAATTATAATTCGAAATAGTATGGTTTTAATAATTATGATGTGTGATGTTAAAATTGAAAAGCGCATTTTATCAGTGAAACAATTATGGGATATGTCCAATGATATTTTATTTTCCTGTTTATTTTATCTACGTATCTGTTTATATTTAGTTTTACATTAACGAAAAGCACATTTACCATCTAATATATAAAATTCTCGTGTCACGGGGTTCGAACTTGAACTCCTCCGACGGCTTAACCGATTCTCATGAAACTTTGTGCGCGTATTGAGTAGATCTGAGAATCGGCAAACATCTATTTTTCATCCCCCTAAATGTTAAGGGTAGTCCACCCCTATTTTTTTATTTTTTAGCCAAAATTTTTATTTTCTATTTTTTTATGATACATCATACAAAAATACATACAACCCTAAATTTTCACCAGTCTACGATCAACCCTTATTTTTTATTTATTAATTGAAAATTGAAATCACATGTATGGCAAAACAACGTTTGCCGGATCAGCTACTATAAAAATAACATACTGTTTACCAAAGTATTGTTTTTGACTAAAACTGGTAGGACTGGGAATGGCCTTCCCTTTCCAAAATCCAAATTTCATGTCGATAATATCTCACGTAGAAAATCAACGCGGTATATCAGAAAATTTTCACTTTTAATTTGTTTTGGTATCTGCATGTTAATAATAATAGTATGGTTATCCAATGAATCATGCCGATCACACCTAGTTTTTGTGTTGATACCGAAGATATTATCTCTGCTTGTTGTGAATGAATGAGTTTCAACACATGCATCAAACTTTTTAGAGATTGTTTCTAACAATCAATGTTTAAAAATATAAAAATAATAAATAACATTAATGCATTTTACATTTATATTTTCTTGCGATCCGCTTTGGATATGAGTATATGAAAATGGCATTAAAATAATTTCCTTATGCATATTCAAAAAGATATAAAAGCAATTGTTAAATATTAACGATACAATCGTAAAACTAAAGACTGCAATAGCGCATTACAGGTCATTAATTTCCTTTTAGTAAAAGTGCATTTGGATTAATGAGAAATGAGGACGCAGCGAGACATAATAAGATTATTTTATATTATAAAAACTGTCAACAAAGAAGTGAAATCTTATAGCAAGATCAGATTTTAAAATACCTTATTCATTTCAATATTATAATTAACAGAATCAGGGATTACCTTGGGGAAGTCCATAGTACGAAACCCTATTAGACCAATATGTTAGCAATACTCCGCGACCTTTACGTGAGTGGTTTGGATTGCTAAATATTGGTCTAATAGGGTTTTGCACTTCAATATACAAAACTGTATATAATATACTGTCACTATGAATGTTCAACACTGCACAGACAGGATGTAGCCTTTATAATACTAAATTTAGGCATTATTCTTTGTGGCGCAAAAGTAAAGACCCTATTTGGTTCAGCTAATTTTTTCTAAATTAGAAAACTAGATTTAAATGTATATTTACGCCATTACCGTACCATTAGGATTAAAAAATGATGTCTTTTAAATGGTGACCTCCAGACTTTATGCACATTTGAGCCCTATTTATGACATTTTGCATAACTTGCCGTAATACTTCCTGCGATATGTTCCTTATTGCTTGATGAATGTTTTCTTTTAGGGCTGCGAGAGTCTGTAGCTCGTTCACATATACCCGAGATTTCAAAAAATCCCAAAGAAAGAAGTCTGGACTGGTCAGATCGGGTGATCTTGCAGGCCAAGGCAAATCTCCAAAACGAGCCTCGGCCTGGAAAAGCATCCCTCACAGAACCATGTTATGTGATAACCAGTTTGGACGAATTAGGGCCGGAGCACATCTGGTTTCAACAAGACACACACAGCGCGTGACACTATGGACATAGTTAGGGACGCGTTTCACATCTGGGTATTTGGATGAGTTGTGACATCAAAAATTGACGTTGTGAGGCACGCTCAGTAGCGTAGTAGTATATCTACCACACCCTCATTTCTGTAATTATTTATTACAAAACAGGCCAAAAGTCAATCCCCACTTGTATGACTAAGGAGTTTTCGCTAATTCTATTTGGAGCGTAATTTCTGTTGTTTATCGCAAATCACTGTTTAACTTAGTATTTATCTTAGGCTGTACCCAATGAATAATTTTGTATTTATGCAACAGTTAAAACTACTAGTATCTTAAATCGTACATACAATTAACAGTTGATCACTGAAATACATGTAACAATTTCTAGCTTGATTCTATACCAAAGGTTTCTCATAATAACTTAAGTGAAATTTTATACCGTATTTATTTTTTATTCATTATTAGCATAGAACAAAGAATTTCTGAAAGTATTTTCACCCACACATAATGAACAATGCGCTATGTTACCAAGAATTGTTTCAATAGGTTTATTTCCAATAATACCTTTTAGTCCATAATAAACTAAGGAAAATACATGATATTTATTATTTTCAGCGAATGCGAGCAACTTTGAGGGCGGTCGTGAACAAACGGAGAGCCCAGAAGGCGGACACCATGGCACAGGAAACAGTCAGGTTCGATAAATTACTTTGCCAAGCGCAATGTTGCTTTAACATCAAATATTTTGTGTCTCCTTTGTGCTTTCAATACCAAACACAAGTTATGCTGCTTTGTCTTTTTACAGTAATATCGTATTTAAATATGATTAATGATTCTCTGTGGCTATCCACGAATCCAATACATTTTTCGTTCGTATTGGAACTACAAATAAAAAATGTTTGTTTACACTTGCTTTGTCTTATGGCAGTCATGTTGCTGTGCCATTGACATTTGATTAGATCATATATTTTTTTATTCGCGGATAGCTTCGTTATTTATGAAATATTTTTCATTATTATAAAGCTTAAGCTATTAATGTTGCTTAGAAATAAATGTATAAGTGATTTGCTAAATTTCTGGAGCACAAGTGATTAAGAAAGAAAATACCATCACTACTAGAAAGCTAATTTAACTCGAGTAATGGACAATAATGACGTACAATGTTTGATTAACATTACCACGCTAATGAAGTCATGCGAACAAGTCTCTGCAAGTACTTTAATCTGCCAGTTTCCTTTGATTTATGTAGTACTGTATGCATACACCAAAACCGATTTCATAGGCCGATGCCGGCAGGTAGCACTATGTAGTTGAACTCGGACATGCATGTCTAAATTGCAACTGCTATGTCTATGCTTTTGATGCAAACAGGATAGAATAAGGTCAAATTATTAGATACATAATAAATACTGAATGCATTATAGATGCCAGTACACTTGGGACGCAATTATTTTCACAAGGGCCCCGCAGTGGCATAAACGTAACCTAAGATCCATTCCTCTCTCCTTACTTCTAACCAAAAGTCTTTCTATAATTCTTCTTAAGTAATAAAATAATCTGTCAAACGTCTTGCTCGTTTTTACATTTGCTGATATAAGTTTGACTTGAAGTCATTGAGATATGCTTTTTAATTTTATGAAATATAATTATAAAACAGTTCTAGCGCCTTTGAACAGCATATAATAGAAAATTTGTGGTGTAAATATAAACCTAGACATCATATCAGAGAAGTAGTCACGAAATGATTTTTTGGATCAGCCCTCTAAACTTATATTTTATTGAATATGCTAACTGTGTGCTATAAGGCGTCTACGTTTCAAATTACTTTTAATATTATTATTTATTTTATTTACTTTGTTACTTTATGCACTACGTTCGCACGGTATCTTTATTATAAAATCCAAGTTACTTTCAGTTCTCGTCCGACTCTGACGATGTCTGGGAGACTATCCAGGTGACCT
Organism: Pontia daplidice; assembly: GCA_963693355.1. Taxonomy (NCBI): domain Eukaryota; kingdom Metazoa; phylum Arthropoda; class Insecta; order Lepidoptera; family Pieridae; genus Pontia; species Pontia daplidice. Next base: position 1,671,397 of record CAVNZL010000014.1, read on the forward strand.
TGGAGCGCGGGGCGTCGGGCTTAGGACTGAGTATAGCAGGCGGTGAGAGCGAGGGTGACGTCAGCATTACACGAATAGCACCAGTTGGCGCTGCAAAGAAAGATGGGCGGTTGCAAATTGGGGATGTCCTGTTGCAGGTGATATTAATTCAATCACATTTATGAAGTAATTATTTTCATACATTGGCGCTAACAAAGACGAAGTGGTTAATATTTCCGGATGTATAATAAATATTCCTAGATCTGGCAAATATGGCTATATGGACATATAAATATATTATGTTAAAAAATATTACCTAATATATATTAATATTATTAACGAATTTAATTTATTGCATTTTGGCAAGTGTTGCAGATATTTTTATTTGAAAATAACAAAAAGTTCTTTTTCATTTTATAATTTAAAAACAAAATACTTTTTAACTAACTAAACATACTTAAATGCCCTATTTACCATTATAATTTCTAAACTTATTTGTATTATTTGCAATCTAATGAAGAACTCTTAGAATAATCATAATAAAATATTATTAAAATTTGAGATAAGTATTTTTCATAAACTCTAAGCTACCATAAAATCTGATCATAATCTTGAAATAAAACTGTATAATAAAACAAAAATATTATCAAGTGAAGAAGATAAAGTTTCGCTAAAGCGTGAGATTCGTTTTATCAAAATTTTATAGGCAAAGTCGTAAAATCTACGTGACTGGAGAAAGTAACTCGACATATCTGATTTGTGTATACTTTCGAATGTACAAAGTTAAGAATTATATTCAATTAATTCAATTTATTTCGAAACAATGATCTCAGGTTCGTAGACACAGTATCACCATATGACATAGAACTGTCAATTAAAAAGTATATTGTTCATACCACATCACAAAAGCTCTTAAGGATGAGTGCGTGCATGGGATCAGAATATCTCAAGATATAAACATTAGTAATACCCAACGTATTAGAACCTAATGCAAATGAATCCAATCAATTCAAAGATTTTATCAATTCAAATCAGACAAATCTTTTTTGAAATTCAATTGTGAAATTTGAAAAAGTTTTGTTTCTGTAAAAATTCGAATATCTAATGCGGGACAAAACTTATTATGTTTACTGCACTTATAGAAAATAATATTTTATAGGCCCCTATTTCCAACTACTTAAAAAAGCACTACAACTTCAAATAAGTAAATTAAAACAAGGTATATTAGCGGAGAGTTAAGAAAAATCTAGGTTTATTTTTTGCTGGTAGTGTTATCGACTATCGCCCACCTGAGAAAAGGTTGATAAGGCTGGTAATACCTTAATATAAAGAGGCAAAACATACACTTACAATCGCGTTTCGCAGTTTGTGTAACAAAAACGAAACGCTACACCAAATGTAACAAAGTGGTAATAATATAACTAAGTGTGTAAACGGATCCCACAACTATTAAGCTTCTTTGAGTGCTCATTTCCTTAATATTACAGAGAATTTACTCAAATTCACAATTTCCCTGCGTACGTTCTATAAATCCCATAAAACGGAGTAAGTGATCTCAGCTGTTACTTGAATTAACTAGTAAAGGATCGCATTTGAGGAAAGAGGCTTGATACCATAATAAACCCTTATGTTTATTCATCGGAAGATCATAAGCTTCTGAAAGCTAAAATTGAAATCGTAAGAGGAAAGACCAAATAGTATAAAGGCTCAGATAAAATTATTAATGACGTCTGCTTTGAGATTACATTATGAATTCATCCCACATTAATCTTTTGATTTTAAAATCTTGGGCCTAAAATAAATATCATTTTAAGACGGAATTACATCGAGTTTGACGTTTATAAGCTTGGTCCCAAGTTGTAATACTTGGACTAAAAATACTAAAACTTACGATTATATACAACAGTACTAGATTGCACTGAATGTCCTATATGTTTTATATTCATTTATGAAAATTTTATTCAATAATTACTAAAAATATGATAAGTAACGCATAAATAGGTAACTTACTAAAATTATTATTGCAACAGACTTATCTGAGATTATGTAGATACTGTATTTCGATTTTTTATGTCAGAGGATATTTAAACAAACATGAAACGACGACGGTACGGGTCAGTTAGTAACTTATACATTTTGCAAGAGCATGCATAGATATGTACAAGTGATGTGCATACAAATATAGTGTTGCTAGTGACATCACTTCTATACTTAGGATTTTACTTATTCATAGGTCAACGATGTCTCAGTCGAGAATGCTCCACACTCGGTGGCGGTAGACGTTTTACAAAATGCAGGAAACATTGTGAGACTAGTAAGTACCTCTAGAGTAAAGTATTCCCGTGCAACTGCAACGTGCGCATTATCTCATAAAAGAAGTCAATATTTAGAATCTCATTTTTCAGTTCGCGATTTTAATGATGTATCTACGTTCCCTTTGTTATTTTTTTTATGAGACTGGGGGAAAACGAGCAGGCAGGTCACTTACATTAGTGCTTACCGCCGCCCATGGACACCTGGAACGCCAGGAGGCTTACAGGCGCGTTGCCGGCCTTTTAGGGATAAATATGCTCTCTTCTTGAAGGCACCCAAGTCGTATCGGCTCGGAAATACATCTGCCGGCAGCTGGTTCCACAGTAAAGTGGTACGCGGCAAAAAGTGCCTAAAAAACCAAAATTGTTAATTGGAAAACTATAATATTCTCATTTCGAATATGACGTAATTCTACAAAAATATAAGCTTTTGATTTATATAATATAAAGAATGAGTTGTGGACCCAATTGAAAGTTTTAAAGAGGGTAGACTTGTAATTTTTTGTTATTCGTTAGAGAGTTCGGAGAGCTCGTCGGCCAAGGGTGGTGACACTATGCAGAGGCGTGCGCGGCTTAGGCTTGGGTATAGCAGGTGGAGCGGACGACGCCGCGGGTGGTGGTGGCGTTTTTATATCACACATCGCTGCGGGTGGCGCTGCACATCATGATGGCAGACTGAAATTAGGGGATAAAATACTCGCCGTAAGAGATGAAGATGTAAGTTATAAATATTTATCGTATACTATAACTAGGCTATTAAGTACTGGGTTGTAAAAATATATGTAAAATTAAATCTACGATATTATCTTCTTGTAGTATATCAATTGATAGTTTTTGTTTTAATGTATATTTACGAAATGAATGAATTAGCTTCAGCTACATCTTAAGATAATATTTGATTTTCATTTTCATCGTAATTGAAATATATCCTTACCTAAATTAATAGAGACCATCTTGATATGTATTAGGGGATAGAGACGTCTTTAATTGGAGCAACTCACGCAAAAGCGGTAGCAGCCTTAAGGAGTACGGGCGAACATGTGACGATTGTGGTTTTACCAGCTACAATACCGCCCGTAGTAAGATCCGCTCCGCTCTACTCAAGTAAGCACCCTTATACCCCTAGACACCAGTTAATTAGAAAGTTCAACACAAATCGAATCAGCTGTTGATTATACCAACTATAATATTCCATTGAGATTCGCGGTATTGTATTCGAATACGGGCAAAGTTACTTAATATTTTTCTCAGTCTATATTTTGTTTTTTATTTAACTTTGTTTTTTACTTGTTATTGAATGATTTTTTTTCTAATAGCGCGAACACAAGCTACCTCCTGTTCAACGCTTCACGAGTTATCTGAAGAGGATCCAAATAAAATACCAAGGTATGTTTTATTAATTGCAAAAATATTAAACTACAACAAACGTATAGAAATATTACATCTTATCTTGGTTTTGTAAAGTAGAATTCAAATGTATTTAGAATTGCTTTATTTGTATACGCCGTGAGACAAATGGAGAGTAATCAGTGATTGCCATTAGCAAATTACTACATTACTTAGTTCTTTTGAGACAAATTTTAGTTTTGTCAGTCAAATGTACTGGTTGCTCGGAAGGCATTCCACACTATCAGTGCAAAACAAGTTTCTTTTGTACAAACAAGTCCTCATGCCCGTTTGGACTTTTTATAGTAATCAGCGATGTGCCATTAGCAAAAGATACAATTATCACATTCCTTAATTAATTAACAAAGAACCCCGTCAATTACTTGGTAGTTTGAAACGACGACCTTCATCGGGACCTTAGTTTAGGGGACGCCCCTAGGGTTTTTTAGAAGATCGCCGGGGCCCCCCCCCCGGGGATTCCCCCCCCCCGGGATTTTTGGGGTTTTCCCCCTCTTCCCCCCCCCGGCCTTTTGGAAAAATTAAAAAAAAAATTTTTTAAAAACATTTTTATGCTAGTGTCATTAGTGATGTGCTATGATTATATTTAAACATTTTAAGTACACATTAAAAAAGTGTCAGACCTTTATTAGAGACTGTAAGAAGTGTTAGTGGACACTATTCTTATTTCATAAACTTTAGAATTCTAAGTTAGGTGTAAATTACTCATTAGTCTTTCTCTAGGCTAGATCGTAATTTTTAAATGATTTGTCTCTGTGAAGGCAATTCCCCCTTATAAAAAAAAAAAAAAAAAAAAAAAAAAAAAAAAAATTTATTTTTTTTTTTTAATAAAACTTATTTTTTTTTTTTTTTTATTTTTCTATTCCTTTTTTTTTTTTTTTTTTTTTTTTTTGTATTCATTCATTTAAATATGTCTATCATCATACTATATTTCATGTAAATTATTTTCAAGAAGCGCAAGATCAGAGAGACCTAATTGAGAGCTTATTATGTTATTAAGCTTCACTCTGTAAAATCTCCACCAGGCATTTTGTTTGAGCACATTTTTGCCTTTACATTTTTGGCGTGCCGATGCGAAGTCCTCGTTTAGATATAATTTACTAAAGTAAAACATGTAGGATCTATAATATGAAAAGTTAAAAATGAATCATGTGATGTATGAAACAATTTTCAGATGTGTTCGTATGGTACGGCTAGTTCGTACTGGCTCTCGCCTAGGAATGGATATAGTTGGTGGTTTAGGTGATGCTGAAAGGGGGAGCGATGATGATGCTTGTGGGGTGTTTGTATCTGGTGTTGCTGTGGGAGGAGCTGCTTATGGTATGTTGCATAAGGGAGACCGGATACTGAGTGTGGATGGAAGGGACTTGACTCGTGCCACCCATGAACAGGCTGCTGCTGCTTTAAAGGTAAGTAAACATAAACTTATGCGGTTGTATAGATAATATGTGGTTTCTTTCAGAACATAATATTCAATTGTATCAGACTCAAAAAAACAAATCAATTGTTTGTGTATTCTATGGCAATATTAAAATTGCTTTTATTATAAATATTTATTTGAAAAATATATTTTATTTATAATTTTGATTCAAATATGGCAGTATTCGGGTGGCGCTGTAACCGTAGCAGCCCAGTACCAGCCGGAGCAGTATGAAAGGCTGCGCGCACGCATTCGAGCGATCAATGCTTCTGTATCGCCGCATGCACATCGCGTCCACGTTCCTGTACAACCGGACTTACATACTATTTATCTTAGGTAATATCAATTATCCCACTTTACTTTTTAGACACAAGTCTAAAAAGTTTATGTCATTAATTTAGTATGTATATTTTCTTATTGAGTTACTGTATCTAAAATTTTTTACTACACCAAATAGACAAAAGAGAATTTGTCACCTATAAATTCACTTCTTGACTATATTTTTTTCTTAACTGTAATGCTAATACATACCGTTCAATCATATAAACGTTATACTAAGTTCCTGACACCAGAAGGGTTTCTATTAAAGCCACTATAAAGCGTTCGTCCAAAGGCAATCCACATATACCACAAAGTTTTGCAGTATGGTTAATAACAAAGTTTGTTATTAGAATATATCTAATCTCTTTGGTTGAACGCGATCATCTCGGGAACAGATTATTTGAAAAATTATATTTAAACTAGATTTGAACTGTGGTGATTCGTCACTTATTCTCTACGAATAATTTTGCTTTAAAACCAAGGTCCAATACAATATGTAGAAAGTCACAAATCTCAATTATGTGATTAAGATGCGACACTTATAATTTAGTAAAAGTTGTACAATAATAAATCGTTATATTAGACATTCAGATTACCATTTGTTTTGACATAATTTTGCAACCATCACAATTATTTATTCCGTAAACATTTATATTTTTTATTAGGGGGAGCTGTAATCTTGTCACTTATAGCACAGTTCTCTTTAAACACGTGTTTGTTTAAAAGAAAGATATTATCATTTTTAAACGTGTTTTGTCAACAGGTAACAAAAGACTGTCTATGAAATGGAACACATTGAGGATAAATGACTGATGTCAATCCACTTTTCAGAGGTTGGGATATTAAGGATTGAAATTAAAAATCATTTGATCCTTAAAAGATAATTTATCTATTTAATTCTTCTATAAATCGATATATATGTAGTACAACATAGAAACGGCCATTGCGCTATCTCCTTTTTCAATATCAATTTTGTTTTGTTAAGTAAGTAAAGTAATGGATTCACTTCTAATTTTAAAACACGCAAAATCAAATGATTTCAAACTAAAAAAAAATACGATTAAAAGTACGTTTAAGACGTTATATATAAATTTATTCTATCTATAAATACGTGTAAATATAATTTGCATCCATGATTATCCATTCAGATGTCTGTTTACAAAGTAAAATTTGTTTCCTATAAAAAACTAATTTGTTAACAAAAATTATATTCAAAATAAAACAAGTCCTAAATACATTGAATATGGATGGCTGTTACAAAGTTTAACAAAGCTGTATCATATCTGTTTACATTTGCGAACCTTTTCTGCGGTTCCCTTTGATATGAAAATTAGATTAAATGATAACATTTATATAACGCGTTTGCAATGATTATTTTATTATAACTATTTACGTTTCATCAAACCAACCTCATCGTAATAATAATTATTTTTATATTCTTAAGAACCAACATAATGTAACCATTGTTAGAAAGACTAGAATGATTTTGTAAATATGTGAAAATTATTGATGTTATGTACATATTATAAAGTTTTCAAACTGTGATACTAAAATAATATGTGTGGTGTTTAATACCTGTAAAATAAACAGTTTTTGACGTCTGCATTATTTATTTGATTCCCAGGATTATGTATTGTAAGTAAATTTTAACGAAAGCATTAGATTTCAACGTAAATAATTTTAGCTTAAAGGTGTTTAATAAATCCCTTTAAAGATAATCAAGGAATTATTTAGAATTTTCTCTGCGAACTCTGTTTGTTCGATATTCATTAGTTAAAGTTTCTCTCTATATTTTGGGGGTAGGTGTTCAGGGGTATTTAAGTAAAATTATGTTTTTTTATGTTGTTATTTTTGTAATTTTTCCAATTTAAGCTTCATTACTCCATGCTTTGATAAGATATAAATTTCTTATGCGGTTACTTATACTACATATATATACGTGTGATCAGTGTAGTTTCTAGTAGAAATAAAAAAAGAATCTCTGCGACTATAACAAAAAATACTTACTATTTTTTCTTAGTACTAACTAGAAGTAATTGGGTTCGAAGTTCGATAGCACGTACAAATCCAATTCGCAAGCCACTCTCCTATCAGTTGGTTATAATTAAACTACATAATACAATGCAGTGTAAGCGTTAGCGTATATTTTGGTTCCAACAAGAAACAAGGATAAACTGGGGAAAACTTGATTCTGTCTTAAGCTGACTTTAATTAATCTTATTAAAGCCTCAGTGAAACAATTAAGTTAGATAGATAGTTTTGTTGCATGAATTTTATTTATTTAGTGAAAAAAATTAAATGATAATATTTATAGGCAATTTATCTAATACACAAAAGTATAGAAGAGTAAAGTTGGGTAATTGTTCTGTAATAGGGAACTTATAACTAACTTTCTTAACATGTAAAATGTCGTTCCTTGTGTAAAGGAGCCTAGGATCGAAATGTCTGGGATCTGGAGCTGGAGAATCAGAAATAACGAGGAGATAGAGTCTCTCATTGGCATTTCTAATATAATTGATAAAGCTGAAGACCAAAGACTTCGTTGTACTGGCCACTGGCTGAGAGAATGGGAGAAAATTGGAGCGTCAATAAATTTATATTATTTGATTTCTACTAGTCGTAATTTCGACGTCTTACTGTATAACTAAATTATAAGCATATAATTTAAAAATAGTTAGAGTTATATAATTATAATACCCAAAATGAAACACGTAAGTACCTATAATATAAATATCATATTCAAATGAATAAAGAACAAAATATGCTAATATTAAAAGTTTGAAATAACAAGTTAAGAAGTCTTGTCGTAATTCAAAATAATGTTTTAGAAAACTCGCTTACCCAAATTGCTTAGAGTTTACCAAGTGTCATTCAATTTAATGCCACTTTGATAATTATTATAATAATAATCGAAATTGTCGCTCTTATAATTTATATATTTAAGACTGGTTAGTACAAAATGATAGATTGAATAACATATAACTGTTAACATGATTTATTAATAACTTAGTGATTACACAATTTTACAGGGTTATACTATATATTCCCAATTAAAAGTTAAGAAATTCGCCAATTGTCAAACAATACTGAATCTAAAGTTGAGATAAATGATAATTGGGCCCGAGTCGTGCAAAAAGGACATACTTTTCTCGAAGGCATTTGGGCAATTTTCTTCTTATTAGTTCTTTGTGAAATTTTTAGAGAGTGCTACTTATAGGGGAATCACGGGTAAATTCATTTCGATTTATTAATAAACAGTTAAGGAGTGTTTAAGCCAAAGTTCCCTAACACCAACACAAGTTTGACAAAACTTCACTTAATTTCATTTATATCAAAAAGCAGTAAAAAAAAGTAGAAAATATAAAATAAAATTATTTTTAAGTAATTCAGTGACACAACGAAAAGGGAGAATTGATAAAATTCTATATACTGGAAGGTCTATTTGAAGGTATTTTAAATTTCTTTACGATTATTTCACTTTGATTTCTAATAATAATTGCACTCCCACGCTAATCCTAATAGAATTCCATTTCATCCATCGAATTATAATACAAAACTGCGGGGCAACATAATAATTCTATGAAATTTGGAAACCTTTCAGCGAATCACCTGAAACCATTGAAAAAACCTTCTTCACATGTTAACAAACGTGTATAATAAAAGAAGTTGTACCATAATTTGTTATGGTTTTTATAATTTTAGTGCTTTTGTAATAGCAACTCACTCTATCAATCAAAGTACATTTGCGACGCCATGTTGTCAAAGAACGTTTTCCTTCACAAACAATTAGGAGAAAAATCAATTAGTAGCTGGAACGACGCCAATTCTTACGCTATTTATATACTATTGTTACTAATTAACGTTCATTATATACCGTTATTAGGGTAAAAACAAAAATGTAATATTTACCTAATGTATATAACCTTCCAACAAAAAAATATTGTGAACGTTTTGTACAGCCTTATGTTGCTACAAGTATATATATGTTATTACTTCTCTTATATTTAAGTGACTTCGGGGCACACAGTGGTTTAATGCACCTACACCTTCAACATACCAACTCTTTGATGAGTTGTTCAATTGGAATTATTTATATTTAATTGTGCTGCCACCAGGAATTAAACCCTATAACCTAATCATGACTCGATTCTTATAGTAATCGTAGCGTATTACACATTTTTTATATATTTGTATCAAAGAAGCTTTAATTAAATATATGTCTTAAACGTATTAACACAAAATAGGGTTGAGTTATGACTTAATTAAAACAAAAATTACATCCTGTGACGAGATTTTTGAGGTTATTAATACATACATGTACCACAATTATTTGATAGCTAGCGCAATCATCGAAGTGCAACAAAAGGCCCCGGGGTGGGTTTCCAAAACAGTGAACCTTTGTCTGATGAGCCTATATATACACAAGCTGAAAACAGCTTATTTAACAACCGACCAATATCCTGATATTACATTATTTGACCTTACATTAGAGAATTAGTATTTAATGATATTTCAAAATGAGAATACAAATGTCATAAGGTGATAAAGGTTGACGTAACAAACCCTAGTTGGCCATCGCATTACCGAGTTCAGGTCAGAATTTTTATGTCATGTTTATGTCATGGATTATTCATATTAGGCCTTTATTACGTAGCCTCTGCATGTTTTTTAGAATACAAATAACAAGAACAGGCCACGTACTGTTTTAATGGTCCAATGTTTATAGAATTTTTCTGAATTGAAATTTGGAGATACATTTTAGGGACGTTAAAAAAATTGTGTGTCAAATGTCATGTAAAATAAAAATTATAGCTTATTGTTACCGGCTTAACCTCGGAATGAATATTACAATTTTTTTGATAAGTTGATATTTTGATTTTAAATATAACCTTCTAAGACTTATTACAAATGCGAAAGTTGTTTCACGCAAAATTTAATTAAATTAAAAGGTATTCAAATATTAATAATCAAGGCGTTGTTTATAATATCAAATCCAAAGAAAATGTAATAAGTCAATCTGAACATCTATAACCTGATGCTTACAAATTCTAGTGGATAATAGATAGATTAACATCAAAATTAAACATTCGTCTGAAAGGCGTTTTATAAATAACGAATTCCTTAGGCCTAAATAACAGTAATTTTGTTTTTGTCGGAAATCTGATAAACTGTGGAGTATTCAAATCTTGTTGTGATAAAATTACAACATTTTATGAAATATTAAAGAAATATACGCCCATGTCATACATATGTAGGTGCAATTTGTTTTCCCGATTTTTATAGTATAACTATAAAATTGAAATCTGCGAAATTTAAATCTTTGTCTCTCAAAAATTAGTATATTAGAACAAAACGTAACTATCGTATATCTCCCTAATGTGTTGTTGAAATCCATAAGCTACAGGCTAAGGAAAGAAATAATATTTTTATTCGAACTAGTCTTTCCATTTGCATTGTATGATGCCGACCGTCGACTTTAACGATGAACTAATATACTTTATTCTTTGAAGAACTTATAAATAATTATTTTATTTCATTTGTAAAAATATCAGTCATTTCGAGTTGTTAGGTAATGTGTCTGCCACATGCTCATTCCAGCACTTTCAATAGTTATGTTAAAGACCGCATTTATAAAAATAAATAGTTAAAATATATCTATTTAGTTTTATATTAAGGATTTAAGCCACATTTCAAGGGCTGTTGATGAGGGTTAAAGAATTAAAACAGCAAAGCGGACTTTGTAAGTGGCTATTTCTTTGTTAGTTTGAAGTACATGAACGTGGTTTACAGCGCGTTCCGGTTAAGTATCCTCACATACAGCTCTGTGATCCAAATAGATTAATTCTGAAAGTGTAATTTTTTCGATATAAAACAGAAGCGCATACCACCGTTTTTACGATTTACTTCATGTTGTGGATGGATAGTAATCATCGTGGGCATAGTAGTATATCATAGTATTTAGGAAAATCTCTTACCACCAATTATATCATAAATATAGTAATAAAATTTTATTTATTTAAATTGTATTGAACACTATATACAGACTGACTCGACAAAACTTGTGAGGCTCAAAACTTAGAAGTGGATTAGTTAATTTACTGGAACCAAAGCTCCAAATACGCTCAAAGCAAGAGCACCGTCAGTCTGCTCCTTTGGGTCACTTAAAACTGTGAAAACTTAATAATATTATTATGTTATGCCTTGAGACAGAGCTTCTAACTCACCAATTTTATTTGCATTAGAGGTACTCAGCACTTTGCAACATTTAAAGTTAGTAAAAATATTTAAAGATAGTAAAAATATTTTTTAAAGCTAAAAAAAGTCTAGAAATCTAATTGGGAATGTCCAATTCAATAGCTCAAATACGAAATGTTTATAAGATTCGCAGACACATTTCGATTAACATAAATGCACGCAGTTATATTTGCGGCAAACTTGAGGTTTACCAAGGCTGATTCAATCAGCCTCCCATCTTTATCTATCTATTAAGTTGCCTACAACGTAACCAACTAATTTACGACAGCAATATATATGTTACTAGCGGAGCCGGCAATTGGTCAAATCTTTTATTGCGAATATTTTAGAAGCGAAATAAAAACTTTTGACAGTTTTGGGTTGTCTAGAATCAGGAAGACAGATTTATCACTTATAGTTATAATTCAGAATTTCTGACTTACTGAATATACACATCAAATTAGAATCGATCAAACCGTTTTGGAGGAGTTTTATTACAAACACCGTGTCACGAGAACTTTATATAGCATTGGTGCGCCGCAAATAAACGTAATTCCAAAACTCTAAGCCAAAAATGCATACCGAATATTTTATTCCAGCTGGAACATTACAAAGTTTTTCGTATACCACCTGCCTGAGCTAGGCTTCACAATGCACTTTCTAAAACTTGGACAAACCAGTTTTACGTACACTGTTATCTGATTATATATAAATTTATGTTTGGAACTCTGAAATTTCTGCTTGTGCATAATATTTTTGGCGAATTATTCTATTTTAATTAGTCTAATTGTACTCTTCTTCCTAATCCACTATCATAGTGTGTTTAGAAGGCGATGTAAAGCGAGACAAGCATAGCTATACAAAATTACCCAGTAATTTATTAATAAAAATCAATGAGAGAGTTAATATCTTAACGGTCTGAGTCAACACAAATTCTAACAACGCTAACATAAACCAGACCCAAGTAAACAGAATTTTGTATCTACTGAAATGATGGTAACCTGGAACCCAAATGAGATCATTAAGTTACGAACCTCAAATTCGAATTTAATTATAACAAAGATTTTAGAATTTATTGAAACGGATAAAACATCATTTCTTACAATGTAAATATGACGGCTACCGCACTATTTATGCCTTGACTTTGATAGACAGTGGTGGCGTTAGTGAAACGTGCACCAAAAGTACTTTTGTACCACTCCTGTGTTCATTAAATCCAAAGAATCACGGAATAGAACCTTTCCCACATAAATTCATTTCCTACAACCCAATCACGTAGTAGACCTCGCTACGTTTAAACAGATCCGGATGATCCCATCACTGTGGTGAACGTCAGCTGAAACAATAGTGGCCAAAACAACTCAGACAATAGGGAAAACCGGGGAGCACCCCTTTCACACGACATTCGAGTTTTTTTACTGGCTCCCGTCTTCAACAGGATCCTGTTAGATGGCTATTATGTTTATAAGAAATATTCAGTATAATTATATAATAGTATTTAGCAATATACCGATCCAGTAAAATTGTGTTGTTATTCGTTTTGGATAACAACTGGATCCGGAGTCTAGTAAAAAAATATTTATTGATTACAGCTAATGCCAAAAAAAGATAATAAATTATATAGATAAGAGAAAATAAAGATATAAATTATAGTAATAATATGACAATTACACAATTTTTAATATACAATAACCATAAACTATTGATCTAGAAACTGCTTATATATAAAGCATGATTACGTGAACTCACACTTACACACATTTTATATGTGTCGTCTATATCGTAAACTCGAGCCAAAACAGTGGAAATAGCTAGTTTATCGTATTGACACATCCTTATTATAACTGGTAGACATGTTCAAGACGATAAAAAATTCATCATCGAACAATGTTCGCAACTTTGCAAATTGTGCCACTGTTTGAAAAATAATAAGGTGACATTGCGTCTAAATAATCTGCTTAACGATTATAGACTTTAGTATTCATGGATAATACTTTTTACCCTATCCATATATAATTTTCACCACAATTTATTTTTCCAAATGCGAGCACAATTTGTTTCCGATGAAAAAACAACATCAAAATTATTTATTGTAATATAAGAACCGTTTTATCGCTACGATCTGGTAGAGGTTGCGGTAGTAAATTTAATTTGGGCATTGGCGAGGCTGTATTGACTTCAGATATTTCCCTCGAGGCTTGAAAATATTCATTGTTGCATCTGGTTTTGCGCGGTTTGGCAATTCTTATCAATCAAGATACAGAGACTATATAATCATATTGAAATACAACGAGAGCTTACACGAGTATTCAATTTAATTTTGCAATAAAAATGTTGTAAAATATATATATAAGACTGCGCATAAATAAAAGAATAAAAAAAGATGAATCCCCTTTACTGATCAAGATTTAGATTTCAAAAATTAAAGAAATCGCGTATGCAATAAAAAATCTGTAAACCAATACTTATGATTGTGAATATAAAAAATAAAGGTATAAATCTTCAACATTACTCAGAGTATAAAATTCTCCTTATTGTAAATAACTAAAAATTTTAAAATGGAAAGAAAAAACCATTTGAAAGACAACATAAATAATCCAGTGAGGGGAACTTTTATAGAGCCTTATTAGTTTACTAAAGTTTGGTCTCACTTGTGAACTGTCATTTAAGAATTTACGACATTATTATTCTGGGAACTGGCAGATAAGAAATCTTAAAATCTGAATGTTTCTAGATCCCAGATAAAAATGAAAATTATAGTTCCCGTGTCAATATCAATTTCTAAATTTAAATCAGGCATTATACCGTATATAATACACAGATCGTTACATATCACCACTATCATAATAACAAATCGTTTAAATACAAATTGTATTAAATTTTAAACACGTACAATTTGAATATTCAATTAAAACCAATAGTGTTAAACCATTTTATTCTATGTTTATCTTTTCCAATAAAACTTTACATATTGCATTTCCTTTAGTTTGTATCATGCTATTTAATATATGAATAGCTACAAGCATATGTGTGATATAATCTGTTTATTGCTGTCTATTATCTGTCATTGACGAAAACCAGGGTGTACAGTCTGCCAGTTAGTGGAATGTCTAGTAAGACCAATCACGTCAGCATAGTCATCGATCGAGAATTGTTCATTAACATCCGAACGCAGCTAATAGAAGCTTGATATCTCGACAAATGATGAAAACTGTGATCGAAACTTCCTATATGGATTTTTAAAGGAAGTAAAATGATCGTAACAATAGTAATTGTCACCTAAAAATACTACTACGGAAAACAAAATTCTATTCACACCAATAAACCTCTCAATTTTGGTTCATACCAAAGTGTCAAGTTTGATAAAATCTATTTTCAAAGTAAAGCTCCATTTTCTAATAATAAATTGTCTCATAAGGAGTCAAAACAATTTTGAATATCACCGAGCGCATATCTTGTCGTGCAGCCAAGTGCAAGGACGGATAACGTTCAATAAAACAGTCTTGGTCTCAGTGCTGATAGGTAGAGCCAATGGGATTATGAGATTAACTATTGTCCAGGCAGATAACTGCTTCAGAAGCTTGTATAGAAAGCTTATGTGGGCGAACGTATTTGTAGAGTTCATTGTTTCTTTGATTATATTAGAGGTATTCTAATCCCTAGACGTGAACAAGTAGTAATTTATTTGTAAGTTTTTCATATATAATATAATTGTATCATATTTAGGCTTTGAAATATATTTTATTATCTCCTAATACAAGATCGTCAGCGCATTTCTTAAAATACTACCCGGATCGATTGAATTGAAGGCAATGATGAGTATATAATTAGTTGAAAGTTTTATATCAAACAATGTCAGAAGTAATTTGATTGATGCGGGTTTAACCCTTAAGTTATTATTAAAAAGCTTACATTTTTGTTTAGTTTAACGCACTTTTAATGACGGAAACAAACAATTTTTTTTTTTACATATTACTTAAGTTGCCTTTTCATCGTCAGCAAGAGACACCATGGAATATAAAATCTATCTAAATGAACTCTTTAAGATTGTAATTACTCATTCGCCATCCTCCGTCAATTAAACTATATTAGACTAATTTATTTCTCATACCTATGGATAAAGTGGAAAAATTGAATTTAAAAAAAATGTTCTTAATACGTTTTTCGTGTATAACCGTTTAAAAGAAACGCTTGAGCAAAGATTGATGGCTTAATAAGACGTAATAATGTTGAAAGCTCTAATAAATTAATCATGCGTATTATAAAGGAGCGTGAATAAACTTCCAACCCTAACAATAATTTAAAATTTTCCCTAAGCACTGTACAATTAATCTCTTTCTGTCCCCGATTTTCATATTGAACCGTGTACACCCCTCGAAATTAGCGCTAATGTTATTTTTTCATTAAATTCAATTTAGATGTAATTTCTTCCACGCTGGAACAAATTACCAAAACCCCAGAGTAAATAATGAGAGCGATTATTGTCCTCCTCAAACACAGCTTAGATAGTCCTTTGGGAGGATCACAAAAGTATACTGTGTACTATAACATTATTTCAACGAATATAATATACGAGCTTATTTCTTGTAAACTTTTTCTATAGTTTGTTTATATACAGACTATAGGTTGTTTACATAACAGAAATTTACATTTAAAATCAAAGTTGTTCCTTTCTGTTTGGTTAGGCGAGATCTAGTTACAGTAGCTAACTCCCCACAAAATAACATGGGGCGATGACACATTTCTCCGTCCATTTTCTGGATAATTTTTCTTTATGGAAAAAGTGCTACCAGGCATGTTTGGGTTATGACAAGACGATGGCCTCTCGATATTTTTCCTTAACCCAACAAGTATGAGGTAGAATGCAGGATAGATGAGTCACATTCTAAACTAGGCTAACACAGGTATTCCTTCTTCTCTGAAGCAACACTATCATCCTTCATTTTTATGTGTATGGCATATTATTTCTCGCATCATGTTGGAGACTATGAAGTATACATTCTGTAAGAGCCATATGTACACATTTTATTCGACCAAATATCTGATGGTTACATTTTTTTACGTACACGCTTATTTTTCAACGATAATGTATGCCTTTTTCGTAGCTCAGGTAAAGTTTTCTTTATATTTACATAATGTAGTCCCGTTGAAAGATCTTGCGGTCTAAAGATTTATGTTCACTGGAATTTTGTACTCCTTTCATGAAATCTGGTGAGCTGAAAAGTTTTTAGAATTAAGTGGTGCTTTTGTATAAGATAGGTTGAGGGGACTATTTAATTCTGTGGTAGATATATTTTTATGTCGGTCTTCTTTGTTAACTACAAATTCATCCTTTGTCCTACACGACACAATTATGAATAGCAATCAATGCCAATTATATGCACTGTGTGCAAACCCATAAAGGAGATGATATAATTACTATGTAATCAAGAATAAATTACTATTTACATACAAAAAATACATTGCGAAACAAATGTGAATGCCATATACCGTAAAACCGCAGTAAATTGTATTCTCATTTATCCTGAAAATAAAATAATCTTAAATATACAACACAATTGTTTAATTTGGGTCTACAAATTTATTCCCTGAAACGTGATACGTAATATACTTGATAAAATATACATTTAAGTAAAATAACAATAATAAAGAAATGGGTGCAGTGTAAAAGAAGAGGGTAGTGTTAAATTAAGTAAATCTTATTACAAAATGCCAACGTGTGTCGCTAAAAGCTGGAGCGGTTCCCGGGCCCTAATGAACGTGTACAAAATTTATAACACTTTTGACATATTTCTGAGAACAAATTGGATAGGTGCTAATCTTATAATTTTCCAAGAGAATTTTAAATGCACTCTTTATTGTTGCTGTCTATTTAGTTACTTCAAGATATAAGGTGAATGTTTGAAATGCTCGCACACCCTTCGTTTGTTCTTGAGGTTTTTAATGAGTTTTTTAACAAACTTATTTCAATTCTATATAAACTCTGTTCTTTGTTGATGTTTTTTAAGTGTTCTTTTTTTTCTATCGAAACAATATTTTATTATTTACAATAAAGTATACATACATTGCTAAGAACAGAGAAAACACACAACTAATAATTACAAATACAGAATACAGCAAACTAAATCTTTTATTCGATATCGATAAAATATATACTTTCCCAGTAAATATTCAGCAAAATGGTGGTTTACCCCTTCTAGATAAAGTGATAATTGTTGTGATTTTGGAATTTGGATTTTATTACCAAATGTTTCGATTATGAAAAAAATATTGAACAACAACAACAAAACCTTCGGACAAAAAAATCTACGTGCGGACGACAAAACCTAGACTAATAAAATACATATCCGGTATAGATATTTAATGAACATTTGCAACTAGAAGTTTCATCATCCTCTTAGTGATGGTATATAATATTGTGAATTTCTCCTAAACTCATTATACATTTAAAAGTTTCCCGACTTCGAGTCACCTGAGAGCTGCTACCATATTAGAGAGACTTCTATTTACCAAACTATAACTTATTTTGTCGACAACACTGCATTTGTTATTTATAAGATCACGCCTTTGTTCCTTATTTTCTATTTTACGACGCCAGATATGTTGGTACAAACTAAAAATTTAAAGATCATCTTACAAAAGTTCAAGTTAAATTAAATTCTAAACTTTATTTGTTCTCGCATCTGTTTAAAGGAGTATTTCCAGTTTGTTTTAATTATATTATAAAGGTTTTGTTACTTACTCTATATATATAGAGAATATACTAATTGTAGTATTCGATCACGTTTTAAAAAAAATACACCGCATGTATACAAAATCTTCTATTTCATTACAATAAATGGGGGTATGCCTCAGGATATAGGACAGATTGATGAAGTATATTCGGATGCCTACATGCAGAGATATGGCAGTTTCGTAGTCGTCGTTTATGATAGAAATCTGCAGTAGTATATCAACAACAAATATAGTATAAAAATAATTTTACTTTTTGATATGTTTAATTTGTAGTTGTAGACTGTAAAGGAAGACTTTAAATTATCACACGGTATAAGGGAAAGACTGATCGTAACTATCACACAACTTTATTTTTAATCTAAATAATAAACAATTTGTATTATAGTAAATATTAATAGTGAGGTAAAAATGTTTCATTCTCATATGGCAGCGTGTGGCAGTTCAATCAGAAAAACAATTTCACCAGTTCTATGAAAGTGAAAATTTGCACAATCTGTGCAACTTTTGAATTGTGTTTAAAAAAAAGTTGTGTTTAAATAAGACCTGATTTTATATTAAGAAATATGCTTACACGGTACTTTTGTATTAAGTTTGCGAAACGACTCTTAGTACAAGTATGTTTTTATACTAAAACAATATTGGAGAACGTTCATCCGTTCGGAATTATCTCGAGTCGAGAACATTGGGATTTACTGGGCTAGACTAATTCCATTCAGCCGGTACCTCAATCCGATTTTATCAGTAAATGATTGAAATTCTGTTTATTTTACGTAGATAGTTTATTTATTATAAAGTTTTTTTTCTTAGGAATTTAGAACTAAGAAAAGAATCACGTCGGGTTCACCGGCTTTGGGTTGGAAGGTTGTGGAATAAATAATTGTATGTATTTGAAATATTATACTTAAGTAAAGCAACCATATTTTTATTATTCTAAATACATCTTTTGTTTTCCGCCTAAAATGTCAGTCAACAAACCAACTGCAGATGGAGTCGTGTTGGGCAGAACGTACTACTGTACGTTCGAATCATAGAATCAAAGAGTCTTGTTGCATTTCTTGATGAGCAATATTAGTTTTGAAATGACAATGTTTTCAGACCGCGTCTAAAATGATATTGATCTTTTTTTGCACTAAAACTTACGTAATTTCACATCTAAAATTAAACCCACTAATAAAGCGCTTTTGCCTAAAATTCCACTATTTATATTAATCTCATTTTATTGATTAAATGATTTCATTCAGGCTAAATTTTCTAGGCAACATTATTTAAAGGTTGGCCTTGCCCAATTAGAAATGTCCAGAATAGTTTAATAAAATCAATGGATTTTTACATTCTAACGATAAATTTAATATAATAAATAAATAGTATAAAATACAATTATCTAAACCAGTGATTTATGAGATCTAAGAGTAATGAATTGTCGAGAACTGTAGTGATCAACATTTCTCTTTCTAACTGGATTTCGAATGTTTTAAGAAATTGATCTACAGAAGGAAACTAAATGTTTTTCCTTGGATCGTAATTGACATTGATATATTTGAGATTTTATTAGTTTCACTTTTTAAAAAGAAACCTTATAGCAAAAAGATCACATCTTGGTTTTCGAACTAAGTAGTTAGTTTTGAACTAACTTGCACTATGAAAACCTTTACAGGTGAAGAACTATTACTTTATAGTTTGGTTTATAGTATTAGATGTGTTAAATTTAGTAATAGTTCCATTGTATTTTAGTAATAGTGACAATGTAAACTCTTTACAAACTCGCTATAGAAAAAATTACTTTTTAAGCATTTTTTATCATCTCCTGTAATATCAAGTAATCTTTGAATCTTGTCAAGTATTTTTTTTCAAAATTGCGTTATTTTACATTGTATTCAATTAATAAACGCCGAAGTCTCAGTTCCATTGTCATAGCAGTAGTACGTTCACTAAATGGATAAAAACTTTTAAACCTTACTATAATTCCACATTTTGTTTGCTACGGGATATTCCTTCGGGATAGCAAAGAATATTCGCAATGATTCCACACTAATGCTGTTTTCGTGTTGAAAGTTTTCTAATGATACATTAGTTGGAAATAGAATTATGAACTACATTCATTTAGAGGCTAAAAAAATTAAAGAACTTTAAAAATCGCAATTCAATATGATTATACAAAAACAATATTGGTTTATGTACAAATTCTATCTGCTAAGAGATGTAACACTTGCGCAATTAGACTTAATCCATTGAAGCGAGGCTGTTGTATGATCAAAGCTGTGTCAAGTTGGGTGTGGATCACTTTGATTTGTATACGTCAATTATTTTCCTATTCATTTTACTAAACAATATTATAAAAAAATTATAAATATAGGCATTTAAAAATGATAAACGAACAGTCTACGAGTACGCTACGTAGCATATAGTTCTACAACAGTTTTAAGGACACCTACAATGTTACACTGAAAACTAATTTAATTTTTAGTTTTAGTTTTAGTTTAGTTTAGTAGAAGCTATTAGTAGTTTTAATGTATAGTTGAAATAATATATTATTTCAAAAAATATAATAATTTATATTGGTATGTTTATATTTTGAGTTAATTGCTTACAAAAAGGTAACAAATATAAATCTCTTTAGAATATTATTCATTATTTATATAGAGGTATAGATAATGTAGTCTCTAAACCTCACACAAACTTGATAAATTATTAACCGGACAATTTGTTATAAATAATAAATTATATTTAAGCACGGGAATTACGACTTTTAATGAATTTAATATAATTTGAAATTGTGGTATTGGCAAAACTTAACAGTGAGTCTATCTGTGGTCATCTGACACGTAGACGTAATAGTAAATTGTGGCTGAAACGTGATGAGAGGTGCCAACGCAATAAATTTCATGCCCAACTTTTCTTATATAAGGTCTACTTACTTAGGTAATCAAGCCTATTATAATCTGCGGATCTTCAATTATATCAAAGTACTATAAAAAATTGGTATATCTCAAGCCGTCTAAAATGCGCATAGCATACGAATAAAATGGAAAACATGGTGTTTTTTTTTACCAAAACTAGTATGGAAAATGTATAGTATTAATATAATATAATCAAATATTGAATACATGCTTCTTTATTGCCGTAAACAAAATATTGTTATAACATTAACGATGTTCACTTTTGAATTAATTCGTCACATTACGAATTACGTAATCACTACATATTAACACGACTTGCTGGATAATTGCTGCAAATTGTTCAGTAATGATTCGCACCTCAAAAGTCAAATGTAGTTTTAATCACACTGAAATTGTATCAGCATAACTTGGTAATAATATCTATTATCTATTCTTGCTTGTATACTAATTTTATATAATAAATGCGTCTGTTACGCTTTCACGTAAGCCACAGTACCGATGTGGATAAAAAATGAACGGAAAATATTGAAGACAAAGGTAGATTGAAACGGAAAATTGTGGTAGGCCAAGGTAGTTTGAAATAGAAAATAGTTGAAGACCAGCATAATTTCTAAATCAGGCCCAACGGGCCCAAATAATAAAAGTTTTATGACGTATACGGAGTACTAAACGCGAGTGGAACCGGGGTAAGAGGTAAACTTGTATAATTACGTACTTGTCGATTAGTGGTGAAATAATTTTCATAATTATTGTGAATATAATTAGAGATTCGAAGAGCTTAATAACGTCTGCTCTTATGATATATTCAAAGTGTCTTATAGAAATTAGACTAAATTTAGATTGTTTAACTTCTAAGCTTCAAATATTATAATACCTTTACAGAAATATGGTATGTATGGAATACCCAGGATGTTAATTCTTTGTTTAAGTTTGAAAAAATTGAAAGTATCCTCAAGAACCTTCTTGTATCGCTCACTGTATTTGTGTTTAGAGTTAATAAAATAAATTGTTATAATAGAAAATTAACAGAAGATTTACTTTGATCAAACAGATATTTAGCCATTTGTTAAGCATATTGTAGGTATGCGAGGAAAAACATGGTTTTTTGTTTATGTTAGACACATTTAGCACTCGACAGGTTAGCAAGGAGTGCAAACACATCCGATGAACATACATATATTAAAGTTTTTTATAAATACACACACATGATGACTACTGGGGAACTAATCCGGGACCCTTTGTGCGGCAGTCCGGTATAGTGATCAGTGCGCCAACTTGGACGTTTAAACTTCTATACTTTAATAACATTCTCAATATCCACATTTTTCATCTTATATACTTAAAAGACTAGTCACAGCTAATTTCAAAGCCAGTTTCCCGTTTCACATTGAAATCTTGGCAGGTAGACAAGAAGTTTTGCTTTGATGCGAACCAACTAGAGTTGCTGTGTCTAACTTCGACGCAACACAAATTACCTTCGACAGCGTTGATCATTTACTCTTAAGACGAGTCAGTAATTACATCGTTGCCCATTAGATTGTGTTTCAAAGGATTTGTGTGCGGCCTTGCAGAATCAATGCACTATCTTGGTCATGTATATATTACCACCATCGATATTGATCATTGGATTATGGACGTACTTCGAAATGGGTTTTACGTAAATAAATATTTACAGTAAAGTAGCATGCGATCTACGTTGAATCCGTTGCTTCTGGCTCCTGATGTAGTAAAAACTTTGATTTCGGGTGCCTGTGTGTGTATCCTAGCTCCATGTACATGTGCGCAATAATGCGTCTAATATAGTATTTGTTTTGTAAATATGCACCAGGAGACGCGAATATTAAAACAAATTAAAAATATACTCTTCAAGCGTTAGGCTTATATGTACTATACTATGTACAATAATACTATATATATCAAAAATCTAAATATATTATTGCATTAAATACAAACGTAATCAACTATCTAAAAAGGAATATTACAACAAAAACTGTTTATTTCATTATTTAAATATTTTAAAGGCCGGCATCGCACACGCAAGGCTTCTGGCTTTGTGAGTGTCCATGGTCGGGGATATCTATCACTATCCGGTGAACCTCCTGCCCTACTCCGGGCCGTTTGTTTTATAAAAAAGCTATTTAAACTGGGAATGCCCTCTTTTGTAATGTGCACGCGAGCCACTGAAAAAGAATTACAATAATTTAATAAAAACATCAACATAACTTGTTGAGATAGAAATATGTTTAGATTGTAAACAGTCCCAATGAGGCCGAACTTTAACAGATTACTCTACGGCACGAATATATTGTTATACGTTCCAGTAAATTGGAATACATTATTTACAATTAACTAGAGGCCGACACACAACCCAATGTTTCAAGAAGTATCGGCTTGTAATATTTTTCACATTCATTACGGAAATTTTTTTGCCAACGTTTTAGATTACAGCCTTTTCGTGTCGGGTTTACAGAACATTTAAATAACCGTAATATAAATAATTCTGTCAAATGTCAAAAATATATTCAAATATTACTGTAACGCATATAATATTACTACTTGTATTCTAAAATGTATATCTTCTTAACTTTTTTAGTAAATTTTAACAAAATTATATAGAATTCAACCTTTTAATTAGATTTTTGTTTGTTTAAGCTTATCAAAAGGATGATTTAGATATGTTGCCTTCCCTTATTTGATAGTAAACTGTATAATAAATTATTCTTCACTGATTAATTAATAGGAGAAGTATTTTGATATAAGAATTACAACTACTAAAAAAAAATTTCTATAACAATTGCTATTAATCTTGCCTATATAAGAATCCCTATAAGAAAAGGCTCCAACCTAAACCATGTATTCACGTGAAAGTCTCACTGTGTCAATTTTTCACACATATCACGTCGTATATCGCATTTCTTGCGGCTTTGTGATCTTCATCCGTATCAATCAAGAGAACACGTCTTTTTGTACGCTTTTATTGTAACAATATCGTAAACAAGGCTCAACCTTATTGTATGCGCATATTCGGGCCAGCTTTGGTATTAATGTATAAGGTTTTTTTTGTTTTACCGCCGAGACTGTTTGGAGTTGGACAATGGAGCTTTGGTTTAGCGCGCTTTGGTGTTATTGGTTTTGATGTAGCTTAATTGCTACATAAATAAAATCTACTAAGGTAAGCTGTTTACTATTACTTGTGTTATGAACGCTAACAAGTGTTATATATATATAATTGACATCCAGAACACAGCCAATAGATAAGCTCGAAAATCGAACCCGGGTCACCCGCCAGCTACCCGATATGGTGACCGTTGCGCCAATCGTCAAGATTTATTGCATTTGTTTGGTAGCGGACTGGCCATCAACGCCCACACTTGTCCGGTAGCATTATTATACTTGTACTTATAACTCGATATCATTTCAAACCTCTACTAATCAAAGTTTTTTTATATGAAAACATTTTATAGAAGATATGTAAATAGGGATAATAAATAGAGTACCAAAGCTCACTCATAGAAACTTGCATCATCGAGTTGGATGAGACTGCGTTGCCGACTTGGAAGTGAAGCACAATATATTTTGCGGTACTTAACAGAGTAAAATATAACTGATATTATGTCCATAACTCTGCGACGGATATACCACGAATACACCATATTAGTAAAGATTAAGACAACATTACGTATAATATAACGGCCAAAAATTAAAATCTTTGTATGGTAATAGGTTAGCCTAGTGGTTTAGCTTGCGATTCTGGTTTTCTCTAAAGCGGCAAGTGTAAAGCACTGAAGAATTATCAATTACTTATCTATAAATATAAGAAATTATCCTAATATCTTTGTCTTATACGATTAAGGGAGTTTAAATCATTATTAATCATAGTAAGTAAATGCGTTCTATTGTGATAAAATCCCATTCACTTAGCAGAGGCAAAGAATTTAATTAGAGACCGTGTGACACTCCACGGAATGCCAGTTACTTATAAAGTGCAAACAATGTTATTTGTAGCTTGGTATTTGTCTTTCTCTATTTAATTTACTTGACTTCAATCTATATTTTAAATTTTATCCACAACATCATTACATCATCAAAAATGCATTCATTGATTTTATTGAACACCCGTGTATATAAAAATATTCACTCAATTATTCTATTGGAATGTGAATTGTTTCAGCCAAATTCAATTTGTTTTGAATCTATATCTATTTGGTTGAAAAATTATATTTTGATTTCAAGCACAATGAGAATTTATTAAAGTACAAGGAATTCCCTATAACAGTGTAAGAAATTTGTATTTCAGATTGCAATTTCGTCAGATGTTAACGGAATTTGATGTTACTCCGAGGCGGTCATCACGACTTTTTACATAAATATAAAAAAGTTCATTAAAGTTGCCTTAATTGGCCGACTTTGATTTCGTAAAACAAGGAGTTTAGATTTATTTGGGGGATTTAGGGACAAAGGCGCTTAACTAATTCACTTTAGCTTGTTCCTTTCGGCGCTAAATTAAGTTTCTATTTTGAACAGGTGCTTAATAGTACTTGATTAATGAAAATTCCTACGAAGTAATAATATACTGTTTTCAGTTTTGTATCTAAAAGTTAAAAGCGTTTTCTGCATGATTAGAACAGAAAAAGAAAATTTCGAGTACCTAAAAGCATTTTTCTTCAAATTTATTGACTGGATGAGTTACATACAAATAAATCGACGTTATAAGTATTTACTTGGTAATAATAATCATGTTTGCTCTAATAAGATGATTATAAATTAATTTCCGTAATTTCCGAAGACATAACATTCAGTGTATGTTTTGCGGAAATTATATAGGTAGATACGTTAGTAATAATTAAAAAACACATACATACGGCAGAGCTTCTATAGGTGAATTAAACAATCAAGCAATCAGATACAATTCGGACTTCACTAAAATTTATACTTGTTACAATATTGCTTTATTGAGGGAGAAATCTCAGTTCCCATACAGCCTCTTATCACTTATATACGATAATCGAAGTTTTTATATACGCAACAGTATAATGATGACAATAAACGAAATGAAAAGAAAAACAATAAACTTTTTCTCATGTTCCGTATTGTTTGACATGACTGTAGACATGGAATCCGCTTCATGTCAGGTAGCGAATGCAAATAAGGGTTAAAGGTGTTGTATGTCGACCCAACTACACTTTGAGGGTAATGGGGTGTTTTATTCTTAGGTATATTACATTATCCTACATAATTATTTATACTGGTGTGACTAAAAGTCAATTTGAAAGCATGATATAAAAATATTTTGAATATTTAGAATTTTACACTCAACAAGCCTGTTAAATTAAACTAAATCATTTTTATTAACTTATACATTAAGGCTTAAGTCTAATTGGAACCCATAAGGCTTCGGGTCCTTCGAGAATAGAGCGTACCCTCACTCACAAGCCCTCAAGTGAGAGTGTCAATGAGTGGCACGTGATAACATGTTCAGGTAAGCCTCCTGCCAATTTGCTCTATGAATAATGAGGAGATGTAGAAATCGCGTACATATTTAAGTATTCAAAAGCAAGTGTTCATATTGAGACCAGACCCCACCCACGCCCTTCACGTGTACTTAAGTATCATATATTCAATTTATTTTCAAACATAAGATGTAATGATTAATTATGTAATACAAATTGAAGGTTCAAGAACAATTTCAAGCTAAATTTATTATAAGCTGAACTTTTTTAGAATGGAAATGGTATTTGTGGATTTCTCACAATAACAACGTGTTTACCCATTCGAGTAAACCCCGCAGCTTCCGATAAACTTTTAACGATTTATGATACAGAGTGTGATGCATAGAAGTTGCCCCTATGTGTAGAGTAAGCTTGGTTGCACTTTAAATTGCTTAAAATGCATTCACATTTGTTAGTATAAATGTCGCGGTCGCGTAAAAATTTGTATACCATTTATATAAAGTTCGTCGTTGAGAAAATTACTATAGATACATAATTATATAGTCAATGAAAATTGCTGCTGTTGCAAACGTTATAGGTGTTTATTTTTACAATTTAGTATTTTCAGTTTCAATATAATAACAGTTAAATGTAACATATTAACTTGATTTTTTGCTGTGTATCCTCTATACTATACCAATATTATGTATGCGAAAATCACATTTAAATTTATTACGTTTTCAATTACCACATCACGGAATTTCGCATGAAAATAGTTAAAGACCCAAGTGTAGTGTCCAAACTAGGGGTGAAATGTGTAATATGCACGTATTTTAAATTAATGCGGATGAAACAGTTAATTATAAACGTTAAATTTAATATCTAAACTCCATTGAGTAATGTTAAATCTTTATCTAGCTAGTATAAAATACAAGTTTAACCATATAGACATTGGTCAAACTAAAGGAAACTATGGTATATTCTAAATATTGTACATATGGAATCACAACTCCATTTCATACATCCTCGTAAAGACAAAATATTACATTGAAAGGGAGGACGGTCGTTACAGTAATAATATTTTACTATCGGTTATTGAATGAAATAATATAACTGATGGAAATCATTAAATATAACAACCATTTTATACGTCAATATACATTGTTGTAAACCACATGCTTTTTATCATATTAATACAGAATGTTATGACGATAAATTTCATATAGTTTAAAATATATATCTTCTATTTTTTATTATCGAAAGAAATGTAGACAATTTGTATAAAATTATGTCTGGCTCATTATTTTGTGACCTCTCTTTTTCATCTTCTGTGCCTTGCAATCCGAAATAATTAATTGCTTTGAATTGATCAAAAGATACTACTACACTTTAACTTTATGATATATTTAAAAAGCAATTTATATATTCTAGATAAGTCGATAGTCTACTTGAAGTCTTTGTTATGTTCATATTAAACATTTAGATCAAATTCGTTGATAGCTTTTAGTTCCATTACGAGCTCTGTACCAGGATTACGAATTTTGTGTTCGAAATCGCGTTCGATTGAAATACAGACAGTCAGTAGTAGGCCTTTAAAGAGCGTGCATTGAATTAGTTAATAGTTCATGTTATGCAAGGGTGCACTAAGTTAATACAAATTTACATAATTTATAATTTTAGAAAATTTCTTTCAACTGGCCTGACGTTTCGGTACGCATTCCATCAATCATGTACGGCTGAGTAGCACTGTTGAGTATTAAAAATTAAAGTCGTTGGCGCACATTTGCCAGCCAGGATTTGTATACAATTTGCCATTCCTCATAATTATTAAGGGAATTAATAACTGGCATGTAGAAATATTGTCAGACCCATCTCTCATCTGGTCACTGAATAAAAATGGCCCCGCCATAAATATGGTAAAGTTACACTTTATGAATCCTTCGAGAACTTTATAGATTTTTCCTAACAAGACTGCTCTCAACCTCTCAGTTTCTATTACGTATGAGATATGTCATTTCAAGCGTTATTGAGAGCAATTTGAAACCTTAATAAACCGTGTATTTTATAGAGAGCTTACTTGACTCAGGATTACGTATTGCTTTGTTCCTTGACTCAATCTCGTATCATCAAGGAACTGTTGAAATAATAATCGTAAATTAAATTATTTAATATTATATAAGATATTATTAGTATCAAACGATCAACTCTGAGTAGTATAAGATCGAAGTAGAACTGAATTACCTCAAATGTTCGAGCTTTATAGAAAACAGTTGCAGTGGAATTTAGGAAAAATACTTTAATCTAACTCCTTTAACCATAAATTACTATGACTCTTTCTATCCAACAGTGTTTACACTGTGATAAAAAGGAACCGATGAGTATATTTAAAATGTTTGGTGCGGTTAAGTGAAATCCATTATATTACAAAAATTTTCGATTCTACAAATTAAATTTATTCTTCGCAGGTTTAAGTTATAAGGTTACTATTTAATTCTAAGAAAATGTGAGAGGCTCGTCCACAACAGTTTAAAAGCAGTTGAAACGATTTAAATGTAAATAATGTTTAATCCACTATATAATATCGCGTTCATATCCGAGATAGAAGATTTATTTATAGTAAAGATTTATTTATAGTAAAGATATACCATTAAAATAATTTGAACAACACTTTGTCGTGTAAAACAGAGGTTTATTTTTGTTAAACATCAGGTCACGGGAAACAGTCGCAGATTCAAAGTAATTAAAAGTTATATTTGGGTCCAAACATAGACACCTTTTGGCTTAAGCATTGATTAGGAAAGTTTTTGATTGACAATCTAAGATTAATTCAAACTAATCAGTTACTTTTATACTGAGTCTCAGATAGCTACATATGTTGCACTACATCTCCGAGCTCCGGTGAATTATAATATTTTAATTATTGTTTCGGTTTATCAAGCAGGATTTTATACGCCAATTTACCATTGAGTAAACAATAATTCTAAATTTAAAACGTCTTTTGAAACCTTTGATCACCTACGTATATTTTCAAATGTAAATATAGACGATATGTAAATATTTTGAAGAGTCCCTACATAGCTTTTATGCCTTTCCCCCAAAATTCCGACGGAAATAAAAGAATTCCGAGAGATTTATGCAAATTTTGACGAAAAGAATGTTGAAGATGTAAATTGTGATCACTGTTTTTCTAAGTCTTTTTCACAAAGCACCGTACATCTTAGCTCGCATGGATGTTTTGAATATTCTATTCCCCAGTGGGTCACAAAAAAGACTTGGATGTTAACAGCCGACTCATCATTATCATTATTTTTATATATTATTTTATATATAAAGTAAGAAGTATCATTGGTTAGAGCCGAGCCTCTACCATTCGACGGTTCTCCTTGGAAAACAATTGTATTTTTTTTCGTTTATCAAAAACAATATTAAGGTTGCTGGCCTGAATACTCTACATTAGTATATATAAATGTATTTAGTATTTAGTGTGCTTCATTAAGTATAGATAGAGAATTATTATTAAATGTGAATTAATACTAATATTTGTGACAGTTGGATTTATCGAGCAAACCCTTAAATTGTTTAGAAGATACTCACAGTTGGCAGGTGTTTAACTCAGCTCTGATTTGTTAAGCGGTCCGACTAGGATACGGCTAATGTCTTTTGAAACTGTCCATTTACGCAGTAGATTTTATCCTATATTCCATAGCTCTTATATTTCATTGAGACGTCCTAAGCTGGTGCTAGACGAACTGCTTTACGTTACGTGCTTATAAAACGGATTTATGTAACATTTGTAATAGAAAATTTATATCTACTGTCAAACATGTAAACGACTGGACCAATGTGGGAAGCCAATACGTCCGTTTAGATAAGACACTTGATCATTAAAATCAGGATTTCATATAATTTAAATGTAACTAATCCTCATGCGTATACCAGTCAAATAAGCCATGTACGCGTGTGCTAATAATATTCGTTTGTTTTATAGATTGTCTTTTTTTAATTCGGAGTAGTACTTCCAAAATTGGCCTCACAAGAACTACATATTACTAAACTAACTAACACTTTAACTTAACTTAGTCGTCCATAGTGGCAACGTCCTGAGGATGCTCCAGTGTCGGGACGAAACGTGCATACCGTGTTTGAGAGTTCTTACGCAAAGTAACGCCTGATTCTATTAACTGTAACACTAAGGATATTAAATTATTTATCCTAGAATTTCTTCATTTATAACAAACACATAAAACATTATTAAATACAAATATTTATAAAATTCTCGCTATATGATTTTACTACATAACTATAAAACATTGGAAGCTTGTCATATTAGAATTAGGAGTAAAAAAGTCAAGGAAGAAGCATTTCTTCATACATTTTAAAATTATAACCGCTGCTGTCAACATTAATTGTAGCTTTATGGTTCTGGAAGTGCAATTTATTATTATTTGTGTATCTACAAGTTATTGTTCTTCTAGAATACTTACGACGACATGAGTATTTGAATGAGCTTCATTAATTTAATATGGTCAAAACCGGCTTAAACAATTCGTACCTTCGTCAAGTTGAACAAGCTCCAATAATGCTGACATCAGAATAATTCGTGTCGAACCCAGTCGCGTACCGAAGAACCCGGTAAATATTTATTATATTTCGCTTAGCTAGAAATACTAGTAAAAACACTTAAACACAGCGCGATCTAACATTGAATCAATAAGATTATTTTATGCTTCATATATCCCTGAATTTTTATATTGAAATTATTAAAGTGACCACATTAAAGTCGGAGGTGGTTAGTGAATATGTATCATTATATAGCATATTTCTAATTTTAATTAATTGCAGAAGTTTGTACCAAATATTTTATCCACAGATTGTATGTAAATATTGACTATAATTTATAATTATATCATTAAAAGTAAACCATTACAAATTTACCTTCAGAAGGTGTGTCACGTATGTTGGATTGTTACATTGAAACTCATTTAAACCAAAATATAACCTCAATTCTCTAGGGAAATCTTACAACCTTTGGTCGGTTCGACCGAATCCTATTCAAATACTAATTCTTCATAATATACTATTTGTACAGATAATTTGGGGTAATACGTTAAATACAACAATTGCTTAACCAAGCAGAAAATTGTCCTCAGTTGTATTGTTTCCCTTGGCAAAAGATCAAATTGCGACTACGAGGCGACTTCATTTAGTTATGACATTAGCAGTTAGTTAACGATTCATAACATCAGAGAATAAGAATGTAGTGGATTAAGAGCGTAGAAAGATGTGTCGACAACCGAAATCCACACCTCTTTTTTATTAAATAGTGTATAAGTATAGAAATGTGTACTTGTGTGTATGCCTATTATAAAAATCAATATTCTTTAATAATAAACGCATTACTGTACGTCATGTGTGTTTCATTAAAATAAGGTCCCATCTACGGTCGCCATATACGTATGGCGACCCTGCCTCTAGCGCGAACACGAGATGACATGTAACTCAGCAAAAAAAAAAAACAATTCCTCTAAACATTCTCGTTATACACGAGTGTCTTATGTGCCAATCAAAGGTTGAAAAAGATGAGATCTTCATCAACCAAAATGGAGGACCTAATTCTGCCTCAGTAGAAAATTTCAAGTTCCACCTATTAATCCACGATAATCTATAAGCGGTGCCATCGGCGATAGATTATCGACCCAGGAACAGATAACCAGAACACTCGTGCAGCGGTCTTCGTGGAGAGCTCGCGCTATCAGGGCATCCCCTAGTGGAGTCAGGGGCGAAAGGTGCGAGTACCACGCGACAGCAGCGGAAGCCTGTCCCTCACACATTTCTTTACTTATACACTACAATAGGGCAAGAGTATCACCTGATCTCAATCGTCGCTGGATTCAGATGACGATTTATTTCTAAAGCTTCCTTACTCGTATTGGGAAACAATCGCAAATACCTCTATTGACAGCTCCACATTGTGCGGCAGAAATTGTCTCTGAGGCGATCTAAATCTACTAAATCCCCAGTTTTTGTAAAAATAAACAGGCATAAACGCTCAGAGCCTTTAAAATGTAAAGGATCTTTGACTATTATCTTACCAATATTATATCTATATTTTTATAATTTACTGAGTATCAGTTATATATTTGTAATTTTTATTACATAATATATTTCTCATCCAAACGATATAGGTACGTTATTTAACTCAAGTCTAAAATTTTGAATAAAGTTACACTATTTTTTGCCATAACAGTTTGTTGAATATTTCAGGCTTCATAGTTGTATAATATCTCTGGAAACTAACGTTTTAAAATATCTCCTGACGAAATATTGGGATAGTACAACGCGTGCGATTACTTATTCTATAGTTTAAATAAACAGTTATTACGGATTAAAACGCGCAAATTTATCAGGCGTCGGAACGTCGGAATAAATAATAGTAACAATTGCGTTATAATCAATTATAACAAAGTTGACAGTTTTAATACTGGCGTTAGTAAAAGATTGTCTTTTGTTAGTGCATGGTTCTCTTTTTTAACGCCAGCGAAACCGGGGATCAGCCAGTACATTAAGGCCAGACACATCTTACGTACCATAAACGTGGATCTTGTCAGATAAAAAAGATATCTGTCTCCGTTATGAAAGGAAGAATTCGTTCCAAAAGATAATTTGTCCCATCCGGCACCCACCACAATAAGCATTATAGTTTCATCGAAACATTTCCTTGTAATCTCAACTCAAGGATTCTCCTAAAAGTAATTACATAATAAAGCGAGCTTCGTCCCACATTATTCTAGGCTTCCTTATCTGCCGCTGTCAGTGGTCGGTTATTAATTTTCTTCAGAAATCTTGCCGAGTACCAGGTACTGTGATTTTACTAAACTTTGAGCTTGGTGAAAATAAACGATTTCTTTCTAGACTGCCGTTGCTCGGCGTTTTCATACTAAATTTATGTCAGCGAAATTAAAAATTGCGCCTGCCATAATTGGTCATATTATTATGAATGTACCTTTATGGGACAAGGAGTTGGGTTGTCCTAGTTTTTATGTTTATGGTACAAAATCTTTGTATATTTATTTCTTGTACCTACTAACAGAAAGGGATTTCATCATTTTTATTTACTACATATTGCAGTTACAACTTAAAAAATGTAATTATCCTCAGCATATATTAAAAATTATGCCTTGGACTTCATTCTAAATTAAAATTACATTAGGTCATTGTTTTATCATTCAAAGGGTTCGTGGTCGACGAGTTTTCAACAGTACAGAAACCTCTTTATTTATCCAAAACACATTATTTAATTACTCTGTTGTAGAATATAGCATATTTTTATAAGCATTAGAATTTTTAAATAACAAGACACGATATGGAGGTAGACATTATTTTTGTACTCACTAATTACGAGCATTTCAAATATGATAACCAGTTACATATATGAATTACCTTACTTTCTTATAATTTTCGCTGTGACAACCAGTCTATGTATTTGCATTTCTTTTCACAATTGAAAAATAGATTATGTTATTTTTCTTTACATTAACTCGTGACAATGACTATTAGAAATCACCATCAATAAATGTTGATTAACCTTAATGAATCAAAAACAAAGGTTTTAAAACTTGATTTTAGGTTTTGTCTAAAACTGATCTGAAGGGAAATGAGAATTCGTCAGAAACAGTCTTACTTAACAAAGTACCTTTATTACTGCTATCAAAGACACTATTTGAAGTGTATTATCAATGCGTCTGTCGCGAATTGCAAGTGATTAGGGTAAACGTGAATGGACGATTGGTAAGACCAGAAGATCCTCTTTTATCTTATCTTTTGTGTGGTATACCACAATTTGTCTAATTAGTTTTTTAATTTATTCCACTATAAAGGTGGCATTTAAAAAAGATTATTTTAAATACCTACAAAAAATCTGCGGCGCTATACCTACATTTGCTACTTCTTCTGTTTCTTCCGTTATAATTTCTACAAAAACGATTTTGAAATAGTACAACTTATTTATTTTAAATTTCACACTATGGTCTTTAAATTCTATTATGTAGAGTTATTTCTACTAATTACTGTTTTTATCGGGGTGTCTATATGGGTTTACCGCAGAAAGATATACAAGCAATCAGAATATTATAATTTATAGATTTAACCTCCTATCTAATTAAGCCTGCTCTTGAATTATTGCTACCAAGTCAAATTTAATAAATTAACGTTTAATACAAACACTGTTAATATTAAGACAGAGACTAAACAAACGAAAATACCGATAAAGCGTCGAGGTACTTTGGGGTTTAGCTGCAGGTTATGTCCTTTGTCAAAGAAGTTGACTAAAGGCTACCTGCGAAACCTCTCATAGTTTGTGTTCTAGTTCAAGTACCTTTTGAAAATTTCTGACAATTTCTGATTTAAACATTCAAATAACAAAGATTTCACGTTGCTTAAAGCATTTTGAGGTTGATCCTGATTTTAAATAAATATATATATTATTGTTATATAGATGGCCTTCACCGATATGAAATAAATTAAATAATGAATATGGAATCACAGGAATAAACGACAATGGTACACAAAAAATGTCTACCATTTGCATCAGTTGTTCGTGACATTATCAACCATACAAACAAAACTCATATTCAATCAACATATATTATATATTATAGCTTTATAATATGGGTAGAGCTACAAAATTCTAGAAATGTATCGTAAGCCAAATTGGATGCATTTAAAATTATGAGATTTATTAACAATTTTCTAATTCCTTTAAATATTGAGATGCGTTACAATTTCATATAAAGTTTCATTTGTTCAAAACATACAGTTATTCCTATCTAGTAGTAGTTTGCACGGAGCACGACACAACTCACTAAATTAGTGAAATTACTACAAAACTAACACAAACACATATCTAATATTAATCAATATTAGTAACTTCAACTAAATTTCTACTCGATATTTTATAGCCTCGTTTAAAATAAGATAAAATTTATACGAAATCACTTTTTACAATGATAAATACTTTTAAAAATCGCCCGGTTTATGATCACCTTAACCTCATGCACTTATTGCATTTACAATAAACTCGCAACATAAAATGCGCTTCGTACTCACTCAATATTAATTTTGCTCTGTTCATAGCCATTATGAAAATTTATTTTTCTACTAACAATATAGATGTTTATTAATAAAGTAATAAATCTTTTCCGCGTTCTCATTCTATTTCTTGCAAATGTTTTGCATTATATCTTAGGACTGAAAGAATTGAGAAGGGTCAAGATAATCCAAGTTAACACTACAATAAGAAATCGCTAATTTAAGTACTAATAGGTAATACATTTTTTTTAAGTCAAATAGTACAATCTGACCGAATTAAAAAATTTAATTATTATTAATTTGGTGTTTTTTGTGCAAAGATGTTGTATTGGATATCTACCATTATTTACATTCTACAATTAATTCCTGAATACACCCTTGTCATATAATAATAATAATTATATTATTGCGATCATATGTCAGCCTTAATATTACAACGTTGTTCTTCCAATTTTATAAATTACTAGATGATCCGGCACACGTTGTTTTGCCATAAATGTCTATTTCTAGCAATCATTTTTTTATTTCAATGAAAATAATTATCAACTTTAAGTGTATATAAATTAGTCTTTATATGACACGTTTTTCGGTTTACCATAGCAGTGCCATCTATTGATTACTTATTCAATTCAATCAAAAAGTATCAACATCTGTTACAATCTTTTGGAGTTAACAGATAATTGTGACTTTCATTTTATTATAGACAAATAATTTGCAAATAAAATAAAATTGCGACTAATATTTTAAGTACGGTTCGTTAAACTATTTATAGATTGTGTTATGGGTGCTAACATAACTAAACTAACACATATACTTCATATAATATAAAAATCACAACTGAATATTAATAAAAGTATAAGTTCTTCACTTACGAAAGAATATTTCGTCATTGAACACGAATACTACGGCCTATATATTGATTTTCGTTAAATAATTTATACTATTCAAATTGATCAGCCACCGCTCAAGAGTGCCACAATAAATCACTATTTATATTCCTTATCGATAAAATTAGATCGTAAATTTCATAACATTACATAAAAAATTCCTAAGATGATTCAAAGCTAATATTGACTCGGGGAAGACGTGCATATCTTAAAAGCATTTAAAGGATAGAGGATGCTGGGGTTGACACGAATACCAATACTGGCGTTATTGTGGCCTTGTTATTTTGACGAAGGTCGGTTTATAATGGGAATCTCGAGAGAGCGAGGTGTATCGTACTATTACAAGTGCATCCGTTCGTAATTAAGACGGAACAGATCTTATTGCCACAATAAATTAGTTGTGTGTAATTAAACAAATAGTTGTAATAGCCGTAGTGAATGGAGCATGTTAATTTACATTTCTGTGAGCAATAACGATATATGTTACTTATACTTTCTAACGCAAAGAAGCTTGTCGGAAGCTAAAATGTTCGGCAGGAATAGCACTGGCAATACTAAAAATCTAAACATAAATCACAGAACATAAAAAACCTATAAAAAAGTCTTAACTCCAAAATACGCTTATTATTGTCAATAAAGTCATGGTTTCATAAATTCCCCTATTTTCCAGAAATTCATATAACAGTAAACACCTCAATGATTAAGAAAATCACCGAAAGTTTTTTCTTTGCGGTTTGACTAAGTTTTTGTTACTTCCCCGACACTTAAATTTCATTTTGATGGTAAAGATTCCGAAAGTCGTCACATTTGGAACAGTCGCGTCCTGCAACTTTAACTATCAATCATTACGAAGAATATAGTACAAATGTGGCCGGAATAATTCTGAAAAGGCTTTAAGAAAAAAATTGGGATCCTCATCTTTTGTTGTTCGAATTCCATTATTGTTTAAGACGTTATAACATTTATGTTTATTCAACAGATTCACTCCATAGATTAGTTAAATAATGAAATACTCATAAAAATAGAAAACAATAAAACACAATAGTATATAATATAAGTATTATATAAAGTTTAATAATAACCGATTTGTAATAATATAATAACAATATTTATTTTTAAAGAAAAACACTTTATTAACGGATTTAAGTTATGTATTTTTGCAAAATTTAAATATATTTATATTATTTTAAATTTTTCCGACGTTTCGCATACTTTACAGCGTGCGTGGTCACGGTAGACATACATAACTTAAATCCGTTAATAAAATGTTTTTCTTTAAATGAGTAACAGTTA
This sequence comes from Pontia daplidice, assembly GCA_963693355.1. NCBI lineage: Eukaryota > Metazoa > Arthropoda > Insecta > Lepidoptera > Pieridae > Pontia > Pontia daplidice. The sequence continues at coordinate 1,709,395 of CAVNZL010000014.1, forward strand.
TGTGAATAAAAGACAACAATATTTTATACTTTGTCATATGAAAGTATAAAATATTCTATCGTAATAAGAATGTAATAATAGTCTTGAGGGCTCCTGCAAAGGGCATTTTTTAATCTGTAATCATGACATTTGATATTATTACAATGACGCATTGCTTTTGCAAGGATCTAATAGTACAGCTCAATTTGAATCGCCTGTTATTATATTATATAATTAGAAAAACAATGCTCAAAAATGTTATAGCGGATATATACCTCTATAGACTGTCGTCGTGACCATAATTTAATGGTCGATTTTATACAAACAACGTGGATTCGACTGCAAATTGTATATTTTAAAGTACTTTGACACTTAAAAACAGCCAACGGATAACGTGTCTGCATTTATTCCCCTTTAATTCTAGTAGCTGAGCTTGTTGAAGTTACTCTAGTTATACTGAAGTATATAAGTTAATATTTATACGAGTAGACTAATTGAATTTGTACGCAAACTTATGCTAATATATACAAAATGGCGTGTTATAGCAAACCACTATGATTTTATGTTTGTGACATAAAAAACAATATAACTCTTTTAATGTATTTTTTTTATAAAATAGGGAGGCAAACGAGCTTGCGGGTGGCCTAAGCGGGAACAGCCGCAGCCCATAAACATCCATAATGGGTGCGTTGCCGGCCCTTAAGGAAGGAGTACGCTCTGTTTTTAAAGAGTTGGAGGTCGTATCTTGTGGGGAAGACCTCCTCCAATGTAATTGAATAATTGATTTAATCTCTATCTTAACAGAAGAATTGATTTATATTTAGTTCTAAATTCTGCCAACGGGATAATACGATAGTATAATATTTGCACAATTCTCACATACATTTGTAAGTAAAATTGTTCAACATTATATAATTTAAAGGCACAGATTATCATTTTTGTAAAATTTATGTATGAACACGACTATAAAGGTGAAGGTGGAGATTAAGCGTGTATAAACAGGGAAGTGTTGATTCTGCTCACCTTATCGGAATCATCGCAAACTAAACGATGTACTATTATGTATTTTAGTTGTAGTAAAACAAAACTTATAAGATAGCCAAACTAATTTGCTGTTGCGTATTACTACGGGATTTTTTTTAATTATTATCAAACAGGGGGGCAAACGAGCAGGAGGCTCACCTGATGTAAATGGGATATTATCAGTATTTAATAATAGAAGTATTTATGTAAATTTACAGTTTTACGCCATCAAATATCTAAACAAAGTATTATGGTACATACATTTAACAATATACAAATGTAATGGATAATGTTTTGGTAAGATAATGATACAGAAATAATAAAACAAAAGACCTCGCACCTTAAGTTCAAAGAAAAACAATATCTTTTGTTTATTGAACAAAGCGACGCAGGATCAATTTCAAATAAAAGAATTTTACTCATTAAAAATATTTTTATAAGACTTTAGTATTTTGCTGGGTCTTCTTTGTGATTGCTGCGTGACAAAAATCAAAATATGCGTTCTTAGCCCGTATGCCGTGTGTGTATAATAAAAGTCAAATCTTTGATGACTCCTTTGCCCCAAATCACTAACGATAATATTTTTTTAAATATGAAAATATTATCATTAATATATGAATATTTCCGTTCACACTTTCGTATAGTCTACGATGTGGTTTGCAATTGGCCCTTATCCAAAAGTATTAACGATTTCAGTTCTAATTCCCACTCACGTAGCTTGTGCATCTGTTGCAGTAGATTACAGACGCAGTGGTAACCCGATACCAATATTCGCTATGTTTGTATTCGTTCTCGTTATGAATTTCAAAGTAAAATTATCGTAATTTCGTAGTAAGGGGATTACTATGTTGATGTCCTATGATATTGTTATTTGGCACACTATTTTAGAGGAGAATAAAATTACATTTCAATAAGGTATGTTATGGTTGTTTGTTTGGAGACTGAAAATTGGATAAATAGACAATTTACCACCTACAAAATCCCAATAGACCAGTATGAAAGCAGTACTCCGCAAAAAACCCACAACCACTCGACGCACGTTTCGCTCCGACACCGGAGCATCATCAGGAGATGTTGCCTCTACGAACAGCGTTCGATGAGACATCGAACATCGGTGTCGGAGCGAAACGTGCGTCGAGTGGTTGTGGGTTTTTCGCGGAATACTGCTTTCATACTGGTCTATTGGGACTTTGTACTATGGACTTCCGCAAAGTAACGCCTGATTCAATTAATTAAATTTACCACCTAATAATTGGCCATTCTTCATTAAAAATATATAAGTTTTACATTTTAAGTATAAAGTTTAGATAAAATTTTAACGGTTCTTTTACTTCGCCTAAATTATTGTAACAATCATGAATTAATTGATGCCTTGAAATTAAGGCTCGCGTAATATTTCATGTGCTCTAAATATCAGAGTAAACATTCGTCAGACGCCCATCCTTTGTTATCTGATACAAAGACTACTGTAACATATTGCTTTTCGAGACGAGACGGAGATGCTTTCTTGTTCTAAAATGTAATCTGACATTAGTCAAGGAAAAATGAGACGTGATATAATAATATCCATGTAACAATTAATGTTTTTTATTATTATTTTTTGTCGCATACCCCGACCTCTGGGCCAGGCCATTTTATATCTTTAAGATAACAAGCTCACAGGAGGTAGCCATTGAGACTCCTACTGAAAACAATTAATGTTTAAATCAGTTCCCGATTATATGAATTTATTTTTAAATAATCAACGTATATTTTCATTTTTTCTTTTCATTAATTGTATAAAGTACACAAGTTATTATAGTATTTTATTTTTATTACAATCATATTTACAAATTGATCTCGATCCCGAGCTTGAAAGGGCTGTTTGATCTAGGCTTTCATTTATATAAAAATTTTAATAATACGAAGCATTTTTATTAACGATGAACTGTTATTTAATTGAAGAAACGATAGATAAAATGAGTTTAAGAAGCACCAGAAAATGCTTTTATATTATAATTCTGAGTATCTACTATTAAGGGCTTCATTTCTCTTCATAAAATTGATTTTCATTACAATTTCACATTCCACGTATGCTTGCAGTAAAGTGCTCGAAACATCGTGATTAAATTGAGTGCTCGTTTTTAAGAATTACTCTGAAATTTATGCTTCAAATGCATAAAAAATTAAAATATGTATTCTCGCTATTAATATAGATTTTTATAACTTGTATTAACAGATAAACATACTTGTAATTACACCCACATCACAGCCAACATTTATGGTCATCACAGACATGTTAATCGCACCGAGGATCGAAACCGGAACATCATGACAACAGGGTTGTCGTAAGTATTAAAGATAACGTTCACCAGAACCACTATTGAAATGTAAGCAAAGCCCAAAAGCTCTGGTCACTCAAAGACATCGAATGGGAATGGAATGTTGAAAAGAAATAATCATAAATCACAAATCTTACCCATAGGTTGTAACGCCGTTGGATGATGTGATTTGTTTTGAAGATTTATTATTAAAAGGCGTAAAGTGAGTAAGGTCGAAATCAAAATTCAGGTCAGAAGTCAACTTCAAGCCCGCTCCGACCTATCGAATCCAATTGTAGAACTAGATCTGGTTCAAAAAACAAAATCTGAAACTGTTTTAGCACATAAATTTAATAATATTCAGTTTCACTAATGTTTACAGCTAATGAAATTCAAATGACTATTTCAGTTTAATGGAAAATAAAAAAAGAGACATTAAAAAGTAAGTTAATACTAACCAAATTCAGATTTTATTAATTTCAAAGGGAATCATCATTTGTTATTCCGCTTGGAGTTTAAAGTTTTTGCCGAAGTTCCTAAGCGAATCTCATTGGATAATATTTCTCTTCGGATTTAGTTTTAGGAAAATTTTGCGTCGATGCCAATAATCCAAAGGGAAACGTAAATATTTAAATATAGGCAGGAGGTTTCGTAAGGGTGTCAATAAAACTATATATATATATATACTTATATATTAGATTATTTTATTGGCTTCAGCCATTTTCCTTTTTTAACAGAACCTGGTTCGTCTATCAAAAGTCGTACCAAAATATCACCAACGTCCAGTTCTTGGACAAATTAATTATTTAACTTTGCACTGGAATATAACGTATTTGTGATAGGTATGTTAGTGGAGTTATGTACGCGTAAAGATCAGTAGTACATGTTATTTAATAAATATACGTGTCTATATAGATAAGGTTATTTGACACTCACAGCGTTCAAGAACATTCAGTCCATCTAAGCTTATTCTGAAAGGGCCTGAAAAAATGTTTCATTCACCTACGAAACGAGGGTAATTTAATAAAAGTTCCAATTTTCTGTTAGATGTATTAGAGCCTCTTTAGGGGCGGTTTTCACGTTTTCGTTCACATTTAATAACCAGTTATTTATGTATAATGACATATTCATATTATTATATGCAATTTGACACAACGCGCTTGATACTTCTCGTATAATACATAATTAATAAACGGGAAGTTAATCATTTCCCCAGACAGACAAACTATATATCCCTATTAAATATTTAATTTTGAATTTTATTTATTATAATAACTTTAGCTTGTGTCAAAAATATCTTATTTCAAATTAATAACAGAATATTACAAAGTTGATTTTTTCAAAATAGTGCTGTAAATTAAAAATGATATTGTTTTTTCATCTGTTTCAATTTGTTAAAATTAATGCAATTATATTAAGCATATATGTAAATAAGTGTATTTAATTAAAATTAATATAAAAATCTATAAATTGGTTAACAATCCAGCTATATGCCACTTAAGAAGAATATATTGTTCTTTAGAAACCGAACATCGAAACTTCAACTGCACATGAACTTTACTTACTTATACTTCGAGCATTTTAGATTATTATTAACTTTTAGACGAATGCCTAAGCGTTTAAATATAGCAATCCGAAATTGTCGAACAGGTGGAAATGCGCACTTAAACTTACATTAAAATCGAAGCAATCCAAAAAAATCGAGCGTGCTAAATTACCTTCCATCACAGTGAATGCTACAGTAATTGTGTTCAACGCACTCATGTCGCATAAGTCCTCTATAGGCCTTTTCACGACGACAGAAAAATTTTCATTACGCGGTTTAAAGTTGCACAGTTATTGTTTTCGTTCGAAACACGAAAAGAACGGAGTGGCCTATTAATGGTTGAACTAAAGTGATTCATGTAGCAAATAGCCACTACGGTACTGTAACGACCTTCTGTGTTTCTCTACTTTTAAGAGTTCAGTTGTTTCAACAAAATGACGCTATTTATTGCTTTTAAAAACTTATAGCATTTTCTGTAGTGACGTTATAAATTGAATGCTCCTGTGTTGTGTTATATAATAATTTAGTCGATACGTTGTCAATTTATCTTGTGCATTTTTCTAAGAAAATTATTCGTGACAAAAAATTTGCTTAACCTCATTTTCGTTTGTTGTAATGAGCCTACGGATTCATTCGGATACCATTGGGCTGTAACTTTTGTATAAACTACTTCAGAAAAATTTCTTGTCCAACTACGTTCCTTTTTCTAAAGTTTAGTATATAATGTTTAATCTCAAAGCCGTATTGATGTTAATATTTAAATATATTATTAATAAGACTCGAGTAATATTAAAATACTCTCAAATTAAAAAAAAGTAGGTCATGAAGCTCGACTTTACTGTGTTCACTGTTGAGCCCGAAGCCTACCTTAATTGATGACATCGCGATTGAATTTAATTATACTTTAAAACAATAATCAACGATGGACAGACGCTGGATTCGAGAGAGCCTGTTCGATATATCTAGCTATCTTGTATTAACAAAAGTCAAAACTAACTTTGGAAAAAAAATGTTCACTTTCGATGGGGCACAATGTTATAATAAGCTACCTAGATTTCTAAAAAGTGTAAGTTCGCTGTCTGCGTTCAAAAGGGAACTAGTACGAGTACATTACCTTTTGAAAGCAGGCCGTGAGCGGGTGAGAAACAAAAATGATACTGTTAATAATTAATTTCTCTTGTAAGCGACATTAGTGTCTTTTTTAGAGATATAAATATCTTAAACCTTAAACCTTATATATTATTATACTATTCAAAGTTAGTTGTTTCCAGTTGTGAATCAAAACTAACAGATCAGCGACATGTAGACGTATACCGAACTACATTTTTAAGCTTCATTTTTATTTTAATTTAAAAAAATCATATATCTTTATATATATAATTCTTCTGTGAGTGTGTATGTCACTGAACTTCTCTCAAACGACTAGACCGATTTTGATGAAATTTTTTGTGTGTGTTCAAGGGGATCTGGGAATGGTTTAGATTCTCAATATTATATAAAATTCTCGTATCACGCGGTTCGAACTTGAACTCCTCCGAAATGGCTTGAACTCCCCCTAAATATTAAGGGTAGTCCACCCCAAAATTTTTTTTTTTAGAAAAATTTTTTAGTTTCTATTTTTTATGATACAACATACAAAAATACATACAATCCTAAATTTTCAACCTTCTAGGATCAACCCTTATTTTTTATTTATTAATTGAAAATTGAAATCACATCTATGGCAAAACAACGTTTGCCGGATCACCTAGTTTAGTATATAATTTAAGTGCTTATGTTTTAAACAATAAACCAAGATAGTAACACAGATGTGCGAGGAAAATGGAAGGCTTCTCACATTGAGACTTTTTTCCCAATTCCGTAGGCGATGTTATTAAACTTTATCGCTTGTGGTTGTATTTATGTGCTTTGGGATAAAAATTTATCAAACGATGTGTTAACTTGTATATAACAAATTTTTTTCTCCTTGTATATTTATTTTATCCAACTTTTAAAGCATTAATGCTATTTATTTTTCTTTTTTGCACTGGATATTACCAGTCATTAATGCAGGTAGGCCGATTGTGAAGATTAAACAGAGGCATATGAAGCGACATTACAATTCAATTTTTAGTACCAACACAACATGTCAGTCGGTAACGCCAAATTATGATCGTATCAAACGTCTTAAATGATATTGGAGTACATTTCTGCTACAAACACTATCGCACGAAGATATCCATTGTTCAAGTCAATTTGGATTTCTCGCCCGGCCGCTGCGCCGGCGTCATCAAACGTAATTATTCGTTTTTAATTATATCGTGTACATCAAAAATTTATGGCCGTTGCCAAAACCAATTGCCGTTACAAACATAAAAAAACTAAATAATAATTTAATATAAATTCCGTTAAGAACTTTCTTATAAATATACACTCATCTGTATCTATATTTAATTAACTTATCATCCTTACTACAAGGGGTTCTTGTAAGTTATAGATTACACACTAACGAACGAAAAACCTTAATTTAAATAACTGTATTTTACTTAACAACTAAACTTACTTTAGATAATAAGTACCTAATTATTGTTTTTTTCGAACCAGTGTAACTAACTAACTACTAATAACTTTAAGAAATACAAGGCTGTTTTATTTTTTTAATTTTATTTTATTTATCTCCTGTTAAGCCCCACAGTCAACTACAGAGGACCGGCAACGTCCAATGTACGGTACAAGTGTAACCATATAAACATCCAAGATACTCGGCCATTTTGTCTCGTAACCGAATTTGTTGTATACGTACAATCACTTCTTTGACGGGTAAAATCGATTACGTTACTTCTATTACTCGATGTTTGAAGTGTTTTAAAACAACATAATCACAGTGAAATATTGCCATATTTTATAGGTTCTATTATTATTTGGTATAGGCGACAAAAAAGATCGAACTATATCAGCTACAGAAGGTGTTAAAATAATAATTTAAGAATGTTCTTATTCTAACAATTAAGATGTATACATTTTATTCACAATTATCGCAAGTAAGTTTTCTTGCAGCATATAAATATATATGTTAATAAATTCACGAGTAAATGTAAGCATAACATAAAATATTTTGCATTGTGCGGATGAAATGGCAAAGGCTTTGTACTCGAGACATGTTTTCAGGTTCCACGAGATTCATTTTTAGACTATTTTGTTAACATTCTTGAAATTTTATAAAATTTATGTTCGTACTAAATTGTTTTTCTTATTTGCATATCTAATAGAAAGAAGTGCAATTAAATAGGCGATTCCGAGTCTGACACCCAAGAATATTCAAACACAAATTTGAACCTGATTTATAATGGTTCTGCCCTTCAAAACATATTTTTTAATACCATAAATACCAGGCTTAAAGAAATATTATATTACTGAAAAGTGAAATTAAAAGAGCAAAACCTTAGTGTAAATAACCCCGAATTCAATCGTTCGAAATGTAATACGCAAAGTGGTTTCAATCTTCCCGAGACGCAGCTTAAGTAGAGCCAAAGTTTTCAATTATCGGGCGCTATGAAAAAGTGAAAATGTTCATTGGTGCCTCATCAACTTTTACAGCTCGAACAGCCGAGATAAGCCACCTCGTTACCAATATTTCCTAGTAACGACTGTGGCACGGATTAATACGGGGCGCTGATTGAAAATTCACTTTTCATTGAGCTAATTAGCACTTCTGCTTCGTACAATGCATGAGTTATTGATAGCATGTGATAACCTTTACATTGAAGTTAATTTAAAATGTTTTAAATTAAAGTGAAGTATTAAATTAGTTAATGTGCTCCCAGGACAAATCCTGGTGAAATAATTGAACTTAAGAACTATTATTAACCAGATATAGCTTAGTTTCTCATAAATAGCTTAATCTCTCTGTATTCCAATGGATATTATTATTAAGTGAAAATTAAGTAAAGCCTACCAATTAAAGGTACCATTTAGCTAATTAAAGGCTTTACTAAATTTTACCGCTAAAGTTTTTTTTCATATTATATGTTGTATACTAAAAATTTCATGTCCAATAATATTATAAACGAGTTATAAATAAAAACGGACACGTATTACGCATTATTTCTACGCGAGCCGTAGAGGTATTATATACCATGGCTCGATAAAACACGAACATAATTCATCAACAAAACATCCTCTCATTTTTTATTCAAGCTTAAGATATACAGGGAATACGAGAATCTCCTCATATTCATATCTTTTCTTTTGCTGTCAAAATTGCAAAAAAAGGAAATATTAAAATCTTATGCTCGACTCAATTGTCCTATTTTTATTTTATTGTGATCAATGCAACAGATAAAGATGCATTACAAAGAATAAACTCAAAAACATTATTCCTCAGTAGAGACACTAAAATATTGTAAATTTAAATCAACTTTAGTATATTAGCAAATGCTATATACTTGCAAAATACTTGTCAGTGAAACGACGGAAGTATGTAATAATATATTGTACAGGTAAGGCTTTCCTCATGGTTGTTAGCGAGTTTTATATGGAAATTTCTTAGCCTTCGGGAGCATTAATGACGTCAGCCACCCCTCGAGATTTACTATAGGTATCCATTTCCGGAAATGTATTTAATGGACGCTTAAAAATGTTTTTCCGATGTTCTTTAAGTGTAGGGAAAGTTGACGCTGGAATATTATAATAATGCGGTTTCAAAAATAAGATACAGAATTTCTTTAAATTTATATTTCATTTCATATTTTATTTAGAGCTTTCTTTTATGTTACAATAAATATTGAGACTGGCAGAACGGATCTTTACATTATTATATGTACATATATTTTTAAATATAATTCTTTGTGCTATCATTATAACAATGTGCTTAGCCTAATAGTCCTTAGCCTTCATCCAGTGCTGGTTTTAAAATTATATGAACATAAAAATAATTCAAATAAAAGCATAATTAATGTTTTGGGTTACAATTTGTGACGATCATAACAAAACTTTAAGGTCCAGCCGAATTTTATTATTATCAAATATGTTAAACTATAAATTAGTTTCTAAAGTCGTATCGACATTTGTAAGCTGTATTCAAAGCGATTTAAAATAGCAGCCTGGAAGCAGATACTAGACTACGATGAACGTTGGTGATCGCCGAAACGGAAATACCAAATTACGTAGACGCCACATTTGATCCCCCATTGCGAGCGTCTGCCTTTAGGCGGCAAATTATTGATATTTGAGGGCATGACGATATGAAAAATGATTATAAACAGGTTTTCTCTATATTTTTATAGCGTATTTGTTATTTAAATGAAATGATAAAAGAGAGCCTAAATTGCCTGTGATTATTTTTACATATACTATTTTGATGCGTATTGAAGGCACGCTACTACACGGTATGTGCTTATACATTAAAAAGACACAAAATACGCCAAACATCTTTTCACCTAATGCCAGGCTATAATCTAATATATAAAATTCTCGTGTCACAATGTTCGAACTTGAACTCCTCCGAAACAGCTTGACCTATTCTCATGAAACTTTGTGAGCGTATAGCGTATAGAGTAGATCTTAGAATCGGCCAACATCTATTTTTCATCCACCTAAATGTTAAGGGTAGTCCACCTCTAAATTTTTTTTAATTTAGTTTAACTTAGTTTTTTTATGATACAATATACAAAAATACATACAATCCTAAATTTTCACCTTTCTACGATCAACCCTTATTTTTTATTTATTAATTGAAAATTGAAATCACATGTATGACAAAACAACGTTTGCCGGATCAGCTAGTATAATATAATAATAATATGATATAGTATAGTATAATATAATATTGATAGAATTTTTCTATATACCGAAGGATTAATCACACTTTATTAATTTAGAATTAGCGCCGAAATAAATGAAAATTTTCTGAATATACGACATATTTGCCAAAGGGATTTAACCCTTTTCAATGCTTGTTTTATTATTGACCGTGTGTGGCTCTTAATTGCGAGTTCAACACATAGGGCGGGAACCCAATGCTGAAGGTTCCAATTAAAAACAAATTGCCTCGTGAATAAAATCTATGATTGCTTATCCGTTTGCACAAACGCTTTTTCAGAGTATTTTTAAAATAAAAACCACTTCATCGATAAAATGGTTGCTGTGTACATAAAATAGATGATTCATACTTAAATGTTTTAGAAAGAATATAACGTGTTAAATTTCTACTCTTGAGACATAAGATCTTGTTATTCATATCATAGCAATTATTTTGTTTTCTTCTATGAGTGTAATTATGTAATAAAAACAAATAGAAATGACTAGAAATTAACTTATTGCAATTAGGTATAATGCGTTAAAGTATAATACCATCACTTACTAAATAGTATTTAAGTAAAGGCTATATCACAAATAACGGTTCGGTAATCATCTCAAATGTATTTTCTTATTATTTTTATATTAATTTAATAAAAATTCGTGACATACCATCACAACAAAGTACCTATTCCGAATATGGGCTTTAATACAAAGATGATCGCACTTACGAGTTACGGACAATATAGGACTGATAACACACGGCCATTTAAAGATTAAGTTATTACATTTTCCATGTATACATTTTGTTCTCAAATGTAAACAAAGTAACGTCGAAAACTGCGCCTATTTTTAATTATTAACAGTGAATCGGCTCACACAATGCAACAAATTTAAAGGTTTTTAATTGTAGTACACCCAACAACTATTTTTGAGTATACTTGTGCAAATATATTTGTGTGTATAATTTCTCAAATATTTATTCAAGCAGTAATTTGACAGCAAAACACCACAAATTCCGGTTGTCTGAATAGTCTATCCACCTTATCATTTATTTTAAAAACTAACATTGTTAGTATAATATAACATGTTCCTATATTAAACTAAATTATTCGTCTATTAATCGATATTATACACCACAGATCAGACTTATCACAACCACTTACGATTTAAATACGATAAATTACCTACTATTATTACATTAATGTTCTGCCAAACTTCTAAAAACTCAAAAACAAAATAAGCAGTTTCAAAATAGGATTTTTTCACTTAATACAAATTCTTGTTAAGAAATCAAGTAAATTTAAAGAAATCAATGCCTAAACTTACTTGACTTTGGTATTAAAACAGGAGTATTAAAACATGCGTACCTCTAACGCATGTTTTAATACTCGTTTTTATTTGCGTATGCTACGATAAAAATGTAATTTCTAATTTATATGTCGTTTTGCGTGAGATCAACCCGCAAGTCTCAGCTACTTATAGACAAGGACAGCTACAACAAAATCGGTGAGCATAATTTTCAATCATAATTTACAAGCACTATCGAGACATGATATGGCGGTGTAAGCACTTAATAAGTTAAAGGTCTACGTCGTATTTCAAAATTGTACCACGATGAAGGCGATAGTCATTGACCACGATCTTTCTTGCATGGTAGCTAAGAAGGATTATTTGGCATGAATTGTTTAAGGAATACTCATATAGAGTAGAATATGGCAACACCAAACTGACTACAACTTTGAAGCTCCAATACAATGCGAAAACTACGAGAAAAAATCGGTGTGGTCACATTATTGAATTCGTTAAAGTACTAAATTATGTGAATGTACAATTCAAATTGATACTTTATTTTGGTGAAGTTTGTGGGCATATATAAATGTACGGCAATTAATCCGGAGTTAGTATAAAGTGAGTTTAATGAGTTCCAAATATTCAATAATTATTTCTTCCTGTAACTCATAACCGCAAACCCAACTGTATTATAGTTGTGGGCTTTTAACGATTATTGTGTATATTCAATTCAAAAATGGAACACTACCGAATACTAAGAATAATAACGATTCAAATATAAGGTTTTATCAAAATAATCTGAGTACTCAGATTATTTATTTATCAGTCCTTATTCATGTATACTTATATCTTAAAAACGTATATATAAATATACGTCGCAATATATAGTATTTATATCAGGTCCAAATACGCATCGATGAAAAGAGTGACATCAGGTGACGTGCAAATGTGATCATGTAACGATCCTACTTGAAAAAAAGTTTTTGTCTTTGACTTAAAACAATCATATTAAAATCAATACAAATAGAAGGGACTACAACTCAGAGTAAGTTGCAAAATGTTTGCTTCGTAATATTGTTTCGAGGATGCTGTTTGCCTATGAAGCGTCATACATGAGGCTTACAAAAAGATTATGGTGCTCGATTCCATTGTCATATTTGAACGCCAGCGTATTGCTTCCTGTGAACGTTTGCAAATTCTCCACAAATGGTTTTGTTAAAATAGCGAATTTGTATTGAATTGAAACCGTGTGTTCCATTACTTTATAGGTACTTTCATAACATTGCAAATGTAAAATGGCAACAAGAGTTGGCAAAAGGCTGTCCAAAAATATAACTCTGTATTAATCGGTATTGTGAATCAATTAATCACATCCCGAAACAAAAAGCGTTTGAATCAGAAAACTAATAAGCAAAAAAAAATTCTCTAGCGTTTTTAAAATAAATGAATGTTCATTTACACTAATCGTTCACCAATTAAGCAGTAAAGCGAATATCATAAAAATGTAGTATTTGAGTTGAATTATTTTATGCTGACTAAATTTCTCTATAATTGCACCGACGTCCTATTTTAATTGAAAAAGAACTTGTAAGGTGAAAATTCTTGCGAAAAATAAAAAAAGATTTAAATGCTAAAACATAATTAAGCCAAAGATTTATATAGTAAGTAGTGAAGATAAGGAATAAGATGTATTAATTCTACGTTGGAGAAGTGCATTTTTCCTATTTGATAAAAACCATTATCTGAACTCATCAAAGCTGGTAAAACATTTAACTTCTTTTCGGGAGCAGCGGGGTAGAAACGAGCAGCTCAGTCATTCGAATGCGCCACAAAATATAATAATATTATCCTGTTCCTAAACTTCTCTGTGTTCTTGGAATAAATTCTATCATCCTTTTAAAAAATTTCAACTTCCGAAATGTAAATGCCATTTTATACCCATTAAAGAAACGCAGGAAAATTCCAAAAAAATTGTTTGTATTTGTTTTTTCAAGAACTCATGACAGATCGTCGAAGTTTTAAATATATATAAAACCTTAAATACTTTTCTGTTTTATACAATTCTTGAATTTATATTATTAAAAATTAACTATTATTTATCAAATTCTTAATTAAATTCTTTAACTTATTGTTATATATGCGTATAGAATAATTGAAAAATTTAAGACTTTAAATAGTTATACTGAATTTCCATAATCTACTGAAATTTAATAGAAATATATATTTTTCATGTGTCGGATGCAGTGTAAGCGCTCGTAGAAGCTGTCACTGGACGAGCGCTATGCAGATCCGGAACTAATAATCATATAGTGCTTATGTATAGGTATTGTATTTCGCCGATTTACTATAATTAATTTTCAAAAATAGGCGTTGTGTTTCCACATGCATAAACCTAGCATTCATATAGATAAGCTATAATTAAATATACTCTCATCATTTGGTATTTTTATAATGCCCACTATAAAAAAAAAAGAGAAATCAAATGGTTTGCGTCATTTTTCGTTCATTCATTAACTGTTTGAAAGGAATGTCTATTGGTTGTGCTTGTATATTTATCTTATATATAAAATTCTCGTGTCACAGTTTTCGTTCCCATACTCCTCCGAAACGGCTTGACCGATTCTCATGAAAGTTTGTGTGCATATTGGGGAGGTCTGAGAATCGGACAACATCTATTTTTCATCCCCCTAAATGTAGTAAGGGTAGTGCACCCTTAAATTTTTCATTTTATTTTTTAGACAAAATTTTTAGTTTCTATTTTTTTATGATACAACATACAATAATACATACAACCCTAAATTTTTACCTCCCTACGATCAACCCCTATTTTTTATTTATAAATTGAAAATTGAAATCACATGTATGGCAAAACAACGTTTGCTGGATAAGCTAGTTATACATATATAATTTTAGTCATAAATAAAGTTATATAAAACCCTTGACTACCATTATAACGTTTTAATCCTCAAAAAGGATTTCAGGGACAAAGCCAATACAAAGGTGCACAGAGATTAAAATCTTACTATTAATGCTATTGTACGCGGAAGAATTTCTATTATTTAAATTAAGGGTCGTTTCATTAAGAAATCATTATCTTTAAATCAGTGACAAAATGAACTTTTATTAACATTTCTTCTGTTCATTTTTCAACACAAAATTAGATAGAAATTGCCAGGGCTCTAAGGGAAATAACAATGTCCATATTATTTGCTTTTAAGCCGCGTTTGCTGACTGTTTATTGTGAGTCAGAATGATTTATTTTTATATACGATTTGGTATACTTATGTTAAATATATGCAGATTGTGTTTAGGTATTTTATTTTAAATTTATCGAAAGTAATAAGCTGAATTCAAATTGCGTCATAGTTGTTTTTAACGTTAATTACACTTTAAAGAGAATTTCAAACAAAAGTGCAACATAAACGCAGCTAAAGTTTCGAAATAGAAATAGTAAACAAATGTTATCGTAAATAACAGAAAGGACTGTTTGTTGACCGTCGCCAATTTGCCGCAGCACCGATGTTTGCTCTCATTTCTGTTTTCTTTCAAACCATAACATTGCTTTGATAAAATATCGAGAAATTCTTTTAAGCGCGTTAAATTTCAAACATACTATAGAAAAAGTAATTTTCCGTCAAAGAGTAAGAGAGAGAGACTTACTGAAATACTTTTTATTTACACTTTGGAGCTACACAATATTTTTCAGGGAACTCGCAAATTACTAAGATTGGAACGGGAAGCTTTATTGCAGAAACGATTTCTTGCATGAAACCTGCAAGACTTTTCTTTTTTTAAAAAAATGAAAAAGTTGTTTAAAAGTTTATTATCTAAAAACCATAAGAAATATATATAAACAATTCGATAGAATGCAAATTATGTATTCATTTTGAGTACATGACAGCACTATTCATACTAATATTATGAATCTGCCTGCGAAATTAACAACGAAATAGATTTCAATTATAAATCGCTAACATCAAGTCAAGTAGATACAACGTGCGAGTTTACAAGTTTTTTTCAACGACTATTTTTATGTTACGTTATAAATAAATAAATAAATAAATAAAGCCTTTATTTCTACTATACCTAAGCTATTTAATTTATTGTTCTATAGTAGTCGCCTCTGCGGCGTAGGCCTCCCCTAAACCCTCCCATTTTGTTCTATTCCTTGCTACGGTCATCCAGCCCGGGCCACACTTCTGCGAAAATACGTCCCTCCATCTTCTTTTTGGTCTGCCTTGTTTACGGTTGCGGCTGAATGGGGTCCACTCAATTATGACTTTTGCCCACCTATCGTTCTTTAGCCTGCACACATGCCTCGCCCATCTCCATTTTAGCTGTCTAACACACTTCTTTACATCTATAATACTTGTCACCTTCCTTATGGCTTTGTTACGGACCCTATCTGCTATCTGCTTTTTATGTTACGTTACAAGCCATAAACCCCTTTTAATCCAACTTTGTGTATTATCTTCAATTTACTTTATAACATATTTCCACATAAAGAAACAGTTGATCATGTAGCACCATTTTGTGTCGTTTTCTACAAGTTAACTACGAACCGAAAGCTAGTAGTCGAATTCCCCTGACAAAAGCGCCGTTCGGCGAGACTTTCCATAAAGTTTGTTGCGTACGACAAATTCTTTAGTCAGAATCGTATCTATAGCGTTTCGTTTGATAGAATTACTTAATGAAAATTGTGTACCACTTATCTATTCGAAATACAAAGTACGTCACATTATATAGCGTGAACAAACGCGTTTACAAAACGCTAACCCAATTTTTTTTTTAAGTTTTTTCCAAGACTATTTTTTTATTTTCTTTTAAACTTCTTTCTATTTTTGTACACTTGCGTCAGTAGTAAAATATCTTCGCGTTCAAGCGAGTAGTTAAAAATATGATCTTTCATAAAACTTTCATAACATTTCGCGGAACATAAATGAATTTCTAAATTCACTTAGAATTTCATTACCCATAGTATTTCTCAGTCACTTTGCCGAATGAACGACGCATAAATGGCCTTTCAATTACTTACCCGGAAAATTCGAGATCGACTTGAACAGAAATTTGTGTAAATGTCTCGAAAGTGAGTTTTCCGTACACTGGCGTCGAGCCATAATCAATTCTAGTACGAGCGGCATTGCTACATAGGCAATGTTTCCGCATTTGAAAACGGAAATCAGCTTTCGCATCGCAGTGCTTGACAACGTAAGCTTATTTGCCTTATTACAGAGAATAAACGACACAATTGTACCTAATTATTCGAAGAAAGATATTTTTTATTTAATTAAGATACGTCAAACTGAAATTTATCTGCTTGCGTAGTTCATAAAGTAAATGTTATGTGTGTACATTGAAAATGAAATGAATGGTTACTCATTTTATAATAAAAAGTTCTCAATGTTTTAAAGTTTTTATTTTTAATGTATGTAATAAATCTTTTGTGAAAACAAAACAAATGATATTATGCGTCTGCGCTTGTTTTTCGGAATGTAGCGAATGCTAATTATATAATTTATAGATAAGACTAAGACTTATAAAGTTAAAGTAAAAATGAATTTATAATAAGAATAATCACGATTAAATTAAATACGCTTTATTTTATGAACGTAGTAGAGTGTAAACTGAATATGAAGCTTGTAAAATCTGAAAAAAAAGTACTATTATACAATTGTAAAAAAATTATAACTAGTCTATTATGAGTATAACTTACCGATACAAACAATTCCATATCTAACACTTTAACATTGAAAGCTACCAACTCCAAGTGTTTCTATGGAAAAATATTAAATACATATTATATTAACGTAATTTTAAATAGCGGAAAAAATACTAAGCTGTCTATGGAAACCATCTTAGATTTATTTCCGTTTTAATTTAAATGTTATTTTAATAACATTATTACATTAGTTTTTTTTGCTAAAGTCTATTTATTTTTAATAGTTATTACAATTATTTAGTAGTTATTTGTTTGGTTTTAAAAAAAGGTTCATATAAAGACACACAGTACCGACAAAATATGTAGAAGAGAGTGTATGTTTCTCTTCCTTGTTTTGTGACGAATTGGACAAGAGCCGTGTCAGTGCGTAAATGGGAAAAAGTTGATTGTAAACGTTTGTTATTTTACTTCAGTTTTACCTTATTTGCATTTAAAAAATCATAAAATGTCATAAATCTTGTAAGTTTAATAAAAATCATAAAACGAATACCTGCGACCTGACGATTATGAATTGTACCATTTTCCGTATTTCTGGCCGATGTATCCGCTCCCAGCCACCACAATATATCACTGTCGCTGTTTCTACGGACTGAATTCAACAATTTACATTTCACTATCTTACTTCCAAAGTGTAACAAATCAGTTGTACTATATTTACAATTTTAGCATTTAATGGATTGAGCAACTGTTTGGGAGAAGTAGGTCAGTTAGTCGATTCATTTTGACCTCTTGTATTATGAAATAGAATTGTTTTTTACTTATTAATTAAAAACGTGTAATGACATTCAGGGAGTGGCAGAGAGATGGCCTAAAACCTTGCAAAAATAGAGAAATAAAAGGCTTCCAGAGGTTCATGCATAAAAATTTACAAATTTCATTATATAAACGTCGACTGTAAGTGAATTTAATCATTGTGAAGCGAGTTATTAATAATAAACTAAATCTATTGTAACTGTAATTTGCATGAAATAAAAGCTTTTATTTATTTTATCACAAAATAACGTGTACGTGTTCCTTGTATAAATTAATACCATTATTGCGTCTAAATTACCTAGAAATCACGAACTTCCTTCTAATTTTTAACATAATAACATAATTCTTGTTAACATATTTTCTATCCTCGAACTCAAAACAATTAATTATTTTAATTACATACCTTATCTTTTAATTTGGCTGAATAAAGACAAGGCAGAAAAATATGTAAGATGCTGCCAATGACGAAAATTAAGTATTTTAGATCAAAACCTGCACCCTGAAACCGAGGTGTATTTTATATATTTGTAAAATAAAGACCAAGCTATACTCAACCAATAATGATATTTAATCCCTAGAAGAGTTGATATCTAAATACATAGTTGCCAACTTCTCAAAATGTTTATATTGGTATTAAGTTTCGATTTCAGAAGTTAAAGGTATTACTGTCAAACACAAGGCTACTTAGTGTGTAATACAAATTCATTTCTAAATAAGTAATTCTGACCAATAATACATATGTGATATAATCCTATTCACCTTAATAGATTTTAAATTTTGTTGTTTGTAACAAGTAAATAATGAATATATCTATACTAAGAGCAGTTAAAAACATCAGAGATACGTTACATCAATCAATATGTACATGCAATTACAAAGCTGTATCATCGTAGCCATCAGGATCATACCAAGCCAGAGACTAAATGTATTTTGAATAATATCGACGAACCTAAAATATTGAGATATTTTTACACTATTTCGATGCGTACATATACATATATATATATTGAGTATTTCAGCAGGATTGGTTTATCGTAATGCTTAGCGGTTTATACGATTTAAAATATCTCTGGTTGTTTTATATGCTGCGCTTATTTTGGGCTCGAGGTGAGCCCAAAATAATAAACTATCATATGTGAGCTTCTTTAATATTTTATAAACTTTCCGATTGGGATATAATATTATAAAATAATACATTCCATTTTTTACATTATTTCTAATACTACAATATGAAGAAAAATCATGAAAAATATATGTTCTTTTTTAGTAACCTTTGACGTAAGTCATTAATAGAGGTATACAGCTCAAGATAACCTTACCTGTAAAGTCTATTTTGTTCCTTAATAACATCAATAATTCTCCCTCGTATTTCATCACTATCTGCATTAACTGCATCTTGAAACATTTTGCAGTATATTTCCATTTTCAAGCAAGCGTGGTTAGTGGATAATCCATAAAAAGAGTCATAGCCGGCAAAGCCGAATAGGTATAGAAAGCAGCAATAAATCATGTATAAAAACATAAATTCGTACAGGGGAGAATTATATCGGTCTTCATCAGCCACATACGGTATTCTTATTTCATGTACCATGTACCTTCTGTGGTCGCCTTTGAAAAGATAAAACGTATTTTTAGCAAGGGCCATAACGGGAAAAATAAACACGACCAATGATACAAGAATGAACCATCCTTTTTCGGTGTAAGCCAAATTGTTGTGGATGCTTTCGTCCACAATAGCTTGATACGGGGCAGACATGTCATTGTACAGAGCATAGTCGCGGTCTATTTCATGTATTATTTCAAACGCAGACTGGTTGCAGTACCATTGAATTAGCACCTTCAATAACCATTTTAATAAATTAACTAAAGCTTTTTTTAATACACTTTTTTTAATCACGGTAGAATTTTTTATTGTTTTTAGCCGAATAATGCATCTAGAGCTTATAAATGAATTTATATCTTATACTATTTTATGGGCCCAATTTTTGTAATGACAATACTAAACTTTAAAGAGGATGGCGAGAAACGGTCCAAAAATATTAGTTTGCTGTATAATTTCTATTATATTTGACTCCATTGCGTATCTGATCAGATCCAAAGTTATGAATATTATCAAAGGTAGCACTGATAGAGTCATTATTCCTGAAAAAAAAACGAAGCAATTATGTAAGATAACATTATTGCAATAGGGTCACATTGCCATTCTCTAAAAGTTGTACGAACTAAAAATCCTTAAAAATATAAACAGATATTTTTTCAATTAATTTACTGAAGTATTTATACATATTACGCGAGACCGATTATTACCGTAGATATTACCGTAGACCGATTTGGAAAATTAGGTATTATATTAATTATTAGATTTGAATTCCGGGATTTTCACGGTTGGCTCTGAGATTAAATATGCGTATAGTATAATTGAAAAATTTAAGACTTTAAATAGTTATACTGAATTTCCATAATCTACTGAAATTTAATAGATATATATATTTTTCATGTGTAGTGCTGTAGTGTAAGCGCTCGTAGAAGCTGTCACTGGACGAGCGCTATGCAGATTCGGAACTAGTAACCATATAGTGCTTATGTATAGGCATTGTTTACTGCCGATTTAGGTAAGGAGATTCTATAAATTTTACAGGTACACTTTTACAATGTCAAAAAGTCGTTGGTAAAGTCATAGTGACGGTACAAACATAAGTACAATTCCATTACGAATTTAATTTTATAAGTTCCATACTTTGGCACGAAAAAATCTAATTTATTTATATAATAAGAATCTTTTAAACCAAAAATCGACGAACCGTTTACCTTATGCACCTTTTGAGAGGGAGTATTGAAGAGTTTTCAAATACAAACTAGCATAAAACAAATAACCGATAATATTTCTTACCAAAACCAATCAAACGATGTTTTATATATTTGGGGTTTGGGTAAACGAAGGACGTTACCATTGAAAAAGAGGCATATTTATAAGTTTCCCTAAAATTCTTATATTTTTTATCACTCGGAATATTGAGTTTCATATTATAAATATGTCGCGGATCTTACAGTTTGAAACTGTCCGTTTTATAGGCGTCATACCAACAAAACGGACTGACTACCTTAAATACTGTTATAAATGACCTAAATTTATAATTTAAATAATGAATAGTTGCATATAAAGGGTGATCATGCACTTTTATCTAAGTAAAAATGTGTTATTTTCAAATTAAGATAAATTACTCAATTTGTTGTAAAATTCAATTAGCTCACTTGATGTAATTCATATTACCCTGTGGTGACTGGAATTAACACCGTTAATGGAACTTTTTCCTAATACATTTTTCTTTATTTTAAAATCTTTATCATGTGAAAATTATCAGGGTAGGTTATAACATTCAATGGTTTAATATGACATCTACTGTCGTGTCTCTAGTCTCGTGTTACAGGCTCAATAATTCTAATTCCCAATTTCCATGTTAAAATAGTCACTTAGCACCTGCGTAGTTGAATTAATCAAGCGGTTAGCTACAGCGAAGCGTTCACCGCGGAACATTGATTGACGATGAATGTACAGAGTACAAAAATATATATAAGTGATCATTGAAACAAAGACATAAATTCTTCCTTAAGAGTTCACCCCATCAAAAATTACCCATGAACATATTGTAACACTAGATTCACCCTACATATTAAACTTTTGTATAATCTAATTATACATTTATAAGTACAAACTTAATAATAGGTCTATTAAACTCGAGTTTTTATTACATCGTAATCTATCGCCGCAGGCTTGATCATTATAATCTTATAAAATATTCTCATGGTGTTATCAAAGAGAATTCCGTTTTCAGGTAATTTCGCTTGATTAATAATTACCTAAGAATAACGATTTAGTTACGAGACTAATCAGGCTATTAATATTTCACTTAAAATTCTCACAATGGCTTTCACGTTACAAAGCCCACCTTACGTATATATTTTCATCCCTTATGGCCCCTCTAATATTTTTATATTTGGATATATATATGTTTTCTTGCGACACGATTTAAGAAAATATAAATAAGCATAGAATTAAATACAATTAAAAATATAATCAACTTATTAATATTATAACTAGATCCTAAAATGAATCATAAAATGAATTTCTAAATAAAGAACGAATATTTATAAATCATGTAATGCTCAGGTAATGCTCATTGCATTACCTATCGACCTCCGTCGTTACGAAATGATAATAAAATTTGAAATTTAGACTTGATTAAGAGAATCGGGAGTTTGTATTTTGTGAATTGTGATTCAACTAAAAATTAGTCAATTGAGTCGCAATTGCGCAAGATGGCGTTTAAATTTAAAGAGTATAATATAATCACTATCTATATCTACATATGGATTTACAGCTTGACAGACCTTAGAGTATAATTTAATAATTTTATTCTATGAATCCCCAAAAAATTTTCTAGTAAAGAAACAATGTATTTCCATTCACTATAGGCATTTATTAAGCTAATAACTTGCCAAAAAACTTGGGCATTCATAATTACTATTTCCTTCATACTTCGGTGAAATAACATATGTTCTTAAATTGTTTTAAGAGATAAATACATTTGACTATACATTACGAAGTCAGTGTATTTGGGCATTTTAAAATCTTATTCATATTTTACATTTTATGACACTGCAAGTGTCGTGTTATTATGAAATAGTGTCTACCACAACAAACGAACTTGATAACATCGACGAACGACGAAATGGTCGATCTGTCAAATTTAGTTCCAAAAATCCTCGCGAGACTTTTTTCATGAAAAGGACTTAAATATAAAAATGATTTTGCTTTTTAGTGGTGAATTTTAAACAACATAAATAGTGAATTTTAAGCCAACCGCGTTAACATTTTGGTCCTTGCGCCTCATCTAGACTCGTCGACACTTTCAAGTTACATTTGCTTAGCGACGTCCTTGCGGGTGACTGTTCACATCACTAAAAGCTATTTTTATAATTTTAATGTATCGTAGAAATATTTAACGGTTTTTTGGTAAATCATTTTTTTTTTTAAGAATAATGGTAGTTTTCCAATTACGCTTAGTTGAACATAATTAGCAGACTCGCTAAGTGCGCGCATTGAAAAAAAATTCATAGAGTTGCAGCCTAATTGAATGCATGAATTAGCAGAGTACAAT
Source organism: Pontia daplidice (assembly GCA_963693355.1). NCBI lineage: Eukaryota > Metazoa > Arthropoda > Insecta > Lepidoptera > Pieridae > Pontia > Pontia daplidice. The sequence goes on from CAVNZL010000014.1 coordinate 1,732,942, forward strand.
AGTGAGTTGGTTGAAAACTATTTATGTTTATTTTAAGTTATTTGGGTTTTGATTATTTCATTAACATTTTTTTACGTTTTGAGTAATTTTTTTTAATGAGTTCTAAGGAAATTATATACTATCACTTAAACGTTGCTGTAGTTGGAACATTCAACGTTGATCATTATGCGGCATAATGCGCTCTAGTGCTGTAATTGGAAAATTACCAACATACATCACGTATACACGACCTATCGACGAGAACATTGACTTTGTGAGCCCACCACTCGCATCCAAAAGACCGCTTTCAACTTGAGCCTGCAGGAGGCGCGAGGCGATTCCACTGTTCACAAATTTATGACCTTGATACATCACGAGCCCTCGTGGAAGTGTGAAAACGTGTAAAAAGAGGGAAACATAGAAGCACAAACACAGACTTCATGTAATGACTAATGAGGTATATGTCAAAAGCCGCGCGTCTCTGTCACATCAACTGACATTTATGATCGGTACACCGTACATAAATAAAATGAAATATGGGAGAAGGTGAACATCTGTGTTGTGTCTAAGTAATTATTATTTAGTTATTTACTCCCAGAAACAAGAAAAGATTAAACTTAAATATGGAATCTCAAGTCTAATCAACTGATACTAATTTTTCAATGCATTTAAATCATGTGGAAGAGGCTGCCTAACTCTTTAGTATACTATATATTATTTACTCATGAGGAAAATTTCAATATAAGTGTTTCAGATTTTGTGAAAATATGGACTGTACAGTTCTCCGTAGATCAATTTACAACTTGCCTCAAGGTAAATCAAAAATAATTTGTATGTAACCAATTGGTTTCAGAATGTTATTTACACATTTCTATTCACATATTTTTATTATTTTAGGAAAGTAACCACATACTAAAAATTGACACCAATGAAATGATCACAAACGGAATAGAAATGCTTTCATATCCAGAGAGTTTAAAAAGTGCAGATATATCATTAGATGGTGAGAACTTAAGAATATCATGTAGTAAATCATTCTGTTATCCTCTAAAAATTAAAATGATACTGAAGTTGGGATCGCATGAACTTGTAAGTATTCTTTTTCATGGTAAGTGCAACCAATATTTTGATTTACATAGTACTGGATCATGCTAGAAAAGAGTATACTTTCCTTTATCTTTTTAAAAAAATTAGATGAATAATAAATAAAACAAATATTGAATTGTGTGTTTGAACATACCATCCATCCAGATGGGAAAAAAATGCCAGACATACAAAACTGTACTACCCTTCATGTCTGTATTAATTTTGTAAAAACATTAGAATTTAGAATATACTTTTAATAATGAATAAATAAAAATATTTCAGTTCTTCCAAAAGGTTACCCAACCTTTATTGAAAACAGTATATGATCTTCATAACAGTGAGAATGAGTTGCGCCATCTGTTACAAAGCAAAGACAAAGAAATAGAGGAATACAAGGCCAAAGCAGGCGAAGTCTGCTTAAGTAAGCATGTTTTGTTTTAATCAATAAAATAGTAATATGTAAGTTTAAGATGTAAATTATAATTTAATTATAATATCTTATGTTATAGAATTAACAAGCATATTGTAATTAATTTTTAAAAGTAAAATGAAGATGTCTTCTTTCTGTTGTTGCTGTTACCTTGCTTTAGGTAGGAAACATAAGTGCATGATCAGGTCTTGCAGATTAAAAAATATCTCTTAACTAATTTGAAAGTAAATGATGGAACTGATTTAATTTTCGATAGAATATTTTCTTTTGTTGTGTGTATTTTATAGATACTTGGTTCAACTGGAGTCTGACCAAAAATTAACTAATTGTTAAATTAACAGTTAGTAGTTACTATACCTTATTTTTATAGGATATTTAAAAACTAAGACATTTAATGATGTGGCACACATGGAGAAACATATGTTATATGATATTCATTTTGGATCTATGAGTATACCAGAGAGTTTACTTGAAAAATCTGTTGTTATTCCAGAGGAAGGAATTATGTAAGCAATTTTTATAACTGTTATAAATGGGCCATTTTTTTAAACAATTGAAGATATACATAATATCTTGTGACATCAGATAATATTTATTTTGTTTATGATTTTTTTCAATATTGACAGATGCTAGGCAAGGTCCCTTGCTTCACCTCAGCTCTGTTTCGCTATTGCGATAGTCGCGGTATAAACATTACATTCTTGGAAGAGCTTCACTCGCCACAAGATAAGTTGTCAAGGCCCTTCTGGCCACCAGCGGGATCCATAAAAAAATGTGTTTGTCTGTCACTCAACCACTGTTTTCTACAGTCACCACTGCTCAGCTATGGGACGTGGAATATTGTTCCTGGCAACAGTTTTAATGGAGAGTACAAACACCTATGTGACCTACTTTTCTACTGTTATGAACAATCCTTCAGAAATTTAGTTTATAAATTAGATTACCAATAATTAATTTTGTAAGTTACTGATTGTTAAATTAAAATAATTCTCTGTTGCCATATTAAACTATCTTTCTGATGTTTGGGCCTATCCCAACATTAACATAAATAGCTAATATTGCTAAGAAAAACGAGACATTAATATCTTAATTAACATCAGTATTCTCTATTGAAAACTTTGTAAAGTGCTATCTAAATATATATAATTTCAAATCATGTTTGCAGAAAGAAAGAATTGGATATTAAAATGAAGGAGACAACTGAAGATACAAATATAGAGGTGAAAACGGAAACTGTGCAAGTAACTCAAGAAGATGTTAAAATTGAGTCACAGGCACCAATATCAATAGTGAAGAAAAGAAAAATAAGACTTAATTTATGATGGGAAAGGATTGTGACTGTCTACGTCAAATCTTCTTCTCAACCAAGTTATTAAAGGGAAATTACTTTATTGGATAAAGTCTGGTTTCTACACATATAGCCAGTGAATGTGTTATATGATGCAATTAAGTTTACTATATCCCAAAACTTAATATGTACATAATGTTAAAAATAGTAATATACAAGAATATTATTTAAAATTGAGATGTGTTACCTGAATAATAATAATGGAACGAAAAATACCAATGAAATTAAATGAATTATAAATAAAGCAAAGACGTAATAAAAATTTATTACATACATATAGTTCTATGTTAATTTCCAGTTGTGCTGGATTAAAAATGTTTACATTATTCTATTTTCAATGCATTTCTTTTGTCTTTTATATAATAAAACTGTTTCATTGGATGTACTGCGAGAAATAAAATTTTACTAAATATTATATAAGTGGTATTATTTGTTGAGTTTCATCAAGGATTTGTTGTTCCAACAATATTATATTACTGACAAAATGTGTCTCATAAAACAACTTTAATTGTGTATTGATAAAGAAAACACTGGCATCTAGAATCAGTTTTAGATATTTAGCTAGATTAGTTACAAACGAATATATACATTCAGTATCATCCGATAAATCAGTATTTATCTGAGACATTCAACAAGAGATCTTATAAAAATTAAAAAATATCAACAATATTATTTTATTCGAACAAAATTTCATTAATTTTATTATGTACGATAAAAGATGTATTTTCATCTCAATATGCAGCTACAAATGTTCCTGAACATTAAATTCGTAAAATGTGCTTTTTATCTACAGAATTTAATTTTAAATTCATTCTAGTTTTAAAGATCATCTAATCAGTAATCTCACTATTTCTTTTTCTATGCTATAATAGATATTCCTTTATACAACTTCTGATTTCTGGAACTCATTTAAAATTCTATTCTGTGTGAGCAATGCGTAGGCTGCTTACAAATGGCCTAAGCTCAAAGGCCTACATAGAACGTTACAATCTAAGACTATATTTCAATAATTTGGTACATGAGATCTTGTGAAGTACGAACATTCAATATTTATTATATCATCACGGCTGCGTCTTAAACCATTTATATTTAAATCGCCGTTTACTTAAACAGACCGTTAAGATAATTGTGATTACATCAAGGTTGGGTAGAAGAAAATTGACTATTTTAGGCAGCTAAGTTCATCACACTGTAAGTATTACTATACTACATTTCGTTAACTTTTCATCAATAATACTTGAGTTGTACAAAATTTGATACAGTAATACGTTTTATAACAAATTATGAAAACGTCACATTTATTGTTTCTTCGATTTCACTATGCAATATATTTCCTACTTATTTCTAAGAGGCAAAACATTTATTAGCAAGCATTGCTATAAAGTTTAGTAAGTTTTATTATATCGCTAAGCAAAGAACGTTTTCATTGCTTAGAGGCCGTCTTAAATGTTAATAACAGTCGTTATAATATAAAAGCATTGTTACATTTTTAAATTGACAGCCAGACTAAGGTCAGAGCTGAATAATTTGATCATTTTGATTCGTGATTTATTTCAACTGTTATTTAAACTGTAATGAACAAAACTCGAGTTCCAATCACGTTCTTAGGTTTTGGATACTTTTATTTTAATATTGTTTTGACGATGTGCTATTATTATATTATATATTATACGGTTTTATACAGTACTCACTTTTAAAGAAAAAATGTACATTTGCGAAGATTGGCGTAATGAATCGAATAAGAGCTATTTAAATACATGTTTTAGGCATTCCTACAAGAATGAAAGTCTGCCCTTACACTTAGATATGACTACTAAAGCTACTTTTTGTTTCTGTAAAAATCTTCGATCCGTAGTCGCCATTGTATTCCCAAATTTCTCTTGTCGCCGTGACATTCTAGCTATTAACAACTGCACTTGGATACATCTGTTTGGGATTCAGAAGGCTTGATAACGTTATCTCTTTCTTTTAATTCGAAAGCGTCGGCCTGGAATTAGATGCAATTATAATTAACTAATTATCTGTACATTTGATTGGGCATTCTCAGGTCTCTCGAGGATCATGGGACTGGATGGAATACCTGGCTTATTGATTCCGTCTAGCTCTATGGACCGTATTTTCTTTTAGTGAGAATTATATACAATACGTATTAAGGTGTTTGCTTATTATTTGTAAATCTTTGGTTGTTCTTTTTAAAAGGGATAAATTAAACTTATTTTATATATAACTTAGTATGTGATATTCTATGATTATAGCAATGGACGATACATATATTTATCTGTATATATATAGCATTAACGTACTCCATAGTGTTTAATTGGAACTTCTTATTCGTTAACGACGAAAAAATGGCATTCAAGTTCATAATACTACATACCTTGGACTCCCTATATTCCCGTATTTTTCTTGCTAAGGTAAGGAACGCTTCTTCGATGTTTACATTATTCTTGCACGACACTTCGAAAAATGGCATATCGAAATCATCTGCGATCTGTGAGTTTACAAAGATTATCTTCACCGTTACCAAATACTATTTTCATTCATTTTTATATAGTCATTAAAAAAAATGTTTTTTCAGTACAAGAACATAGCGACCCGTCATATTTTACAAATGCAATTTTACCTATAATTGTTTTGTGCGATTAATTAAATTATTTAATATGTCGCACTTTCCGTACAGTGTGTTCCTTCTGAGTAGCTTATGCTGCAACGGGCGCTTTTTGCTTCTGGCAGCAAAAAGCGCCCGTTGCATTTAACATTTGTAATACAACATGGTGTTAATAAATAAATATTTTTCTTTAATATATAATCGTAACACTTAATTCACTATCTAGATATTTAAGGTTTTCTTTACCTTTTGACCCCTTTCCTTGGGTACGGCTCTGTGGTTTTCATGAACGTCGCATTTATTTCCAACTAGAACTTTGATAACATCAGGAGAAGCGTACTGTAAAATTATTTGTATATTGTATCACATTTCTATAATAATAAAACACATTTTTAACAAAGTTTAGTTCGGTTAAAACTATTTTTCGTTAGCCAGAAAATTTTACGAGTATATTTTGATTAAAATATGTTGTTGGTTGTAAATCAAAGCCTACTCTTATTGTAACACCAGTAAACAAGGCTTGCTTTACAAATGCACAAGCAAAGTTTATAGTTTGTATTATTAATTATAATTGTTATAAGAAATACTAACTTCTTGTATATTTCTTAGCCAATAAGACAAATGGTTGAATGATTCCAAGTTTGTGATATCGTACATAAGAATTATTCCCATCGCGCCTCGGTAGTACGCTGTTGTGAGGGTCCTGAATCTCTCTTGGCCAGCTGTATCCCATATTTGAAGCTTAATTGGCACTCCATCCAGATTTATTATTTTCTGCTTGAAGTCGATGCCTGAAATATATTGAGTGAACATGAGGCCAAATCGTATTGCCTCGTGCTTTTTATTTGATTGATACCTACTCTTATGTAGCTGTCTCAAGTTGAGTATTAGATATGCGTTTCCTAACAGACTGAATTTTTTTAGGATCATTGATTTCGTTCACAATAAGTATATGATATATTGTGAACGAAATCTTTCTCCTAGTTTAACGTAAAATTTGTTACTATTTTTAGTATACAATGTAACAGAAAAACAGCAGATATATTGTATAATAATGTAAATAAGTTCTAAATCTTGTCCATATATTATTATATACATTAACTAAACGCTTTGAGAGCCAAACGGCAAAGACTTTAACGCAGTCTCTTTTAAAAATTTAATTTCAGTTATTAAACTGTACCAAAACATGTCAGGTTCCTTTTATTGCCAAATTCAAAGCGCTTTTTATAAATGGATTCTGGACCTACACCAACGTTCGGAAACTTTTGCATTCGTTTTATGAACAGATATCATCGTAAATTTTATGACTCGTCTGCATATTCAAATTACATCTGCTGCATACCTACTTGATATTAAAATATTTACCAATTGACACAAAACGAAGGTAAAATTGTATGAAACTTAAGTGAATATTACCTTTTATATGTTCTTTTTTATATAACTTATAATAAACACCTTCCTTGATTTCATAAAAATTAATTTAGTCGCTGCTTTATTGTTAGTCTTAAAAATAAAACGTGCGTGCTGACGTATAATACACCCCGGATATTCGATAAATCAAAATTAAAATCTCGTAAATGGTATTGTTCTACGTCATAGCTTATTGTTCTTACAATATCCGCAATATTCCTTATTTTCTACAAAGCCCTAACATCACCTGACTCACAAAGGGTAATAAACTGTATGAAGTAAATTTACTCACCTATTGTCGATATATAAATATCGTAATATCTTTCGTCACAATATCTATGCACAATACACGTTTTACCAACATTTGAATCGCCTAAAACGAGCAATTTGTACGTTGCAGAGAAATCCAAAGCCATCTTTTTGTTTACGTTGAGTGAACGCGGGTGGTTGCCCAAAACATCGGATGAACTGTCAAATGTGAGAAAAATCAATGAAGGGAAGAGCGCATGTGCAACCTAAGGTTTACCCCTTATTGCAACAAGTAGGTTATATCTATTGTCTATCCTTAATGTAACCCGTTTTTATGAGACACAAAATAATCCTAACTAAAAATAAATTAGTTTTATTTATGCTGTTGTAGTTGTTTAAATAAATAGGAATATGAAGTGGGTACCTTGTAGATAGATACTTATACATTATTTATAATTTGTAGAACGTTCTAAAATGCTTTATTTATGATTTCTATTAACATATTTTAATTATTTCCTTAACTTTCAAGTAATTTCATTCTTTTGAGTTGTAATCTCAGTTTATAGTTTCAGTTGTGTGCATCGACTGTATAATAATTATTTTTACCTCTTCAGCCGTAAATGAAATAATGTTCCGATACATTCAGACACTACATCCAGCTCGTAAAACCCTCTGATTTCCGTGGATGTTGCTACATTAACAGTTCCATTTATTTCACTTAAAACACTCACATATCTTGCGATTCATCTTGAATAGCTTGTACCAGCCGCTGTAGTATGTAAATGTGTTTGTATTACTACAACTGATCGCCTATCAAGTTCTTTGTTTGTTTACTTTTCTTTTATTTTGGGTAAGGCTCCGATTAACGATATTTGTGAGCATTCCTAGGGCCTGAATAATTAATACAAAGTGGGTGGTTTCAAAGGCTATTTTGAAATACATATATTGAAATATATTATATTATATTGATATTGGAGTATTGGTGTGGGGTTACATATAAATATAATTAAGACGTTTTTTTTGTCCCATCTTTCCAATTAGTAATTATAAAATATATAATATGGTTTCTAATAAGTTTTGAAAATGCTTGCGAAACTTCAGTAGAAATTGCCTACCAAGATTCTCGTAACTAAAATACGTGAGGTGCGTTCCGGGTCGCACAGTAGCCGTTAAGTCACTATACATTACATTCTCAGCGTCTTGTACAGGTTCATTTGTCAAAGAACCGCAAACCAGAATGACGCAGTCACTGCCTCCGCATGATGTATTGTAAATAGCTACAATTTTGACACCAGCGTGTTTGCCATTCATAGTTTGTACTGTTATTGCAATGACAGGTGGATTACGTTTTATTATTTATTTAACGCAGCGTTACGCTTATTCTTTGGTTAACCAATGTAACTTCTGTTCATTCCGTATCGTCCATATATTTTTCTAACGTTTACGTTTTATATAATATTGTTATAACTTTTTTTAATACTTCTTTAATTAATGTATAAGAATGATCACGGTCTAGTTTGGAGGCGTGTGTAGGAGAGTGACTGGACATTTTGTGACCATTTCTCTATCGTCATCGCTCGCTTTAATATCTATTAGACTATCACTTTCGGTCGCCGAGTGCTGTATTGTTTGCGATATGATCTTTTTTTCGCTTAATGAGCCCGCAGATCCGGCTGATAGTTACCTAATAGTGACGTACTTTGGGAACTACCAGTTAGGAACTACAAGATGTTCTTAAGCAAAAGCCAAGTCTATAGTGCATACCACGACAAGTACTTTCTTCAATGGATCATTAACTACATACTGCATATTTAAGATGAACTTTAAGACATGTTGTAATACTAAAATAAGTTACCTTCGCGTTTTATATTGAGTTTCTTTAGAAAAAACAACAAAGATTATTAACATTAATATTATATAAGTGTTTAGTCTCCATTTCATTCGATTTTCAATATGGATTACATGCAAGCAAATTTGACTTTCATTTTCAAAATCATACTCGTTGTATATTTATTAGCCTCAAATACCATTACATACAGTACATCGTCTTTTGAAAGCGGGAAATGTCATTAACTACCATAAAAATAGATAAATTTCTCAGAGCATTGTCTGAAATAAACAAATTGTAGAAAGTAATTAATGTGATATTTGTGATGTGTGCTTTCGATTTTTATCTTTTTAACGGGGAGTGGCGAATTCCTCCGAGGTCACTTAAGTAGAGGTCACTCCGGGTTCGAGGATCGGGTTCCGGGAATGTGTGACACGCGCAAGTGTATTGTTCGCAAATTGCTTCGCGCAAGGTCCCATGTAAATGTCAATTTTGTCGGCGCCGGCGCCGTTTCGTCGTCCACCACTCATGTATGATTTTGCTCTTAATCCGGTATTTTTATTATTAAGACTACCAGTATTAAGCAGTGTGGCTATAAACATTTTATAGTTATACGCAATTTAACAGATCCGGCAGTAACATATAGCCTTGAATGTCCTTTTTAAAATTTCTTAATACATTTTTTTATTGATTGCCACCCTAGTTTTGTAAAGTCTTGTTTTGATTTTATTAATTTCTTAATTACCATAATTTGTTGGATAAAGGTTTAATAATAATTATCAACTATTTATGCATAGATCTCCAAAACAATATTTTATAAAGGCCTAAATCTCAAAGTAACTAAGAAGTATTATTGTTTATACATATTTTAATATTTTAACACTACCCCGAGGGGAACTTGAGACAAGAAAAGAGAAGAGATTTAATAAGCATAAAGTTTTGAAGTCCTGTGTGTCTAATTTATAAAAACTATTAAATGCCTTGCTTATTTTTCCTTAGTTTTGTAATTAAGCCGATTTTATAAGCAACGGTTCTTGTGCACTATGTACTCGCCACAAAGATACCCTGTGTTTGCCACTATAGGGCCAAAGGCTAGAGTTAATGTTGAATAGAGAGAGTAGTGAACTCATGAGTTGCTTGAGGAGGCGAAGCACAAAGCTTGCGTTTAACTGGATATGACATTTATGAAATATAGATCAAAATTAATTATATATTTTTTTATTTTGTTAGTCATTAACATTAACAATTCTAGTCATTCCACTTAAATGAAAATTTATCAATGATGGGTATGAAGAATGATTCACTTGTCTATAAAAGAACAATTAGCAAAGAAATGCAATCTGCTACCCAAATATGTTGAAATAGCGTGTGATATTATGTTTTAAGTTATTTTAATTCAAAAGGCCTCTATATCAGCACGAGGGACGTCTATTGACAATTTTAATAGCGAATTACCGTTGAAGCATCATCGACGCAAGTTCAGCGGAAGTGTTCTTTACAAAGCCTAGCTTTGACACTCCTCGTCTACAACCTATTTCCGTATGTCAATCACCTTTTGAAAGACATAAATGATCTACGAATATAATTATTACTAAGCGATCACCATACAAAGTATGAGAGTATTGCTGTCATGATCCTTTAGCTTTGTAGCTAGTGGTTGATTGTTATGAAGTTTGTTATATTATTTTGTAATGCTGGAATTTCTTCTTTAACATTCTGTTGTTTTTAAGATAAGATTCTTTGATAATGACGTGTACGCCTACAAAGGGTTTTCGCAACGAAATTTGTCTATCTATGAATAAGTTATCTGTGTGTGCTGTGTAAACTGCTGGCGTTCCATATTTAAATAAATAAACCAAGTTATGCCCAGGCACTCAGTGCATACAGTGTCCAGACACTCTGGTGGTTTGGAATGAAATAGACTTAGAAATATTTCTAACGACGCAGTATTTGGCATTAAAAAAAGTGAGTTTTAAGGTAAAATTTTGGAGATTTTTGAGTTTTATTTACTGAAAACAGTAATTAATAAATTGGACTAAAGTCTCACAGTCGACTAAATAAAAAATTTCGTACTGTATATATAATATTAATGTACAAAATTTATGAAATACCACATGACAGAAAAAGCGTGAAAATTAAATGTACCGGTGTCTCGTTATAAGTATACTTACTTACACTTGAAAGTTTGATATACAAATGATTAAGTACATTATTGTACTATTCTTAGTATAGAACACACTTATATATATATATATATGTATGTATATATATATATATGTCAACATACCGACTCCTTGCCGGTTGGAAATAAAAATCATCCTCGCTAACGAGACATTTAAATACACGTAAATAGGTCTTAAATAAATGTTACGAATAGAAATTTATTCTTATCCCCACAGAATTGTCTTTCAAGACACATTTTACAATCCGTATCGACGTAGGAACTACATAAAAATGTTATACGGTGTAATTTACAAGTTACGATACCATCATTCTTACAAGCTAATTTACCGTTTTCTAGCCGAGGTAATAAAGTGGGAAGTTTTATGAGCGCAAGCAACTTTTCAAAATGCGAATAAAGGCGTCGAAACAGAAACGCCTCGTGTTGACAATAAGATTAAAGAAATGAATTATTTTGAGCTGATTGCGATATGCCGACGATTGAATATCGTTGGCTAATTTGAAACACTTAAACCATTACACAATCATTTCACAGATAAACATATTACCAGATAGATGACGTAATAAAACAAATACGGTCACTGCAGCTTGATTAATTGCCATAAATCTCCACAGATTCGCAACAGGGAGACAAATGATTGTCGCAATGCTTAACGTAATACCCAATAATTAGTAAACTCACGATCTATCCTACTTTCGAAGTGTCTTCCGATCACCATTATCGATCATACGAAGATTCTGATCTTGGGATTAATCGTTTCGATATATCTACATTAAATACAATAAGGAAGGTGCGCTACCTCGTAATCGTTCAGTAACTATAATTTCTAGCTTGTCTATTTCTGCTATTATCTACCAAATTATTGTTACTATTGTATCGTCAAAATTGATGAAAATCTGACATAACAATAGCGGGTCTGTAATTCACATCAGCTGTCAAGGTAGCCTAAATTCCACGCCACTGACCTGCCCTCGTATAGGAAGCATTGTGTGTAATCAGCACATATTTGCTTGCGAATTTAAAAGTGTGCCATGTATAGCTCGTTATATCACTATTCCTGCCGTCAATCTGTACCGAAGATCCGCTATATGCAAACAAATTTAACGTGTCAAATTCCAACGTAATTTTCTCTTGGATTATGCCTGTGTAGCCATATGCAGGAGAGAAACTTTTGTTTGCTATACGTACAATTGCTACTGTAAATAGAGGTGATTAATATTTGCATTTCGAAATACGAATATTTCTTTATTTATGCATAACCATTAAAAACTAAACTAGGTTCCTCATTATAAAATCGTTTCACTTTTATCAATAATAATAAATTATGAATGTCTTTATAAGCATTTTATATACTTATTTTTTTAATTTTATATTTAAAAATTATTTTACAGACGCAAATGCGGAAGTGTATATTCGTTAACAATAAAATATTATACAAGAATTTCAAACAATGCAACTTTCAAACAAAAGGGTTTGCTGAGAATAACTAGAAATCAATAGGATGACCCATTAGAAGATGCCCATATTAAAGATGTAGATTGTTCGAAATAAAACAAGGTTCAATGAGAGATTTTGATTATGGGAAATGAACAAAATAACCAGCCCAGTGATAAAACTAAAAGTAAAATAAATTATAATCATGAGCTTTTATTTTGGTTTGCTAAATATACAAAATAAACATTTTCTAAAATAATATTAAAATTAAAACGCATTAGATAACTATGTAAGAATAATTTGTCGCAAGATTGATGAACTATTATTTATAATCCAATATAACATAGGGTAAAGTTCTACCTTATTCTTTTTCGCGTATCAAAAGCAAGGCTTGTTTCTCAAAATGATTTATTTCGTAATTTGCTGATAACATGTTCCCACACACTGACAACACATAATACCAACGTTCGATTTATAGTTACGCAAAGCGATTTTGCACTAAATTCTATAGTTTATACGAAGACCATAAAAATCCGATCACAATTCTAAATTAACCTCATTTTACGTTTATAAATCATATGGGATTAACTCATTTAGTTACATAAAACCAAATGCAATAAAATCGATTTTGCTAATCGATCTTGTCAAATATGCGAATTAATTTGGTTGCAGAAAGATTTCGTATTCGGGTCGATGTTTGAAATAGAGGTCAGTTGGTTAATTCCCGTGACAAACATTTAGCTAAGGTAATTGGGGCGAATCGCAATTTCGACAAACTGCCTCATAAACAATCAAATCTCTTGGCTGTTTACACGGCTAATGTGAAATTAGAGTGAGGTTAACGGTTAACGGTCTAACTATTGATGGGCCGTTATATTTTGTATGAATAATTTCCTGGAGCTTTTTATTAATTTCATAGAGCCCCTGTTGCTTATTTAATATTTACACTGCTTTAAAGCATTAAATCGATTTGAATACTATCACATTTAGAATATATTCAATTTTAATGGGTATAGAATTTCTGTTACCTACTCAGCTAAAATGGATAAAAATTATTAACAAAGACGCGTTCCTCGCGGCTGGACCACAACATACATTTACATAAATATTAAATATTTCCTTTGTTAAATTAAAGGATAAATAAAGTTTAAATATTATACAGACATAAATAAAATGAGACGTGAATGGATCGAAAAGAAGCAAGTAACGTGGGCGTGCGCATTGTAAAGCCAACAATCTGAACAAACTACTCAAGTGCAGAAATTATTCGCTAAGGATAACAAAGTGTTTGCTCAAGCGAAATATTCCTGTGTACTCTTGACAAACAGTTTGCGGATAGTACGCGATTTCGTATTAGCTTTTGTGGGTCACGGCTGTGTGGATAGGTCAATATATTGTTTTAAAGGGGCTAAGTAAGCTCTTGAATTGAAAAGCTTGGTTTGTATTGACGATTATAATATAATCTAGATACAAGACAGGAAAAGATTTTACTAAGATACTTGACTTAACTGATTTTAAAACCGTCATTCAAACAGTAGTCACCTTCTGTCAATTACTATAAATAGAAAATATTCATTAGTGAATCGCCGCCATCTCATTTGCTGATGAAAGAACAATGATGTTACTTTAAAATATTGAAATAGATATTTACAGCTTTTTAAGTATACTTCTTTGTTTTGTTGTCAAGATTTCGTTTTTGTATGTACTACATATACAAATACGCGATATACACTAATACTATATTTATTAATCCTTTACAGTTTCGCAGACTATTGAACGATGGCATATTATTGCCCACGATACAAGTGTCCTCTATATGATATTATGCTAATATGCCATTCAAGGAGCTGCGCTTTTATACTTGTCTTGTTGGCGCCCTACAACCTACATAAGTTATCACGCACAATGCTTTGGAATATTACTTTTAAATTGTCTGTATGATAATTTATTTACTATAAGTATGTTTGGTCTAATTTTAACTTTTTAACTGTTCCTTCTAAGGTTTTACATAAAATAATAAACGCAAAGATCTCGGCGTTTTACTGTCGTCATTATGAAATGTAAAAACTAACAATTTTTAATAAAAAAATATTTGATTGTAATGTACTACTTTATGATTTGCACAAAAAATTCAGTTACTAACCTTCTGATGGCTGTTCCCCAGTCATTTGTAATGAGTTGGGTGGCCCATTACATCATTAGACAAAGAAATTATATCTCTTTAAATAAAGCGTAAAATACTATAATTACAATTTACAGAACTACCGAAGAATATAATTTACGTCACAGAACTTAACATATTCATATTTTCATAATAACGACTAATACCTTATTTTCAAATCGATTTCGACGTCGATGAATAAATTTTATGACAGTAATAAATACTGCTGCAACGTATTCAATCGGCAGAACTAAAACAAGATTATTCCGATAATATCATGATTGTGACGATGGTTCATTCATTGGTTGCGATTGGGTGCGTTTACTGAACAATGCTGTATTGTGCATTTATATTATCGTTTGCATTTCATCTCGGACATCGACTGCCCACGCGGTTACTTCCTCAAACATTTGGTACAGTGAAAGACACATAGACGCGATTCTCACCAATGACGCACATTGTTCAATCAAAAGCATGCGATGCCTAACAATAACATGACATCGGTGTTTTGAATGTTATGTCATCGAAATTGTCGGTGTAACGGCGTACTGTCAAGGTGCTTCTTGCGTAAGCTCGCATCCGTTTGGAGTCATTGACATTACGGATGTGATTTGATTTGTAAATTTTGTGAATGAATCCAATGTTTTCCGAATATATGTACGCTATTAACAGATTAATATTGTCTTTGGATCGGTTAGAGCTTTAAAAATCTTTAGTATGTATTCGGATGTCGTTGTGAAATTATCGATTAAGTGTTACAATTCATAAGACTAATATTTAAATAGTACACATGTTTCTATTAAGACCAATACAATTATTTCAAAAACAGATATAGTAATATAATGTCATCTAGAACAGAAGCATGCCCACGTTGTATGGTTTTTCGAAGCTGCAATAATTCGTGGTATCAGCCGCGTAACTTATGCAACGCAGTACCAGTACC
Source organism: Pontia daplidice (assembly GCA_963693355.1). NCBI lineage: Eukaryota > Metazoa > Arthropoda > Insecta > Lepidoptera > Pieridae > Pontia > Pontia daplidice. The sequence continues at coordinate 1,748,600 of CAVNZL010000014.1, forward strand.
AGTGAATTTGACGGGTTTATAGAACGAGATATTATGATATATGAGTTAGCAAACGGTGCGTCGTGACGCGGTCTAATCATATCGAGTTAAATGGCTAATGGGCACTAATGGATATAATCAGAGAGCATCTGACCAGTGCTGTCGACTGCGTCAGGGAAAGTGACAACTCTGCTGTGCAATATATTAAGGGTTAGTTTTATCGTAGTATATTTAATGTGTTATTGGCAACGTATACCACCTTTAAGTATTCCATTTGACAATAATAATAGATTAAGTACTGACTTTAATGGTATTAAATTATTGCATCGTTTTAGCTAAAAACTATTTCGTTCTCTCTATCGCCTAACTGTTGCTGTAATGAAACTAAAATAGAAAACATTTATTAGACCGTGATAAAAATAGAGAACATTATATATAGAACGCTGATATATTTTTAATAATTTTACTTGAACTTAAATATTTGTATTATTTTTCAGACTAGGTTTTTTTAAGATAACTTTTCATAACCCAAACATATTGCAATTGAAATAACTATTATTTAGACCAGCCTTAACTTTAAGTGAAGCAATAATCCTAACAAATGTATATTTAACTAGAATTACGCAAAATCAAGATCATCCATATTGTAATAATGAAATAGAAAGTCTTTTTATTTTCGAGATCAGGTATTTTGCAACTGTTAAGAAGATAGCAACTAGTAAAATGTAAACAACGCTAACCGTGTTCATTGTTCTTGTATTATTTAAAAACAAAATACATATAACATTTATATAATGTTTCTTATATGAAGAGATTTGTGTGAGCAGCCCATATGTAAAACTATAGAAACAATGTTAATGTAAAAATTATGAATGTACATATAATATGAACCAAGCTAATATTATGACATGAAGTAATTGTAAAAAAGGTCCTTGGAAGGCAAAATCAAGAGTGGGTTCGCAGCCAGCCCCGGGGTGTGTAAAAAAAAAACTATTCTTAAATGTTTCGTCATCTTCTTTTGGGAGGTTCACTACCAAATTATTTATTATTATATCATAGAGAGGCTAATATATGAGCGCTTACTCTATAAAAATTGAAGAACAAAGTGTAGCTTTATTGTAAAAATGTTTTAAAATCGCTCTTTGGGTTAACTGTAATAAACAAAAAAAAGTACCATACTATAAATGAATTACTGTAGCCACAGTATACAAATGTACGAAAAAACGGTAAATTTAGATCAGCTTTGGTAAAAGCAAGGACAAGTTTTAATTTGTTAAAACTATTTTGATCATTATTAATCCGCCGCTCACACCCCTCCACCATAATTAACTTGACATTTATAAAAAAAATTACAAAAATTTGCTGAAGATACTAAACGCGTGTGATTAATTAAATGAATTCTTTGCAACACAAACCACTTTTACCAGTTGTTAAAAACGATCAATTACCGGCTACTTATGCAATGGACGGGTCACAATTCGTGATCGATGTCTCTAGAATATTATAAATTGGTAATTAGACAATATTAGCATTTTGAATGAAGTAACATTAAGCCGTGTTGATCTGATCAGTGCCTACGCAATGATTTCTACATGTCAACGGATTGAGAAAACGTTTAGCGCGAGGACAACTATCATTTTTGTGTGTGACAAGTGATACTGGAAATTGTTTATCTTACTAGTGCGTATAAATCGGGGCCGGTTATTTACCTATTTTTAAAATTATACAGCCATTATGCGTGATTTTTAACAGTTTTTAATATGGCAAAACATTCTTTCATTGTTTCTTTTCAGGATACTTGAGAATTACTGAATCAATTTAAGCACTTACACATTAATTATTTACAATACTTCCTGAATAAACGGAGCTTCCTTGTACACACTATCTAACTTTAAAGTTACGACAATTCATTACCATTTACAACAGCGTACATACTCCGAAGAAAACTGTATAAATAAATTATGCAATTCTTTTCTTTGTTCCATTAAAGGTCTCTAAAATGGCAAGTTATTAAACGCTGACCCTGACGGTCGGGCGTTAGCACGATAACTCTTTTCAATTTAACTTTACAATTTTAAACCATTCATACACGACCTCGCTGGGCTTAAGAAAGGTACTTTTGATTGACTAATACGTATATATTGACTTCGTGAAACTTAATTAAATTAATTGTATTGACAGAAGAGATGACATTGAAGAGATAAGCTTTTAGGTGAATAGGTGTCGGCGGGGCTAATTCGTGTGTTTGTGTATATTATGGAATTAAGATTTAAATAAGAAGGAACTTAATGAAAGGTGGCTTAAATAAGTACAAGGTGTCACGGCTTTTTCTTTCTTTCTTATCAAAATCCCTTTCATCCGTATACCGAATACCAAGTATGATTCAAAGCTGCAAAGAGTACATATAATACAATGATAAATAATTACTATAGATACATATATTTTATAGTGTGTATAATATGTAGATATAATAAATTCATTATTTAAAACCGTAATATATTTCATTGTAAAGGTGTATTATATTTTTTACATGTCAATAACGTAGATCCAAATTCGAGATAACAGTTTTAGCTTTCGTCAACATGTTATCCCTTCTACATTGAATTCTATTACACTCTGTCAAATTCAATAAAACTAAACATTATAAACACCTGCCGACAGCTAGACCTTAATAAGACCAGGCATACAATCGTGTCAGTGCACAACATTCGTAACCATATTGTATAATTTGGCTACATAACGCAAAAGGTGATGTAGGATATGGATGTTAGGTATCTGTCAAAACGTTTTGACAGGCTTCCGATTGCCAAACTGACAGGGCCGTGAAAATGCCACACATTGCATCCAACTGTTCCGTGTACTTTCATTTATACACGAGATTTGCATAATATTTTACAAGTTAATTAAATTAATTATTAACTATTACGAGGATACTTTAAATGTTGATATATTTATAACCTTTTATATTTGAAATTTAAATATCGGTTATAAAATGTATAACCGATATTTATTTTTGTATTCTTTTTTATTTTTGTTTAGTAATCGCTTTTTATTTAAAAAATATGACACAAATTTGCTGTCCGATGTTTTTAACAGTAATGTCGGATTCCTTTTCTGCTTCTAGTAACTCATGTAGTCATTATTTGATATTTGTCATTAAAGTGTAAAATAAATATCATAATGAATAATATTTAAATCGAATTTTATTTAGTTATCGTCGTCCAATTTGACAAGAGTTAAAGATACAAAATGAAATTTAAAAAAAATCGTTTCCTTTTAGATATTACTCAAAGCATTTAAGCTGATTATAATGGAAATAAGTCTTCATCAGACTGATCTTCATATGCATGAAACCCTTTAAGAGCTGGCTCGTTTTTTTGCAATAAAAACTTAAGCCAGTTAATAGTTGAGTGCACAATGAGCACAGGCGTGACGAGATAAAATCTAGGGAACTCTGTGAAGCTTAAATTGAATAAATGCCTATCACATTGAACGCTACGCCCTCAGGATGGCATTAAATGCAATCACAAAAAAGTGTACTTGATATATTTTTTGTTACAACGAATTTATTTGTTTCTATATAACTGAATATATCACTAAAATTCTTACTTTTTCTTTATAATACTCATATTGTGTTCTTGTGTGGTTTTGCACAGTCAAAAAAGTAAAATCCATGGATATGACTTTAAAACAAAAGCTGAAAAAACTGTTTATTGAAGTGTTTCTTTTAAAAGCTATTTTTTAATTTAATTCCTTTATATATATGAGTAAAAAGCTTGCCTGTTTTTTTTTCGATATAAAGAAATAATTTAAATGTAAAGGTTTAGTATCAAGACGGTAAATGACGCAAAATAACGATTTCGACATTCAGTAAATCAGTCAATATAAAAATACAATACAAAAAGACGTTTGATATGTGAAGGCATTCACTGATAAATTGCGTTGTGTGTAATTTTGCACCTATTTGCAATGCTCAGTCTGGCTACCATAATGAGATGTTTTCCCCGGGGGATTTGATCGATATTTGCTGCAATCGCCTTGAAGTGCGTGGTTATTTACTGTTGGTAATTTATAGATCTATTCATGCGACTTCAGATTTACTATGAACGGTTTTTTATTTTGCAGCCACAGAAATACTTGATTAACGCTTTATTCCCATTAATTAATGCTGCGACATTATATACGGCCTTTGTGTGAATTCTTGTTTTGAAAGCTAATTGATTGAAATTTATTAACGTCGCATCAATATGAAAACATATTTATCAGTTCGTGGTCGTTAAGTAAATCATGCTTTTACGAGATTTATTCGAGATGAATGTTTAAATTTAAAAGTCCAGTCCATTAAAATATTATTGTTGTTTTGTTTCAGTTATTCTATGGTGTGTTTTTTATTAACACAATCTTACTTAACAAATAATTGTTTAAACTAACGATATCTTGAAACTGTCTGTCTATTAAGTACATACAATATACATATTTCAATAGAAATTACGTTTAGAAGTTGACTGAAGTTCATTTTATTGGATAAGTTTAAAAAATACTTATATTTGTGAGTTATAAATTTGAACACTTAAAAAAATGGTTGGATAAAAAACAACCTAAATTCCAATGAAGTTTTAGCGAACATACGGTTTTCCTTTCGGTTTAACAAATCGATGTACAAATAACCTGTCAAAGATTATTCATCAACACCCCATTAAGGTTTAAAAAAGGGATTCCTCATTACTGAAAGGACCCGAGAGAAAGTTCTTATAATGGTCATACATCAAATTCCTAATTGTTTTCGCTTTCATGTGCTGTCAATACCGAACTCAGATCTCGGGATCGGACACAATACGAAACGCTGAAGGTTATATAATTTATAAAGACGCGATGATGACTGATGACGTAGCATATGCTTGTTCCTTAATGTAGGTATTTCTCATTTTATTTTTCACTGTACATCACTATAATTGTCATATAATTCATCAATATAATAAATAAATGTTTATTTCGTTATTAATTAATATTTAAAACTACTTAGATTATATTCATATTGTTTAGTCCATATTTAATGGCACCTCATATAATACAAAGATTATCACACATATAATACGAGAAATATACATAAGAAGTAATGTACTAAATTCAAATTGTCCGCTTTAAACTTAACCTTAATACTTTACTTACGAATACAAAATTTTTGTGTACACTGAGCAACTTTGCTACTATGACTATATCTCAATAATACCTACAAGGAGAAATACAGAATGTGCTGGCAAATTACATACAAACTATAGTTAAACCGATTAAATTTCTGTTCTTAAAATGTAATTTAACACAATTCAAATAATAAAAATACTATGAATCGTGAGAATAGAACTTTGTTTTAAAAGGTACATTAATGTCATTTTTATCAAAGCTACATGGTTTAAAATACGATAACTTGATAAAAACTTGCCGCCCATAAGAATTTAAATATTGTACGGCTATTTATGGACACAATTGGTCTCGTACTAGAGTTCGTTCATACTACGTAAGCCCATTGCCCTTAGCCGCCTTTGCGGCTCAGTTAAACCCTGGGGTCCGGGGTTCTAAACTATTTGCGTAAGAATAATACTTTGGTAGGTAAATAGCTCCTTTTAGGTAAATATTAAGAAATAGTATTCATAAGACCATAGTTTACTACAAGTTCTTTTGGTGTATTTATTAACATTCCATGATTCCTAACAACTTTACTACCTAATAAATTAAGACTTACTTTCAATTATTATATTGTACGCGTGATGTGATTATACACCATTCAATCATTTAGAATATTATAATTCGTGAGTCACTTTACTGCATTCTCATAATATCTTGAATTATTATCACGATCTTCTATACTTATATATCACTTTGATAAATGTTATCATTACTTTGTAGGATAACAACAAACTTTTAACTCGATATTCCATACATCTTGTGTCAGTTTCACGATAATATGAAAATAATTCACATAATTTATACGTAAAAGGAAATTTTTAATGTTCCTACATTGCTTTTGTTATTTGTACGAACGTGCTGAGACTTACGGCGCGTTGTTTAACGATATATAGTTAAATACGTTAGGTATTAAACGCATTAAGGTACAAACAGTGTAAATTAAACTTATAGAAGTTATCAATGCTTTCTAATCGAAAAATACGCAATAACTTTCTTTAATAAACAATGTTTAATAAGTTTATGTTTTGTGCAATACACTTCCACAGAAATTAAATACAAACATCATTTACACGTCATTCACACCGAGGTTAACACATAGCAAAATAATATCCCACGTTAGATAAACAAAGCTATTACGAATGATTACCTATTCTATCAAATCCATCACCATCAGGCTTTCACTTGCTTTGTTGTCACCACGTTAACACTTTCGCCAACAAATATTCTGTGTTTTCGCAACTTGTCACTTGTGAAATATTGCATAGAATTCCGGCTCTTCTATAAATAGAGTAAAAAATATCAAAGCACATTTCTCATACGATTGATCAGCCTCAAGCTATGGCTTATGCTGTCGGTGGTTAAACATATTCTATATACAATACATATTATAGCATTCACAACCAATCGATCTTTTCATCACACAAATTTTGACCACACCCTTCGAACCCGGGTCTTTGGTCGGCAGAACGGTATGGTGACCCTCCAGCCAAGTGGGTCATCAGCAGGATGCAGTCTTAAGATTCTTTATTTGAAAGCCGTGGTAGCCCCAAATTTAACTCATAATTTCAAAAGTGATCTAAATTCTATTTAAATATATTCAGTTTTCGTATCACACATTCAAACTAAGCTAATGTGTAAACTACTATGTAGAAATTAGCCTTGAATGAGGTTTCGTCATATGTATTGGCATCTGCATATTGATAAAAAAGTTTTAAAATTTACAAATAACACCGGACTATGAGTCAAGTTTTTGGATGGTTTTTTGGTCGTGACGTCACACGTGGCCTTTTTGGAGGGTCGCGTAAGAGACGATAGTAAGGCGGGGGTGGTGAAAAGGTACTGTAACTCTCCTATATACAATAGCGAATGATGGGACCCTGGTCACTCCAGGTCTGACAACAGATGTCGAAGGACTCGCGAGTGCGTTACAGGCTTTCGGTTGCGAACATTCTATTTTATAAATAAGAGGTACCACTTATTTATTTTGTATTACGATGTTTACATTGTTAAGACCAATAAAAGAATATTATTTAAATAATCTTCGTCACAGGAGTTTTCTTTCGCGATCTTAGAGCGGATATTGTAGGAATGTAGAAAATCCGGTTCCTGTCAGGATGCTAATTGACTATCAGTTAGCTGATAGCGGCTATAAGAACTTATCGGGTTTTGATCAATGCTCTAATCTATTATAATAGCTGGGCTATTTCATTGATAGACCCGGTTTTGCTACATTATTTATTAAGAGTTGGTAGTATCGAAAGAAAACTGTAAGAATGCTAACAGCCTTGTTATTAAAAATATCACATCAAAATTATTCGCAAACATGTAGCTATTTTAAAATTAATTATTAAAAATAACGACATAAACCAATAAGTATATACTTTGAATAGTGACGGATGACGTTTTCTCTAATGTTATCGAATTAGTGCGTTAATTTTACAATCTAACCTACATGCATTTTCCATCGCCTTTATCTTGAAGAGTGTTCGGGGGAGTTCGGATCATACCTGCAACTGAATTCCATAATCGGACTTCAAGGCAAAATACTAAACTGCACCCTAATCAACTCGATGTCTGCCGTTCCATTGTGAGTATCCATAGCCCGGCCTGTTTTATATAAAAAAACTTAGCTTCACAGCAGATTGCGTTATAACCAAAATTCTTATTCAGAATCGTCTTTTAAAAATATATTTCATTCTGTTGATTTAGTTTATAAAACTGTATAGATATATATAAAACTACATAATTTTTTCCCATGTGACACATGAGAAACAGACAAAAACAAAATAATTTATACTTAATATTTGAAAATAATCATTAATACCTGTGGATGTGCGTAATTTAAAGACTGTTAGGTAAATTATATTTGTATTATTTAAAAAATATATTCACAATTTTAATTTCTTTGTAAGTTTTGATTTGACGCCTACATAATATGTAAAGGAACGCGGCGTAACCCAACGGTGCACGGATTCTGGTGCATACATTTGCATTATTAAGTTATTCTCAGTGCCACAGTCGCACTTGCGTCTCATTCATATTCTATTAATAATGGTTATGGAAACATGAATGAGTCATAAAATGCATTTCACTGTACCCGAGTCACCTTAGATTGGCCTGTTTGATACTGTATTACGCGAGGTGACGTTAACAAATTAAGTAAAATGTTTAGGTAAAGTTAAAAACGTGAAAAGAATGCATTAAGGAAGTACTGCATGCTTGCAAAAAAATGTTTTTCCCTTAAGGAGGAATTCTATACCTATGATTACGGAGATATAGGACACAGACAACCGATAGATTGGTAAAAAATTATATTTTTTGCTATAATATTCAAGCTTTGGTATCTTTTATCGGGTATCTCTTGACATTCTCATATAGTATAGCTTAAACTCTGTTAAAATTGCCTTCTCACTCTGGCCTCATACTACCATAAAAATGAACCCACACCTACCAGACATGTCTTATGATTTAGGTCTACTTTTAATAAAACAAGCGGTAAAATAAATTTCAGTTCAACATCATTTTATGTGACTTCTTTTCCAATATATCAATTAGCAGTTTATGTGAGTGGCAATATTTTGATTATCGAAGATCCGTATCACTTTATTTATTGTAACTTATCAATACTAATAAGTGAAAGTGTATGTACGTGATGATCAAATATTGATTGATTTTTATTTATTTTAAACACTTGCTCTTCAAATGCAGATGATCTAGACAGATTGCATTGATGGAAGTAGTCATTATGGGTCAAGCCTCAGATCTCGTATCTGTTTCATGGATAATGCTTAAACAACTTATATCTTTTGTGAAGACGTAAAAGTTAACAATACCTTCCTTTTTACAAATAAAATTGAGTACAAAGAAAAACTACTACCCTAATATAATAATTAAAATATGCGTAATTCCTGGCAGTTTTATTATCAAGATTATTTATATTTTTTATGATATAATTATAATGGGGAAAGATTTAAAATAAATAAACAAGATTTAAATTAAGAGGCATTTTTAAATACGTAGAAACGGAAAAATTTATCGGAGATCTAGGCGATCCTGCAAAATAGAGGGTCCCTAAATATATATGTCCTATGATTGTTTTACTACATATACCTTTTTATTAAACGATGGGAAATCTATTTACAGTAAGTACCCCACGCTGGGATAATATATGCATGTGGAGTGTGGGGGACAGGACCCACAAAGGAATGGCTCCACTACCAACTAACACCCATCGGTCCCTCCTTGGCGCTGATGACGAGACATGGTAGCAGCGACGTCTTGTCCAGAATTTACTACAAACACCAAAGTGCGTTATTAGCATTTAGGATAGGTTTATATGGAACTCAAACAAGATTTATCAATTTACCTAAGTATGTCTAATAAATTAATCTTATAAAATAAAAATGTATTTTTTTTTTTCCAAATCAACAGATTAATCGTTTCGGGTAAATTGATGTTTTCACCTTGCTATTTACATCAACAATAAGTGATGATCATTACAACGTGTATTTTAATGATGGTATCTCGGGCAATTGAAGACAAAAATACCAGTTGTCATTGAACATCCGATATTAATTTTAAAGCCAATTCTTCGATATTAATTTGTACATTGTCAAAATATAATTACCGTTTCTTTATTCTCAAGAATGGAATAATATAAGTCAGCGTAATTGCCAGCTTACATTTTTTTTATTAATAATGTCAGCACCCCTCCTCCCTTAGCGGAAGACATACATTATTTTCATATATTATCTTAATTACATTGTCTTTATAACTAGCATGATATACATATTACTTGGTTTGGTTTCTTTTCGTGACTATAAGCTTAGATATTTTACTTCATGTATCACAATTTTACTTAACAATTCATTAACTCTGAATAACATTTTGCACATATTACAAATAACAAAATTTGTATAATTTCATAGCTTATTATTATAAATAAATACTCTATTATCTAATGTTATTTTTACAATAATATTAACATGAAAATTCACTTTAAAAAGGAAGGTTATTGAAAAACCATCTTCAATTATATGTTAACTAAAATTTGTTTTCAATAAATAATTGTCTTCGCTTAAGGAGACGCTCCTCCGCACTTTTGAATTATTAATGCTTGGTAATTACATTTACATATTTACCAAAATTCTGAGGGCAAGGTAAACATTGGTGATTAATGATTCACCAACGAAGGTTATTTACAGCCTGTAAAATAATTTCGGTCAATAAGCTCCTGCACTTTCTCCACTAGAGGTCAAGTTTAATGTGACTTCCGATCTTCCTGTCAAATGTGGGTCGCATCAATACATCCATTTGTTACGATGACAGCTTAAACATAATTACATTCATGTCGGTAACGTTTTTAAAAAATCTCACAGAGAATTGCTTTAAACGAGTCTTTCATTTTCACTCTTCTCATCTGTCCCACTTAAATTGAGGACTGCATTTCCAAAACAGTAATTTTACGTTCACAATTCTTGTAGATGTCTCCAATAAACCGCAATTACGCTTTCATGCAAATTGAAAAACTATTCGGCTGTTGACTTTTAGTACGATGACCCTGAGCAGATATATTAATTAACTATGCGTAACTGCCTGTTGAGAGTTTAATACGTTGTTTAGTCGGAACATGTTATTTAAATGTATATCTAGATTACCCATAAAATATTAATATACAATAAATAAAAAATATATAATAATTAATTAATAAATAATAGGAGTTGATCGTAGAAGGGTAAAATAAAGATTGTATGTATTTTTCTATGCTGTACGAGAAAAAAATCTGTCCAAAAAAAATAAAAAAAATAGGGGTGCACCACCCTTAACATTTAGGGGGATGAAAAATAGATGTTGTCCGATTCTCAGACCTCCGCAATATGCAGACAAAGTTTTATGAGAATCGGTCAAGCCGTTTCGGAGGAGTATGGGAACGAAAACTGTGACACGAGAATTTTACACAATTATACAGTTTATACACGTCTACACACTACTACAGTAGGTATGTCAATGGTGGATAATACTCACTCTGTAGCACATTCACGTTATTTTCCGGTTTTTATTTTACTTAATTAATTTTATTCTTTACATTATTTAATTATTATTATTTTTCCATAACTTTTGTGTTACTTTTTTTAACTGTCTGTATGGAAATCTAGTATGAAAACGGAAGAACTGCCTTCTCAAACACAGGTGATACCTAACTGAGAAGCCACGGATTGTATGGTGTAATTACATAGTGTTAATAATAGTATTATTATCACTATAATTAAAAAATCTTAATTGTATCTAAATTTGACATTTAATGCATTATTAAAAATAGTATCTATATCTTCATGATTATTTTGTATATCTGATAGAAACAATAATTTTTCTGGTTACATATAATTAAAAATATGAGATTCCATTTTCAATGTACTTTTTATTTATCTTAACAATGGTCTCGAAGCAACAGTATTACAGCATTCTACGTGTTGCCTTTAAAGGGATATCTACGACCGTCCTACACTTGTCAGACTTGCATCCGTCTACTTAACCTATTAACTATAGTCCATGCGTGTAACGTTACTGGATAATGAATAAATGTATATAGGAGTCAATGAACTGCGAAGTTTTACTTCAATTTCACGTGCAACACGTGAAATGTTGTTTGCCAAACTTTGTCAGGTCACGTTTAGTTTCTTGTAGTTTATTACGTCAAAAGCTATAAAGGGACATTTTATAGATACAGAGCGATTTTTAGGAAAATAATTGTCCCATATACTAATTGTATGGCTAATATACATATATAACATATATATATATATATATGGTATACTATTCTAAGAATTAGATAACAATCGAACGACGGTGACCTGTGACTGGGCCAATGGGACAGGCCGATTCCCCCGCACGAGGCCTGTCATTTGGCACCCGATCATCACATACAGATTAGCCCGTAGTCCAGCTTGGGTGCATTGTGTGAACACCATAAATAAATAATGTGTTTTTAAAATGTGTTTCTCTTATTATACAATAATATAAATAACACATTCAACTCCTTCCCTACATTATTCAGTAATTAAAATCACAGTCACAGATGAAGCGGAAATCTATGATCTGTGGGGCACTAACCGTGATGGTATGCGATATTATACGATAGCATAGGGCATACAAGTTCGGACCTAGAACATGGACCCTATTAAACGATATTTCTACTGATGTCGATAAGCTGTGCCCTATTTAGGACGCCTCATCCGTCTAGTTTAACGAATTCAAATTTAGAATTCTTGGTGTATCCTGTTCTCAGCCAATTAGTCTTTCCCGAAGTTGAAATGTAATTGCATAAAATTTTCATAGACTATAAGACAAAATATTGAGAAAGTAGGACGTAATTAAGTGACAGGATATATTTTTATACCATCACGTGGGTGGTCTTTTGTGAATATCCGGAATGTGTCCATCGTTATTGGACCAGATTAATTAACAGATGCGTTGCATGCACGAAGCTCATAAAAACGTATTGTTCGCTCTAAAATAAATGATTTAACTATTTATTGCTCTTAAAAAGGTTACATTAATGTTCCTACCAGGCTCCTGATCTAAAAAAAATATTCTAATTCATAATTCAAAAGTAATTACTCACAACTACTCTTTCCACCTGCTAGGTAGTAAGAACATTTCAACACGTCTTCTAAATAGTAATGCATACGTAGAGACAGACAGACAGCTACAATAAATATTATAAAATATTTCTAGGTCAGATAACTGCAGATACAGAACGAGGTTTATTTTGTGTGTACTAAAGCAAAGTTCTAAGAAACATATAAAATTCTGTAAGCTTATCTCGTTGATCGCGAACAGTAGCAGCTTTAACGGTTAACAAGGAATTATAATTTCTATCGCTATACTTTGGTACAGTTCTTATTATCGTGAATGTATTTGCGTAAAACATAGTATTAAAAGAGATTCCCAAGGCTAGATAAACGTCACCAGTCTCTCAGTAACTTAGAGAAACATATGGAAATTGGTGGCGATTCTGATGTACACACTCTAAACTAAAAATCTCTAAATTTAGCTTTACACCTGTCAAACAGTTTTAGAGAGCGTAACCAATTCTGTATATCTCTAAATTGATAGCAATAAGAAAATGTAGAAATATATAGAATAGGTTACACACGTTTGACAGGTCTAAACCTAAATTTAAAGATTTTTAGTTTTAGAAGTGTACATCAGAATCGCCACCACTATCTTTCTAAAATTATTAGGAAGAGAACGCATTATGATGCGTTATGATACTACTATAGTTATAGTATTACTATACGCTGGGAACGTGTGTGTTGAGATAGTTTTGCGATATTCAAACTTGCTATGCTGAGGTGGAAGTCCAGGTTTGTGGTTGGACACTAAAATCTTCATGTTAGATGTTGGTATTCTCCCATTACATTATAAACTACCATTACAAATCTAGTTTAAATTGTAAAATTAAATCTCTTTATCTGCCTAGAAATCGGCATACAATCATGCAGATAGTAATTACTGTATCCAGTTGCTCTGGTTTATCATGCAAACATCACGTATATAAATAATTTCTTCTTGGAATAATTAGGTTACATCGCTGCATAGTTGACATTAATACACGAATACAATATAATAGTATATATGCGATATTAATATGGGTATCGATGTATCCAAATAGAGGGACTCCTAGTGACTCGCATGCTTGATCGGACTTCCGACCAACCGATCGTACTTAATATGTACATATTTGCAATAATAAGCAAAGTAATAATACTATGACACATTTTTACATATGGTCGGTTGGTTCCAAGGTAAACATAGGGTTACACAACTAAAATATCCATATGCAGCCACCCAATAGTGCCAATAGCCAGCAAATATTGACTGTACCAGGAATCTAACCAGGGACCCTATGTTTGGCAGTCATAGCCAGTCCATTGCGCCAAGTGGGTCGTAGCAATGACAACCAAACATGTTTGTGAGTGACAGACGCCAGTGAATTCACTTCAATAAACTTACTTAATTGCAAAAATAAAAATTGAATCACTTAGTTCTGTAGTGTTAAAAGTTTTGATCCACCTCAAGCGTAAAGTTTTGAGTTAACGCACACTATTACCCTGTTCTAAAAACGCTGCTCTACAATTATCACGAATGCAATATATATTGGAATAGTGATTCGAAAATGCCAACCTTTGTGTTCGCCCACCGTTCACCAAAATGATGCACGAGCCCCTTTTCCCAGAAGCTGTAAGTCACCTGCTGCGACAGAAATATGATAAGATGTTATTAATTACTTCCTACAAAATGTGAGCGTTAACAAAACTGGTCTTACAATGTATAACAGTGCGGTTCATACGTTATGAATCGGCATCGTTGTAAAACAAAACACTACACAAATGGCTTGGTTAAACAGTAAGACACCTGATCTCACGAGATTACTATAAATGATTATGATAAAATCAGATTCAAATTCATTTTCTTAAAATCACTAAATAATTCATCAACTAAAAAGGTGTTTGAGGTAGAGCAATCAAACAGATGTATCGTTACATTATAGTCGCGGACGACACTAGTTTATTTATTAGAATTTAATTTGGCCTAGTCCAGAAATAAATGACTGTCTGTGTGACACGGGCGCTTCCATTTCTGATTCACGAGGTATTTATCAAAATAATGTATCACACCTTCGTGACCACATACGTGTACTGGTCGCCATTCATAATCTGGACTTTATCGATCACCCACTATACTAAACATAGATCTTACTGTAGAATTTTTCATTAAATTGATGTGATACATTCATTACGTTTACTAAAATTACTATGATTATTGTTCTATGGTGATAAAATTACTACCCCGGGATTACGAAATATGATTTAAGATTGAATTGTATTAAAATTTTTAATTTTAGTTCTTTGCATGGTACGATGGTTCAGTAGAACATGTCGTACAATTCTTGATGAAACTGATTCAAAATTAAACTACAGGTTGTGTGTATACGCTTATTCTCATCGACGGAGAGATTTTAAATATCTAAATATATAAAACTCCCGTCTCGAGGTGTGTCCGCGCGATTTCAACTTTTTTAAAAAAAATTTGCACCCCCGGAGGCGGGGGGCCCAACATAAGGGGTGGTTTTTTTAAACACCCCCCCCCCCTCCCCCCCAAAAAATCCCCCCCCCCCCTAAAAAAAAATTTTTTTTAAAAAAAAACCCTGTCCCCCGCGGGGTTGGTTTTTTTTTTTTTTTTTTTTTTATTACGATAATAAGTGACTGATTTGTGAAGAATTGAATTGAGGCACTATTCACCGGGATACAAGCTAGGATATAGTTTTGTCAATTTATTACACCAGTAGTCATTTCAATAATGATAATTTAGATATGATTTTAAAGCATAGTCCATAAAGCTTATGATGTGGAAATGATATCTTTTTGATGATGTCTAAGCTAAAAAGTCAATTTCTCATAATGAAAACCAAATTACGTTTGCATTCGTTCGTAATAAAAATCCAAATTTATCATTATTAACAGATGAAATGAGTTTGCTTTGTGGTTTTTTGGATTAATGAGGATTTTTTTTGTTCTATTTTAGTGTGAGATTAAATTGTTATTGTATGTACGAACCTTTGGAGTGGAATCCCAATGTAATGTAATGCATTTAACACCGTATAGAATATAATTAGTTAAAATTCCACATAAGCATACGTGGGATACAAAATGCAAAGCAAGTGTATATAAAGTACGTACCGCGTTATAAACATTATGTATATAATATATAATTTAAATTATTATTATTCATTAAAAATAACTCTAGCAGGTCACAATTAAAGATTGATTAATTTGTATGAAAAATGCCATAAGTGTGGGCATCATCAGCCAAATGTTTTGCGCCACTTCTCTGATACCCTCCATCCTCCTACTGACCCGAAGACTTGCCTTTGTATCTTACATTCTTTGTCGGAGTATCTCATTGTTAGGAGAACTACTTTTGTTTTGTCGAGGTCTTCATTCAAGTAGCCAAAAGCCAATATCTAATTCTAGCTATGACTAACACTAAACCTCTTTTTTTATTTCTTTATATTATTCTTACGGAAAACATATTTTCTAGGGTAGATTTATTGCACAATATTAACATAGCTATGTTAATATTTATTCCCATATTGTTAACCTTCTGTTAGCGAATGCGTTCCACTTCTACATGATTTATGAGAGCAAATCACAACATCCCGAGTGACAGGAATAAATGAGTCTCAATTCACTTCGCTTGGTTTGTGCCAAAATATTCATTATGCCTTATAATTACGCTCAGAATATTAAGAATAGTAGACAACAATTTGACAGAATTATTTGGCCCATTTGTTTTTGTGGATTATAAAGGTTGCTTAGAATTTATTGTGAGTTTATTACTTCACTAATGAAGACTAATTGCGGGAAGCCCTTTGAAACTATTATCAAATAAAATTTAAAAAAGAAATCGAAAAAGAATCTATGGATGTTTTTTGTTTTAACCACCTTCGAATAGCCCGCGATTGCGTAAATATGAAATCGGTTCTATAAGATATTTAAATATTAGTATCGAGCTAACATTTTATAATTATTACACTTAACATAACTCTAAACTTATTTGTAGCAGACGTCTAATGTAAATATAGCAAATCAAAGCAACTCATTTTCCATATGAAGTAATAGCCATTCCTTGTTGAGTTATGATAATGTGCTATTTCAGTGAGCAATGAAAGCCGAGGCACGCATGCGCCGGCGCCTTACAATATTTTATACCAAGCTACAATGACTTCTTTATTCCTTTTATCAAATCATATCTTCATCAAGATAAATGAAGATAGATTCACGATACTATATTAAATTTCAGCATAACTATAATTTGTAATTTATTCTATGTAGATTTTTCTTTTTCTTCTATTTATGTTAATACACAAAACCCCTTTGTGTTCTGTGTTATACGATATGGAATGTTTTTGTCATCGAAATAGAACTATGCATATATAAGCATTGTTTGTCAAAAATCTTACCTAAATAGGATTCTTACCTCTATGAATTTTTCGCTACTGGAGACTTCTATGTGCAATGTGATATTATTAAAAGGCCATTCTTTTTCGACATTTATTTTGTACTCCGCCTTATATTTTACTAATCCAGGAAGTAAAATTCTCGTGTACGTCTAACAATTTGTTAAGGAATTTATAATATTTAAATTGATGGATTAAGTAAAGAGTAATTTGTATAAGCTTATCTGAATAAGTTGACTATAAAACTTTTTCGGATTAAATCACTAATCCAATGTGTGGGTAGTGAATTGATTTTTATGGAAATTTTATTGCCCTTCTAGCAGTTATACTCCAAGCTTAATCAAACAATATAATTTATGTCATTTTACTTAACTGCCTAGTTAGATTATTTATATAATATGTTTTATTAAATTATTACAACATCTTTAGGATAAAGTATAACAAAATCTATTTTGAGAATTATAGAAGTTAATTTTATGAATACGATTGCCTTTAAAAATACTTTAGTAAATTTTTTCAAATATATAAATAAATTTCGACTCGAAACATCTTAAACTGTATCTAATTGTTTTGTGTTTTTATTTTTCCGTTGAGTTTGTCTTGATTATTATACCTGTAGGGCATTTCGGCAGACAATTCACCATGGGTCGAATATTTGAAATTCCATAACACTTAGTCGGATGATCTTTATTTAGCAGGTGAAATATAAAAGTTTGCATACTTCCTACATGAATGTAATTCGTCTCAAGAGGTCTTAAGTTGTGTTTAATCAATGCCTTATTATATAGTCTCATTAACGTTATTTTATAATTACATTGTAATGCGAAAATTATGACATAATTGTTTTATTAAAATAAATAAAATATTTAATCATATATGGCCCTAATATCCTCAGAAATTCACACCCCACACCGTAATTGGGGCTCAAATAATAATGACTCTAAAATCAAAATGTATCAAATAAACACGAGTCTATATCTAAATCAAATCTGATTAAAAATCTGTGCGTAAACTCATTGCGAAATATCAAAATTTAGCTTGAATGGTTATTCAAGTTACACAAATATTTATAGTTAGTATTTCAACTGTTATCACTATTACCTTTTATTTATTACTCGAAAATTCACGCAGTAGTTGTTACTTATATAACAATCGCTATTTTCAACCATTACTTCGCATTATTAGGTACACTTGACTTCATAATGGTAATTTATAACTGATCGTGATGCTGGCTGAATTATAAGGGTAAATAAGCTATAAAAGTCAGGAAGAGAAATTAATTGCCTTACTAATCGCACTTAACTGGCTCTGTTTTCCGAAATTGGTATATAACAACAAATATAAAACATTTTACATATTATTTACTCAAAAGTGCTAGAGCACCACACCCAAGCTTTCGTATTAATTTAGTGTTCAGAAATTAGGGGTCATGAAGATCTCGATAATAACGAGTGAATTGGTTTCTTTTTTGGTGTACCTAAATAAAACGAAACAATAAAGTTTCGGATTAAACATAATTTAGTGTGTGAATCGCAGATACACAATTATTAATAAAAATATTCATTGCCTCAAAATCGTTCAAAGCAAAAAGTTGTTCGAGTGCATTATTTAGACAGAATACTATGATGAAATTATTATTATTTCTGTCTTTTTTTTTAATCTACAATATAATATTGAAGCAATGTCTAAAATAACAAAAATGCATAATAAATGTTTTTGTAATTAAAACATTATGAAACTTTAATAGGGCTTTAATTAATAACAACCAAATTAAAGCACCAAAAACCTTCACAATAATGACTTACACTGAAAATAATTTTTATTACCTATAACGACTGTAGGTACCGCAGGAATATCACAAAGTATTAAAATTAACGAAAACGATACGACAGCCATTTGCGCCTTAGAATATCACGATGGCTTGTGTTCGTTCACAATTTTCAACACCGATGGTTTTAGAATTTAACGCTTTCAGGAAAGTCAATACCAATCATTAGGTATACTACTCACAGCTGTAAAAGCCAAGAAATATTTTCTAAACATTCGCACGGTGTAATTACTGGCCTGTTCCTCCGTGTCTATTCCTGGCAGGCTCTTGAAGGAAGGCATTTATCACATGCACATATCATTGAAAGCAACTTGGATGAATAGACAGTAATTTAAATCTCTCTTGTTGAGAACTGGTGGGTGTTACATCAATCTAGCACTAGGAACTAGAGAACTAGGTGGCGTAACGTTTTGTAATAGGCCCCTGCGAACTTTGTAAATTATAGTTCATACTTTCATGTTGCTTTCGATTGGGCTTTTATCTCGCTGAACTTCGACATAGTTTGTGTGTACAGCTACAGCTTGTTTTATAAATCTTAAATCTCTTACAACTTCTTCTATGGCGTCGAAAATTCCTACGAAAATGGTTGCGTGTCCAATCAGTTGTCTGCCAAAGTAAATCTTATGGTAGTTATTTTTTTCATTTTTCAAACGATTTAATTGAAAAATGAAAATAAAATTTTCTTGTTATTTGGTACAAAAAATTAAAAACGTTGAAGAGTCTCGCTATCAAGTTTAACAATTTAAACTCAAGAAAGTTTATAACCGTACCCACAGCCTCTCTGACATCAACTCAATTACAAAATTATCATCTACAGAACATATTATATGATAAATACTACTTATTTAAAACTTCATTACTTCATAGCGCCGCGAAGAAAGCAGCTGCATAATAAGATGTACAGTTGAGCAGGGTCAAAAGTGAGTACATACATAAATTGCAAATGATTTATCCGATTGTATTCATTACAGTTATAAGCGTTTAATGTAATTTATGACACACGCTGCATTAACAAGAAGCCTATTAAGTATACTGAGTTCTCAATATGACCAATCATTGCATCCGTATCCATACTGAGTAGTTGGAGTTATTTTTCCTATCTTGTTACACATGTTTTGGCTTAATCCGTGTAGAAGTGGGACTTTATTGATCGGTGAAAGCTGTTGATGTTAATGCGAATATATACTTAGCGGGCTTCAAATATCAAAGAGGATTTGCTATAACTTTAATTGAAATGTAGTTTACAATTTCAGTGAGTGCAAATTCGATATTTAAGTACCGCTACCATATTAAGTATTTTGTGCATTTCATCGCTTCGAAGTCTATACCTTATACCTATTTGTAGCTCTTGCCATACTGTAAGGGTTTATTATTATTAGTTTGACCTAGCAGAAAATACAATCGTATATTTAAAATCCTTTTTTATTACCAATACTTTATATTGTAATTTTATTTCATATTATTGTATATATAATCCACTTTTAGCTGTTCAAATTTTCATAAAAAATATGAAACTTACTAATTAATGTTTAATGTGAATTTGAGGTACCTACTAAGAAATAGAAGTTGATGAATTGATGGAAATCTAAGAAAAAATATCAATATTAAATCTGAAAATTAAGATTGCAAATGAATACTAAGGCTTTAATGAATACAAGAATCGATTCATAATACAATTACGAAGTTGTCGGATACAGAAATGCCTTAATGAAATTTGCGTGGGTACATGCACTATGAATTTGCAAGTAAATGACTATTTATTAAAACCAGTGGTATTCTGTTTTCCCTTTCATGTTTAGTTGAACCGGATCTTTAAAAATCATAATATCTCAGATCACATTTCCTCATCTTTTAACCCAAGATTTAGGATTTGCTTAGGACGAAAACCATTATTCTAACTTATGGAAATATTTTTATATTCAATATTTAATTGTTTATTTATATTTTATTAAGTATTGATTTACATTGATTTTCAATATACGCACCGTATCATTGGGCAAAGGAAGTTCAATCTCGACTCTAAATGTTACTCATAGTACTGAACATGTCAATATTTTTAGAAAGTTTATATTAACATTTTATACCCTACAAACAGAGGCATCTAGGAGCAAATTCTAGACCTAAATCCAGGGCGTGACTAACCTACGAACGCTAATAATTGTCTCGCTGGCGCCATTAAATTCGAATATGTTTTCACAATACGATACTTGAGTAAAAGTGTGCTCTTGTTCTGAACAAAATCCGTTGTAATATTACCTTGTTCAGCAGTTATAATAACTGTATATTGAGCAACTGACCACTTTTATTGGGATAAAGTATGATTATTCTTGCAATTTCGCCATTGATCTTATTTCCTTTATAGATTTGAAATCTTTCTGATACAAGGACAATATCGATTGTAATGTTTATTCTAATATTATTGGAAAGTTTCACTTTCACACTTTAGTAACAAAATTTATTTATAGTTTAAGAATTTAGCATTGGAACGAAATAGGAAAATAAAAAAATAATTTCCAACAAACAAGTTTTATTCAACACAGTACAAAAGGTATTTGTAATACGTCTATATATAGACATAATGTATGTATATATAATACTAAATGGTCCACTACTAATCCTTTAAGCAGTCTTATTTAATAAAAAAGGTGGGGCGAACAAAAGACAATGGTACTAAAATTATATATCTAGATGACAGACCTAAATCAAACAATCAATCATTACAAACAATATATTTGTTTTTATTGTTTCTCGTAAAGTAAGATGAATACAAAAATAAACATATATAAATTTGTATATTCCATTAAAATCACGAGTGTTGCCAAACAAATAATTATATTTATTAATTATAACTACAAACAATTATTGCAACATACTGAGAACTTAAATGAGAAGTATCAGAAAATCCTTATTATGGACTAAATTATCTTATAATCAACATTTATGAAGAACACCATACATTAAATTCGAATTTCCAACGTTACCAATATACCCTGCATCAACGAACACTTTCCTTCGTTACTTCACCCGCTTAGCCGGAAAGCTTTTACTGATAGATCTCTAGGCCTTTAGCCCAAAGAGCAGACAAACTCCGTCTTGGAGTAAACAAAAACCAGCCTTTTAAAAAGCTAGATCATATACTGAGAGATGGTCGTTTCTTTCTCACACTCTTGTTGCTAAGCCCCAAAATTGTGCCGATTACCTGGAACATAAGTACGAATAAATAATATGTACTTTTAAATAAATATAAAAATGCTTTATATTTTGTAACAAAAACGTTGGTATACATTTGTATGGTTTTCCACCTTTGAAATGAATTGCTACCAGAACAATTTCCAGAGTTGTTGTAACACCTTTTGATGATTTTCTTTTTGAAACGAAAATGTATAATGTGCCACACAAAGAATACTCTAACTACATTTTCAAAAAGGTTTAATATTGAGTAGGAATTCAAAATCTAGGATAAGTATAATCCTGTACAGTATTAATATATACATTTTCATATAATATATATATTAATTGCCCGTGCAACAACAAATACAAAACATACAAGAAAGTAAATATAATAGGCGGCTCCCAAGCGGAAAAACGTATAATAAGGTATATACATATTTTAAGAAATAACGTATTTATTTCCTAAAATATGCTATGGAACCATTCGTGCACGAGACTGCTTTTTACTTGGCCTGTTTTTTACTATTCCCCGTTAAGACAAGCTAAACCAGTTTTAGTATAATCGGTATCTTAAAATTACAGTCTATACCTTAGAAACAGAATAGGCAGCAAGTTTTCGTCTTGGGGTAGGTAGCAATAAAGCGATGGAACGTGCCTCCCTCAGCAAAGCTTGGAAGGCAAGTGCCGCACCAGCTGAGGACTCGGCTGCGGATACTTCGTAAAACTGACACCGGAAACGAAGAGATAACTCCTGGCCTTCTTCTGTTTTCACTGCCCTTTAAAAACAAAATTTCAAAATATATGGACATTGCATTATTAGACTGGTAACGGTTAACGGTAACAAGTTTTAAGTTCATTTGGGTGCTTTTGTCCTTTGATCAAAAGACTGTGTAAAGCTTTAATTTATAATACGATACAGCAAGGCCTACTTGTCAATTGATGATTTTTTTCATTTTGTTATTAAATAATTAGCGCTTATTGTTTTTTCTCCAAAATTCTGATCCTCGCTGTAAAGACTTAATTGAATTTAGTGAGAATCGAACAAACACAAAAATCATAATTACCGCTAAAGGAAATTTCAACTCAAGCGGTTAAGATTTTTATATAATTATCTGTCTACTATCTGTTAGGTATTTGAAAACCGTAGACGGGATTAACAAACATACACACTTTCACATTTAAACGCATGAATTACGCAACAATTATAACTGTAACTGTGTTTTGGTAAAAACGTGCCACAATTACAAGAACAAATTACACAAACACTTAAAAACTGTAGACTTTCTACATATTTAACAACAATTAGTACAGTATGCGGCTACACGCAGACACTTTTTTCAGTTCAGGAACGGTTACGATATTTAAACAATCAATTAAATCGTACCAGTTTTCAACGAGAAAATTACCATTACATTCGAAACTGATACGTTCATTATTATCGTTCGTTACTGAAATATTTTATTACTGAAAAGAAAGTCTCACAATATAAATTTGGAATTTTAAAAGCTCTGAATTGCAGACCCTGTCGTTTTATAGTGTCTATTCTCAACATGAAATAACTTCACATATAAATATCGTGAAGGGGCGTTAGAAGAATAACCCTTAAATACAAGGCGTATCGTGTCGGAGATGTTAAGCTGCTATCTAAAGAATTGCGCGACATTGGCGCCAGGCACAATTCTAGTATCACCAAGTGTCGCCACCGTGTCGCACCAAGTAAAAGTAATGTGATAACTTATAAACTATTATGACATAAACTTGTTTATGATCATAAGTACAGGGAAGAGATATTTATAGCTACTTGAAATCGATAGCTCTGTCTACATGAAAGCGCAAATAAGTTGGAGAGCGTGGATATTTGCTTTTCATGATTGCTTTCTACGTAATACGGTGACTGATGCTTGAGTATCATTCAAAATAAATACACCAGGTTCAAATATTTATGACAAATTGTCTGTTTAAAATTATATTATCTGTCGATTTATTGCATGAGTTATCACGAAATTTTATTAAATAATCGCAATATCAAACCCATATAAAAGAAAGACTATAACATTTCAGTTTAATTCATTATTGTATTATAAAAATTTATCGAATATGTCATGAATTTTAATGTTTATCCTAATTTAAGAACATACCTTGCGTGTTCCAAATCCCTCTTATTTCCCAAAAGAGTAACTGCCGTGCATCCTGGCAAGCGTGTGCGTTCTAGTAATGCTAATAATTCAGAAGCAGCCAAAAATGAGCGTCGATCACACACCGAGTACACGACCGCAAAAGCATCACCCCATCGGAGGTGTTCAGCTAGGCATCCTCTTTTCTACACAAAAAAAAAAACAAAATTTCAAAGATTTGAAAGATTTCATGAGTTTATTTAGCATTTGGTAGCATAGTTAAGAAAATAATATCGTTCTCTTCCATCATCCTTGATAATGTCACATACTGTTTAATTTCTCGGGAAAAATAATTATTTATAAGCGCTCTGAAACATAATTCTTATGTTCTTTAAGTGATCACAAAAGGTTGAAACGAAAACATTTGTTTGTCTAACACATAAAAGTTAGTTGTGAAGAGCCTTTAATATTTTCTATAGTTTTTTTTCTAAATTACATTTATAAAACTTACCGCACAACCACACGTATCCAAAACTTCCACTTCAGATGAAACGCCGTCAAACGTCGCACGGTGTTGGTACAGAAAATCTAGAACAGAACCAAATCTAAGATTTCAAAGCACAATTTTAAATGTTTATCAACAACATTTGGCAATTGAAATCTGGGTTAAAGAATTTGATTTTCTCGTTTGCCCTTGAGGCATAATTAACATCGCGAAATGATCAACACTGATCAAAGTTACGAAAAAATTGTGTAATGCGCGAGGAGGTGGTTGATAGACTTATTATAATATAATTAAAACCGACTACTGCAAGGTGATTTATGGGTCTGCATCATCTCATTATTAATCTTTGAAGCCGAGTATATTCTATGTTTTAGTCTACCTTTCCTGCGTTTTAATTACAATTTACAAATAAAAATACGAGTAGCCACACAAACTAGGGGTTATGTACGGTACCTTAGCCTCTTTGAAAGTGCATTATTTTATTGCTCAAAGAGTGCAAAGAATGCGTAAAAATTCCTTACGTGTCGGAAACTAAAGTAACATAGAACAAAAGGCAATATTGTACATATTAGCGATTTACTATGTCGAATGTAATAGTGTTAATAAGTCAACGTCCTAGTGATATCGGCGCCGCGCGGATAGCCTTGATGTTGACCACTTCACTTGCCAATATCGCAAATAAACTATTGGCACCAAACGCTTGGCAGATAAGGGCCTGTCTTAGCCCTCTTAACACAAATCATCTTTATCAATGATATACGCAAAAACATACATTTATTTATAATTCTATTTAACAAAATAATTTGAATTGGGGCGTAGGTGCCCGTTTAATAGAAATTGACTTACCACCAGTTGAACTATATTCTCCAATGTATCGCTTAGTGAGGTACCGCACCACAACGGCTGTAACAAAAATAAAATACTTATAAATCGTCGAATACTTTCATTAAAAACAAAATTTGAATTTGGCTTAAAATACGATCCGATTCACCGACTATCATTTTAAAATCATTCAACAACATTTCAAAGATTTACTTTCGATCTGCTATTTCTCCTTGTAGTGACTTTGATATATTCACTCATATATCAAACCTCTTAATGCCCAAAAATAATTTCATAAACATAAATTAAAAATCAAATTAATCCCGTTATTGATAAGCCACGATTTTAATTTATTATTCAAGATAGAGACAGAGAAAGCTGCAATTAGCTATGAGGTGTTACTAAATATATCCTGGAGTTAATTTATAACAACACGATGCAATTAGTGGGAAAGCAAACAAAGACAATTCAAACAACAATAACATCTAATTGTAATGTAATCGTTATTATATACTAAGTTATATACATCATATAATATATGTTTTGTGGTAAGATATACTTAATCGGCTTCTATAAGGTAAAAGCTTGGCCGGGATTAGACCAATAATATGTCGTATATTTAATAACCAACTTTGATTACAGAATTTAGCAATTGAATATAATTTGATACCTGGGTTTTATAAACGACATAATTGTACCATTTCTAGACCTATACCCAAATGAATGTTTAATGAACAAAGGCCCATAATTGCCCATAGTAATAAATATACTAAACTATAGTAGAATAGTAAGATAGGGATAGTAAAACGAAATAGCAGGATAAAGACAAAAAATATGAAATTCTATAATCGTGGTTATATTAATTTTACAACATGTATGCGACTTTTTTATTAAATTGAAACAAACCGGTAAGATTCTTCATACTAAAAACTCATTGTAACTGGTCTGCATTAAACGTTGACAAACCAGTTGATATCTTAAGTATTATCAAATTAAAAAGTCGATAAAAGACATTCAATTAAAATTGAAATTGCACGTATCAAAATATTTTAATCCACTCAAACGCAGTCGAAAGCGTGTCCCAATACTGATAACAATACGTCAACCACATTTAATGCACATTAGTGTGGTTGTCGCAATAAAAGCAGATAAAGTTATTAAATTCTTCAAGCGGACCGTTCAATTAGATCACGTCGACTAACACCGGCGCAGGTCGCTTTGTTTCCCTTAATCCTTATCACTATAACGGCCTCGGTGTATTTGTTATTTTATTACTGCTCTTGTACCGATAAGTTCTCGCTAGAGCTAGAAGTGTTTTCTTTTTTAAATAATGGCTTAGTGTACTATTTTCTTAACTTAAAAAAAACACTGCTTTTTTAGTCTGATTTGTGCAGGTACATAACAGATTTGAACATGAAACTCAATAGATTTAAGATATACATATAAGGTACACACATTGCTTAGATCTTACGTGAAAAGCGAAACAAATTCTATCTTCATAGAATATCATATTTTGTAAATAAAAAAATTAACTATAAAAAGCCTACACAGACATTATACACTCTGTGAAGCATAAAGTATTCTAACATTCATTGTAAACAAATAAACATGCCGTTGCATTTACAGTCGTACCGAAGTTTACGATGTACTCAATTGATTGTCAGAGGATAAAAGATCGAATTCTATGTATGGATTAAAACCTGACCTAAACGTGTGACCTATTTTACATGAGCAGTGATTAATAGTACCATTGAACTCAAAACAATTGATTGTACGTATGCGATGCTTATCTTATACATTCGTCAATATTACGGGGCTCGATATTTGATGAATCTATGACCTCTTGTTATTTGAAGACTTGTAAACTTCGTGTTTACCTTTAAAAGTTGGAATTTGAAGACATTTCAAATCAGAGGAGAAATACACTGTAAATCTCAGATTAGCAATACTCCGTAGGTTTTTGTTTTTCACGAATGATATATTTAAGAAGGCCTAGATAAATAGTAAAATACTTTCAGGTTTATAAGTCATTGGCTAATTGATAATTTAAATTAAATAATGTTACAACGTATGTGCTCTCAAGACAACTTTCTTGGAATAAAATCATATAGATATACAAAACCTACAGCACATATAGATGTAGTACACAGACTATAACAGTACCTCAATATTGCTACACGAAATGTAAGGATTTCGAAAATTTAAGTGTCACTGCAGTGAACTACTTTTTATTAAGATCAAAGAGTTTGTTATCGATACCATATCGGCATTGC
The DNA here is from genome assembly GCA_963693355.1 of Pontia daplidice. Taxonomy (NCBI): domain Eukaryota; kingdom Metazoa; phylum Arthropoda; class Insecta; order Lepidoptera; family Pieridae; genus Pontia; species Pontia daplidice. The sequence goes on from CAVNZL010000014.1 coordinate 1,776,498, forward strand.
TATTCGCGTGTTAACGAATAAGGCTCATAACGAACATTTAAATAAAATACTTTCACTCTTGATAACCGTCAGTTCAAGGTAACCCACAAGCACATAATTTATGAGTTCGAATTTCTTGATTTCTTACATTATACGTATATTGATATAATTTAATTTGTTGAACCCCTGTTTTAAATTAACGAGACATTTAATAACAGGTATTATTACATGATACCTTAACTTTACAACGGTTCACGACAATTCCAAGTTTGCTCTTGCTCTTATATATTAAATATATATAAACGCTCTATTTCCACTCGTATACCATTAGTACAAACTCAATATACGCGGCTTTATTTACAATGAATGAATATTTTTTAAATGCTATTGTTCTTAATTTCGACTAACGTAAGATACTAATAATTAAATCATATCTGTTTGTCTAGAGCCGATAGCCGACAATTATCTAAAGAAGCGTATTATACAGCCACCATTTAAAATTTTCTATCTCGCCAATCAACCAATTTTATTGCCAGTTGGGCAATTAAAACACTTCATTAGCTTTCTCCAAAACGCACCGAGAGACATGCTAATTTGAATTTCTCTGACCGGTGTGGATTTTGACAGGTAAAATCTAAACAATATCGTCGAACACATGACCTGGAAGTCTAGATAACTAAATGCACATTCATGGACCGTACAAAATTAGAGAAACGCCTATTATATCAAAACGATTATGTAGAACAAGGTGAAACTTTTACAGGCAATCATTCAATCAATCACTCAAGATAGCACTGTAACGTAAAAAATATAAATTTTCTTCGGTATTTGTAAGATGTGTAAGTGGTTATTTTGGACTGTATCTATTATTGCGGTAGTCGAACATGAATAAACGGACGGGTGTCCCAGCAGACGCTTGGCCGAGTGACTCATTCTATCAGCTCAGTGGCATGCGGCTAAACGTGCACTATAAATAAGACTACAGCTGGCATTTAAACGTTCTCGATCTATGATACCAACACACATTCTGCAAGTTTCACGTCGTGATTATAATACTAATTTGTTTGAGTCTAAACTAAGTTTAGCCCGCGAACAATAGCCGTTAATTTGTTTCCGATCGTGTAAATCATAGTATCAATTTTGAATAGCAGTAATTAAAATATGACTTATGAATTTACAACGTGGTTGGACTGGATTTAATTGCATTTCAAATTGGGTTCCGATATCAATCAAGGATAAATCTATGACGTATAGTATGAACTGTCATGGTGTTGTTATCTATAAATTATTCTCTCAATATTTGAACTGAATAAATAATATTAACTGACTGTTATCCAGTATCCAGGCTGATAATCTTTACGTGAGATAAGTATGTTTCTAATGGTATAAAAAGAGTTTAGCTTCTCTCTTCGTTACTTATGTCAAAGGTATTAAGGTTAAGAAGACCTTTTTTCCACAAACATTGTCATAACTCTTTGTCGATGGTGTTTGAGTCTCGCTACATTAAAAAAAAATATTAAACGATATGAAATAAATTTTCAGCCGACAATTTTATAACGAACCTTTTTTTTTTTTTTGTTATAGAATTTCTTCTATATTGAAGAAAAACTGAATTACTTTTCCGATAAACATTTGTATACAATAGAATTACTGTAGATTTTCTTATATAAAAATACTATTTCTGATAAAAGTATTTTTTTCACACATTTAAAATAACGCTTTCACTCTTACTTGCTTTTTTTAGACTATATCATACATTTCCTTTTTGCGAAAATAAAATGGTATTAAATAATTATAGGCCGGCCGTTACGGGTGATTTGTTTCATCCAAAGTTGGGGTATTATCCATCATTATTATCTAAACAAACCCGGGGGCTCTAATGCGAACCGATTGCGTTTTCGAGAGTTAAATTCTCAACACAAATTAATAGCATACATACTTTTGCACTATTTAGGAATCATATATTCTTAAGGGTTTATGCACTCTTATATATTGATGGCGTATGAAATAGATTACTAATGCATATATTATTAGATATGTTTATCTAAGTCATGGTGTATTTCTATGGCGTCCAACTCAGAGATCCGATTTCGGCGACACTAAAATCAGCTGTCGCGTACACTATAAACACTTTAATTTTTAATCTGTCACTCGATCAAAACCAAGTATACCGCATTTAATGATAAAAGAAATATTATTTAAAATAGAAATATTATTTAAAATAAACTATCTCGACTTATCGCTTACGCTTAAATAACCTGCAATTGGTATTTCTCTTCGTGATTCAAACTACATAATGATTATTTAATAAACAGCTACTATTGAAAATAAATCGTCCGGCAATAGAAAGTATAAACAATATGTTGGCGAAAGTTAACATGAGAGAAATTGATTTATCGTGACGGCACTCGGATGTCGTTATACACTCAAACATTAACATAACAATTAAGATATATTAGGTAAGATGATGCGACGTTGTCTATATTGGGTAATATCAATCTGTTTTATTGGTGTACGGGTGTGAGGGTTATGCAAATTACGGTTATTAACATAGATCTATAATAGAGTTCATAGTCAGTTAAATTTGTAAAAACTATTTAGTGTTAAGATTCTGTAAAACAAAGATCTTCTGATTTATGGCCTGGTTTTATATCCTACGACTTTATAAAGCTAGAAATTAAGTCATCAACTTTATTATAAAATCCTAAATAATATACTGAATTATCGTCTTTATAATCAAAGCATGGTTACTCATTCGATGCCCCACACAGATTTTGAGTATAATAATTTACTCGGGTTTTTGTCGAGGACTAACGAGCAGACTGATGAATCTCATTTTTGTTGAAAATGATGTTACTTACCAAAGAGCCTATACAGCCTTTTTGGTAAGATACTTTAAAATACATTAAGTTTTTTATATCAACTTATTATGTACCAAAATCGAATAATTTAGATATACGAGTATTTTTGCAATAAACCTTGACATAATTTAAATATAATTTATACAGATCATCATTACTGTATGTGTAAGACATCTTTATAATAATTTAATAGGCCAACATTAAACCTGTTACCATAATAAATCTATATCCTATGTTATATGATATTTAAAACTTAATTAAACTTATCTCAGCAATGTTATTTTTGGAATTATATTGTTTACTCAGCACACTAACTTTTAGCTAGTAAAGGAGTTCTTAAATATGTTACTATATAGGGCAATCGAAACTTCAAAATGATTCTCTTAATTTCTGGTCTTATATTACACAAACTAATATAAATATTTAGCTTGCCTCTTATTTATAATATATTGCTTTACGTGTATGAATGTATGAACCTCCTTCATCCGCGTAAAATGTGTATATTAATTTATAAATGTTATGAATGAATCTCGCCTCCTTGAATCCTGAATGAGTCATGAAAGCATGTTAGGATGATATTTCCACAGAGAAATACACTATATAACGTTAGCAGCTTATGATCTGTACTACTATCCGATATCACGAATCTATATATCTAATAAAAGTCTATTCCAATCAATATAAAGGGAAATCTTAAAACGTCCGTACAATCGTGATTAAAAATAACCCGTGCATAAGAATTACGCCTAATGTGTAAGAAGATGCGATAGCTTACTCTGAACCCTGAGTCAACAATCTATGTTCAGAGAAGTTCAGAGAAAATAAACAACGCCTCTGTGCTTTATAAATATAGATAATGATTTTTTGCAAATTCCTAAGATTTGTAATGAAATAAAAATAAATTGTACAGTAATAAATGATCTACCAAAATCTTACTTATGAACGAATTACATGAAAAACTAAGACGGTGCGCGGCTGTGATATTTAATGACGACTAACTTTGAAAATCTCGTTTCCAAAATGGTATAATAATCTCGACGCATAACTATTTCTGTAATAACTATTTCCATTTTCTTCAGTAAAAATTTCAAGTAATGATGTACGAATTGCTTTGTTTCACAATAATTGCACGCTAAACGCCTAAGTGATTTCGAGGTATAAGTAGCAAACATTATACGTTATTGGTTTGAATATATTAATTTCATGATAACCACAGATCTGCTTCTGATGATATTTTGCTCCGACCATGATCCCATTGAACAGAAACAAGAGATATCAATTTTTAATGTTTAATATTTATTATGTAGAAGACTTGAAAAAGTTGTATTTCATACGTACAAAAAATTATTTGTAATTCAACATATACGTAAAACTGCAGCATTAATTAAAATGACGTATGCAATAGTTTCATAAGGACATGTAAGCAGTACAAAAACTGCATTATCGGAATGCTGCAAATTGATAATACGATTAATGAGTGAGATAATTTTATCTCACTTAAGCAAGAGTAAAATTGACACGCATGTACATATGGAGTAGAAGTTAATCAGAAAAATTGGATGGTAAAACAACAATAGAAACCGATCTATTGCTGTTAGATACACCGCGCGACAATCCGGAAAGTTTGTCATGGTATGGGAAACTTATACTGGTAATAAAATCGATTCCATATTTTTAACCAAAGTTTTATATACACAAAACTGTTGCAAGGCTAAGGTTGAAACGATTTATACTGCTACCGAGTTTGTACCAGATCATTACATAAACTTACTTACTATTTTATATACCGGCTTAAAAACGCGATGGGAACTGTTTGGTTTTCTCGTATAAATTACATAATATAAATTTACACAGTACGTATACCACATACATTTGTACCTAATGCGTATATAAGGTTTGTCGATCAACGATTCATTTAGGTCAGTAACAAAGAAGATATGGATATAACATCATATTTATCCTCTTAACCTTCTCAATTCGCTTCCACACTATTTTCGTGGTTCGATTTCGCGTCAATTTTAGTAGCATTGCAGCGCCAGCACCGGTTTATTATTGCGTCACAATGAATAACGTCATAAGAATCATACCCTACTTCCCTTGTCAAAGAAGGAAGTCTACATATAAAAGTACGTAAAATAATAATTTATGTGTAACTTTTATTTTATATTATGATTTTTGTTTACAGAAGCTTGTGTGCTTTCACCAAATACCCTGAACATGTTACACTTATAGATTAGAAAAAGTTGCATAAATGTACACGTGCATACATGCTTCTTGGTAAACTATTAAAAAGTATTCGAAGATATATAAACTATAAATAGTAGATATATATAAATGGTAGAGTGATCAGTTTCATCAATAATAATGCTGGTTATAGATCTAGGTAACTAATGATATTGTAATTTAATAATACAATTGTAAATGATTTGATTGAATGATTTCATAGTATTGATATTAATTACTTATATTTTATGTTATCTAAGACATATTGAACTGACTTTTTAAATATCGTCATTAAATTAATTTTTAAAAAATAACTAGACAGTACTGGCGGCAGAGATTCAAATAATGCAGGTGTATATAAAAAATTATCTTTTGACTTTAATTACCCTTACTTATTAGAAAGATGACAAGAGTTAATTCTTAAATCAACAATCGTAATTTAGTATCGACTTAATAATATTATCCAGACAGTAAACAACATTGAAAATTAACAGATACAGCAATATAACTTACCTAAACAACAAAATTTTCCGTGAGCGTGAAATTATAAACAATTTGACTACGCAAATGATATAAATATGTAGTAAACAAAGTCAGACACATGAGACATTATCTTATTTGTTGATGCGATTTGCAGAATCGTCCACCAACCTATTGACATAGTTGTTATCAATGCAACTGATAAACTTACTACAAACAAACCGCAATATTTCACACAGTTTTATCTACAACAATGAAAATTCTTGCTAAAGCTAAGTTACTCAAAACTAAGACCATCGTGATGAGAGGTGAGTGCCTAGTTAACAATAGTTAACTACCACATGGTGTCGCAACATTCTGTATTTTGAAGCCTTACACATACTATGAAAATAGATTCAGACATTTATTTCATTTGCAATACATCAAAGCCACAAACAAACGCTCTCTATCCAACGTTCCACGTGCATTTACATGTATGAAGTTAAAGTCCTTTTGTATATACTAAATAAATATATATTTAAAGTTCACATCACTTAAATTGCACATAACTTATTATTTTACAAACTGCGAATCTTCCTCGGCGCTAAGAATCGTCTAGACTTAACATTATTTCATTGATGCGTAGCAAGGATTTTAAATACCAACTATTTGTTTTAAATATCCGAGTTTTATGCTCATTCTTACTGATTATTTTTCATTGAGAATTCATATATCGATGAAAGTTTATAATACAGCACTAAAATCATTTTACTAGAACAATTTCAAACAATCATAGACCAATTTACATTTAAGTGCGCTAATAAAAATAATGGGAATATTATAATTATTTTTAATTATCCCGAAGAATGAAGCCTTCTCCAGCCATTAAAAATTGATTTGGGTTATTGGAAAGGTTCAAACAAATAAAACTAATCAATATCAAAGCGCCCGCGTTGTTATAGTAATCTGGGTGGATCACAAAAAACAAAGCAAAAGCCTTATTCAAAATAAAGCATTCCAAATTTAAATGTATGCTTACCAGACTTCCCGCTTCTAGCGCTGCCGAGCACCACGACCCTTATTCGATTTACAGTCATTTTCATTTGTCTGATCACAACACTACCGAACAGTTAAAATATCATCTAATTATACTGATTTAAATGTCTATTTGCGATGTTGTTCGCGTCAAATCAGCTGTTATTGAAAAATTGCGGTCGCACGCGCGCACAACGCACCTGCCAGTGAGCGACTGCAGTGTCAAACGAAATTGGCGCAAACCACGCTCGCACTATCACCTAATGAAGTGAAAAGTTTATTACTGCATCTAGATCTGTCATCAACATCGATCATGCGTCATCAACATGCGTATTATTTTAAATTTCGAACACAAATAATTTATTAAATTGATTAATTCATAAATATTGTTGTAGTACATGACATTTTAATCCCGACAAAAAGTTAATTAATTTAGCTATATAAATAAATATTTGTGACATTTTGTCAGCACAGTTACGGCGCGGCGTGCTTAATCCGACAGTTGCCAATGTTACTTACATGAACGGGAGAAATAGGCCAGTTGCTATTTGCTAAATATCAAGTACATTACAGTCAAACATGACAAGTGACGAGGGATTATTTCGGTGTCGGTAAAAAAATATGTTTCTACCACACATAAAGCATCGAAACCGTTTTTTCTGGAGTTGACACCGAGCGAAGGTAATTGGAGTTAAAGAACTGTTATTTCGGCTTTGCTCCGGGTGTCAGTATTATTTTCTGGAGTAATACCCTTCCAGTCTGACAGCCAATTAAAATGTATCAAATTTTGGTATGAGGTAGATTACATCTATATTAAATTATAAGTCGGTATATACGTAAAATTTTGGCTATTTTGAAGTGACCCGTAATTTTGCCTTACTCGTACATAAATGTATTTTTAAGAATTGACCTGTATTATTAATTGATATGTCACCTAGAAGATGAATTCTGTATTTTTAATTACAAAAATTTCAAAGGATGCATGTAAAGTTATTTTGTTAACAAGATTAAGTTTCTTCGAAACATAGAAAAACATTCACGTAAAGAATTCAAGATAATAATAAGAATTTTAACAAGCTCTTTGTTAACATACCAGATTGCATCGTTAGAATTCTATAAATCTAAACAAACTATTATCTATTTGTTCTATTCAAATACGATAAGATATTTTCTTAACTAATTAAAAACAATACGTTATAGTTAAGTAGTGCGAAGATAGCAGAAATTAAACGATGTGCTAGCGAAATTCTAAGCAATTCTATCGCTAATTCTCAGGATCTTGATCTCCTACAATTTTATAAACTTAACTATAGTATCAGACATTTTACAGTGGTTAGTTACAATATTTATCTTTCAACTCATAGATAAATAGCTGAAGCGAGTAGACTTCGATATAAATAACAAATACCGCGGACATTTTCCCGACCTTCCATTTTCAAATAAAAATATATAAATCAAGCGAGCACAGACTTCCTGTATACAATTAATGTAGATTATACATTGACCTGGATGATTTAACTTGCATTACCATTATCTATGCTCGTTCATTTGTTCTTGTGAAGTGCCCGCATTCCGTTTTACGACAATGCAGTTACGGATTATAATTTACTAGCTTGGACTCACGACTTTACCACTAACTGTTTCTACCATTTATTAGAAGGACAGCTTATAAATTAGGTGCTTAAGCAGTTGCTCCATTTATTTTATAAAAATCCCTGACAAGGATGATTTGGGTTTATAAACAAAGGACATGTAGTATCTGATTTGTTAGGTTTGCTTTTCCCCTTTTTTAATGAACCCCCACACACACAGAACCCCGAAAGGTGGGTAATTACAGTTAAATAACTTACAGTGACATAGAAATTCCATATCTTTTAGGCGAGAGATTGGTGATAAATGAATTTGTAGCAGAGAAAACAGATTTGTAAAATATTGAATAGTTAGCCTACAATACAATTGTTAATTTATTATATCATAATAATTAAGATTTTAAATGGACAGTTTAGTAAGCTAGGGACGTAGTAGAATATGTAAACAGATAAGCAGAGGTTGCTGTTGTCATATAGGCACAGAATATATAAGTATAACGTGCTGAGCCAAGGGTGATGTCATAAAAAGGGCAGACGACACAGCTGTGATGTTGTAGGTCTTCTTTGCGGTTACAACCCTGTATCCGCCCTTTCGATACATGAGAACCTAAATCGATAGGTACTGACATTAAAAAAGTTCATATAAATCATTTTACAGATGAACTTTAAAGTAATTTTTAAAATATTATTTAAAATTTAGTGTCACTCGACGCATTAAAAGTTGTAAACAACTATATAAAATGTCATTTTTGTATGTCAGTGTATCATTTAAACATTTTGAACAAACTGTACGTCGTGCACTTTTTGGTACGCCAATTAAAACTTCGTTAGTGACCCAAAGGACCCAAATTGTGGGGTCAATCATACAAAATAAATGATTGAAATTGTACTGTAACTAAATTATAATTTCTTCTCTTCTAGTCTAAACTTTTAAAAAAGGGACAAATAAGTAATTTGGTTAAAACATTTGAACAGGATTTTATGTAAATCCTTAACTAATTATAAGACTCATAAAATGAATTTAATTTGACATGTAGGTACAAACATCAGGTTACTTATTCGGTAGACTCACCACAAAAATATTGTATTTTAGTACTGTGTAACTGATATCTGAGATAGGTTTAAATACAAAATAAAGAAATTGTTGTTGTTGAAACTTTTAAGTTTTTAAAGTTGCTAAAGACAGAAGTAATGTTGTGTATATTATTCTCAAGGATATCACCATTGTTTTCATGAAAATATCTCATAAATGACAAACACTGCACTTGACTATATTTATACCAAACTTGTTATCAGACCTATTGATTTCAAAACTTATTGTATACTAGATGATCCCTACACGCCTTATATGTACCTAAAATGAAGTATGTAATGTATGTAATATAACAAGTAGCGATAAAATTATCTAAAATGGAAATCCATAGGAATATACCTTATAACTACCAAATGTGCATTTGAAATAAATTATCAATTTTTATTGTGGTTATTTCACTATTTTAGCTATAAGGGCTTACATATAAGATACTGCGTGGGCTCTTTAGGACTATTGAAGATAAAAAATGTATTTATAACACATATATATATGAAACTCTAGCGGTATTAGAAACTCTCGCGAGAATGGCTCGGAGATGATAGATTTGTTCCTACTTACTTAAATATATGGCTGACGCCAGTGCTGCCAATGCAAGCACTTGCTTTTTGAGTATCATGACAAAAATGCAAATAAAATTATATAAACCTTGCAGTCAGTACAATATGTCAAAAATTGATGGAATTAAAAAAAATTCTCTTACTAAATAATTGTTCACTATTATAAACATTTTATACACAAACGGTAAAGACTTATGCCTTCCAAGCGAAATAATATTTTTTATATCCAACAAAGCCAGTCATCATCAGTCATCGCTTCTACATGTTGTGCATCAATTTTGTTTAAAGAACATACGTTTACCATTTACCTGTTGGTTTAATCTTCACACAACCAATTAGCAATCAATAAACCAAAAAATTGCGATGATTTTAAAAGCTTTCCCCACAAGTGCGTATGGTTCGTGATCAATTTGCATATCAAAGAAGTGTTAAACTTTCTCGTTTCCTTAATTACTTAACGATTGTGATTAAGGCCAAAAGGGTGTATTTTAAAAGTAGTTATTGATGACGTGGCCTTATTTTAAATTATGGAGAACAGGTCGTCCAAATTGCATTTTCTTCATTAGATACGCTTTTATATGTATGGCAATATGGCGTCAGAAAGAAGCACGATGATAAATATTCCACAGATATGTTAACAGTTAAGTATTTCTCTTTGACATATTATTGATAATGTATTAAATAATGTATATTTTTGGATAATTAATAACATTTTTAAATGCTATAATGAATAACCTATATTTTATAAAGGCTTACCTTTATTAAGGTTTCACAATAGCTCATATTACTTCTTCATACATGATTTAATTTATGCTAGAGCAAAGATTTCGTCTTTGTAGAATAAAATAAAAATATTATATTGAGGAAAATTAAAATTCACTCACCTCCGCTTACACTGGAAAGATTTGACCAAACTCTGACATGACAACCGGTGATTATCACTACTTTACGATTTTATAACTGACACGATGTCGAGAGTTTATAAATGTTATTTAATAAAATTGAAATACTGAGTACTTACATATAAGAAGAAAGAACTGTTCAACTAAAATAAAAAATATAGTAAAATCCTAAAGTAGAGGTGATGTTGAAGCATAAAATACACTTCAATTTCGTCCGGATTTTTTGAAGTATAAAAGACGATACAATTCAAACTACATGTTAGTGTAACAATCTCATGATAGTTATGACATCTGGATCACTTAAATTTTTAGCGCGCGTATATTCCTTTATAATAATTTACCTCTTTTTCAATAATTTATATTTGTTTAACAGTAGTTTTTAATATCATGATTCATTAAATCAACGCAAAGGTGTCATCTAATATTTTGTTATAATAAGTGCGTTATGCAAGATAAAACATGATTTAAATGCGTCAGTCACACGTGTGTAAACATATATGACATAATACTTATTATATTATCAATTATAAACGTCATCGGTCAAATCTAAAGTATAGATCACAATTAAAATTATATATTATTTGAGAAAATATTTTTCTGATCCGTAAAGTCGGATTAAGAAACAACATTACAGAGGGATCCGTAAGTAAATTTACCAAAGATTCGGCTTTTTTCCATTTGCTGGTACAGAGATCCCTAAAAATTTCTAATTTTTTTGCTTTATCCGAGCTGATATGCTATTTTTTTTAATGCTTATGTATTTTCAAAAATGGTAGTATCACAAGTGTTAGTTAATAAACCCATTGTAGAGTATACCCATATATTTATTTATTATAAGAAATACAACAAACACATCATATATTACACACACACAATACAATCAAAAGTATACATATAGATGAGTTCTTAAACTCGTTTAACAAATAATTATAGTGAATAATTAACAGGACACAAACAAGACGTAAACATGCAAACAAAAGATGTAAAATACGATTAAATGAAAATTAAAACACTATTAAAGTTTTAAAACCCCCACACACCCCTATAATAATAATGATAATAATATGAAGACACACCCTGTTAGCCCTAAGGTAAGCTGTTTATAACTTGTACTATGCGTACTTCCGCAACTGATAAACTTATAAATACATAGATTCTTTTAATAAATACTCCTTTAAAGAACACTCAGACCACGAAATCACGCATGCGGGATTGACTTATTAAATGTCTTTATAAAAAGCTTTATCAACCTGATTTTCTCGTTTTATTTCAACTCAATACGACGCATTAAAATTGAATAGAACTATTAAGCTACATCAGGGCATCTGTAAAAAATTCACTTCGATATAAAGAAACTTCATACGATGACAGTTAACAGGCGTGCTTAATTATGATCGTAAAGTAATACGCTTATATCACGCAACGAGATTTTACTTTGCGCACATCATCGAAATTAGCTTACAGAAACTAAAGCTTCAAATCTGAAACGTTTAAATTACTGCGAAGTTATTAGTTACAATGTAACACTTATACCATGATTTTACTTGATGTATAGGTATCGTTAGAACTGAAACATAAATCTATACATCTTTTTTTTCGTTAGAAAAACGAACGGCGATAAGAGATTACGTGTTGGATGTCTCCCTTTAGAGAATATCAGGCCTAGCAACGTTCTCGCGAGCTTTGTTGCAGTACATTGCGCCAGCATCGCTTAGCATGAGATGAACCTGTCATGCCCTGATCAATAAAAAATGTAAAAATAAGACCCACATTAACATCACCTAAATAATTAAAGCCAACAGCTATTATTGACATTAATACACGTCATGTTTGTACCATTTATCTATATCCCGCATCAGAACATTTATAATCCTAGTACGTTGCTTGATGGTATCGCAAAATTATTGCCGTACAGGATGTATTTGCTTTTTCCATCGATGTTTATCAAGAAACATTACGCTATGCGCGTGCGCATCACCATAAATACGAAGGCGCCGGCGCACACGATCCAGCGCTATCTGACACGCCTTGCCGTTTCATCACTACGTAAATCTCTTACGTGTACAATGCGAAAAAACGTTAACATCTTATTCAATATTGAGTGGATCTTGGAGGAGGGAAAAGTGGGTTTGAAGGAGAAAAAATATATATGTTATAAAGTATATTTCTAATGGTGACAACCATTCGTACTCTAAACTATGTTCACGAAAAAGCTGATTTGGTAACATGTCCGTTGGGTGAATTAGCAAAAACCATAATATATTTTATAAGCTTAGATAATAGTACATTGTACAACTAATTAGTCGCGCTTTATAAAGGTATGTTGAGGTCTTACAATTATTGAACTTTAGCTTGTTATTTTAAGGATAAGTTTCATAAAATAATGTATTAGGTTAGTTTAGATTAAGTAGAATTAAGTTAGATATAGTCGTATTGCGGCCGGTCCCTGTAATGACATAAAATAAATAAATAAATGTTTTAATTGCTGTGATATTGCAATCTAAAAAAAGTTAAGATCAAACCTCCAAATTTGGCGTGGATGGACACTATAAAAATAGTGTTACACTTCCTTGATATTAAAAATAAATCTTCAGTAAATGAAAAATTCAGGAAGGTAGGTGAATGCTTCAAGCTATATACAAATCGAAATAATTTTGTGATTCACACAAATATGGGATAAACGTATCGCAATAAATTATTAAAATCAAAACAAATAAGAAATGAAGTCGGGCTGCCTTTTGTTATCGAACAATGCTAAGAAATTGGTTCACAGTACATTACTGTTTAGCGGAAGGAAAATATGTGTTTTATATTAGTCATAAGGTCAATTCTCATTTCCCAGTATGCACATATGATATCTTAAAAATATTACCAATTTTTCTAAATGTTAAGGAAACATTATATGTAAAAGTACCTGTATGTACAATATAAGTAAATGCATATAATAAATACGCATACGAGTATGTTAGTATATAACCAACACGTTGTATAGTAGTTATCCCACGTTGTATCCCTGAGATAACAATAGATAATAATAAATATTAAAAAAATTAAAAAATGTATATAATAATATAATATACGTTTTTTAATTGCTTACACTAGTTCTGTATATTTACTATTTAACTACATAGTATTAAACAAACATTTTTTTTAATCTTTTTATTCCTCTTCTTTAAAAAAATTTTTAAATCTAATTACACTAAAATTGACGCTACGTATTCCAATAATTAATAATATATAATTCTCTCACCAAAGAGTCAGTAAAAAAGGTTCAGCAAGATATTAAAATGCCTTCTTACCAAGCCACTGCTTTCAATATTAGTAGAATCAAGACAGTTAATAAATGAAAATGTCTAGAGAGTTTTAATCAAGCGATTCTATTTCGGCTTGGTATGCCTAGAGGCATTTCTCTATTTTAACTGCAATCAAAACTGTCAAAGCAAACAATTTTAAGATGACGACAGTCCAATCAACTAGCAGAATGTAGTTTAACCAATATATTCATGAAAACGCAAGATTAAATGTTAAAATCATTACTTATTCGCGCAGTTTTCAACTCTTAAAAAATAGAATAATATCACAGTAATCTTTCACTCGCTTCTAAGAATGCAATTCGATGAAGCTGGGTGAAAATTTTATGCGTCGTATCAAGTTCAAAAGAAGTTATTAACCACAATTATTGTTGGATAACTTAAATATAACGGACAAGAATCCGTATAACTGGTTGCAAATGGCGATTCTTTAAACAGGACATATATTGCTTTAAATCGATTAATCTAGTTCTTATGTTCAAAAAACTTGTCATTTATACTAGTTACTGGCACTAATGGTCTCTTATAGCGTGGCTAGCGGGCAAATATTTCATTGATTGTTGTTATTCAGTGCAACGATTTGCCAAGTAATTGCAGCGCCGCTGTAATTTTCATTGCACGACCTATTTTTGCAGACATGTCATTAAAATCGATGGCGAACAGCTTTTTCAAACGACCTGAAGCAAACGCAACAATCATGCATTATGTTTTTGTATATGCTTCTGTTTTACACAACATACAATCTATTATTATTTATGGAAATCCTCACACTAATGTAATCTTTAGTGCTCTTGCAACCAATATTATTTATTATAATATATTGTATCATTTCATTTCTTCCGGGTTTCATCATCCGGTCGCATAGCACTCGGGCTAAAAAGCATTTTAACATTAAATCGATTCGTGATGTAATATTGTGCTTTTTCGATTTCATATAGAGCTCAAGGGTCAAGTGATATAATATATTTTGTCTGTATTTATATCTATAATCTTTATTTTCTAAAGCAATACAAAATATATGAAAAATATAGTGACTACAAAATACAAATACAAAAGTAATGTAATCCTTCCATCATTTACGTATAGCACATTGCTATCTCAAGGCTAAGCTTCTATAGTTTCAGAGAAATAAGGAATTATCTGATCCTTTCCGTACCTTTCTCTAAAATATGAAAATTGCTTAAGGAAATCTTTTACTTCGATCTTCACGCTCTAAGCGCGTATTATAATCCATTACGATACGAATAATAGCTGAATATTATTACCATTCTTACAAGCACTATATCGGTATATCTTAATGGTTATACTGAAATAGACAATTACAGAATATCGCGATATAATTAAAATCTCTCCATAACGTAACGGTCAGTTGGGTTAAGTAGGATTTTAGTTTATCGAGTCATATAATCGCTAGCCGAACAATGTTAAATCGAATAATGTTGTCAAAGGAACACGGTCGAATAATGGCGAGTCATCGTCTATTTATCAGAAATGCAGGCAAATACTTTAATGGATCTACTTTGGTTTTGCAATGTCATTGAAAATTGCATTATCCAGACTTGGCAGAAGATTATGTCTTATTGGTTTCCACTCACAAATACATGGGGAGTGATCCTTTTAAATACATCCTGCTTACCGTCCGCGTCAGTGTGATCCCACAATTTAGACATAATAAAAGAGTCAATCGCGAATGCGCACAGATCAATCACTTTGCAGACATATAAAAAGAAGGTTGAATGGCAGAATACCGATTTCAAAGGTGATTATATGCCTGCGTCGTTTTTACTTGAAGCTGGCCTTTCTAGTTCCTAATCGCGCTCTGACAAGGCAGCTTGATGGATGCATAATGTTAGGCGTTGCAAATAAAAGATAGAGAACATGAGAACTGTTTTAGTCGGAAAACTATTTGTGATGTTCACGTGTGTCCGCTGTTTGTCGGTGAAAAGTTTTAGATGGACCTACCAGCTTTTCTATGCATAAAAATTGTTTAAAAGCACAATTATATTTTTCCCTTTTTATCTGTTTTGAAAGTTGTATATAATTATTACGTAGATGAAAAGTTTTATTTTGCTGAATGCATGTTGAAGAGTTAATGTTTGTATATAATGTATTTTTATATGTTTCATTCCTCTACAGTTTAATAAAAGTCCTTTACAACCTCATATTTATAGCATGGACTGCTTTGCACAAAAAATATAGTTGTACATAAATTAATAAAAAAAATGATTACTATCTCGTCTATGGATCTTAAGTAGTAAAAAGTTTAGTGCGTGTAGTCTGCTATCTACGGTAAGATAATGCCATGACATTATTAATTAAATGGAGTTTCGTCCATAAATATTTAAATACAAATCCTACTTTAATTTATTTTGATTAGCGATCAGATAACAATCCTTAGAAAATGTACAATTCACCTCCGTTAGAGGTGAGAACCAAGAAGGATCAAGTCGCTTTACAAAGAGTTCGTGATCGTGGACTATGAAATGAGATCGGCGTGCGCGCAGAAGCGCTAACTATTAACATGATTATTTCAAAATTATTGTATGTATATAACCACATTTAATTGAAAAGAACCATATTTTTAATACCTGGAGAATTGTATGGGGATGTTCGTTATTACAATTAACGTAACGTATTTATAAATGATGATCCTAATTTTGGCAAATGCGGGAGACCATTATAGACAAATTTCACAATAGAGACAATCCCAGATGAAGAAAATGGAAAAAAATCATAATTTTGGCTACTAGAACTTTTTTTGAACTTCAGACAGTCAAATTAAACCTTTCGTGCGCATTACGTAATATTTAATTCCCTTAAGGTCACAACACTTCCGAGACGGTGTCCTACAATATTTGACGTAAAGAAAATCACAGACTTACATACACGTTTTTATGTTGACCTTTAAGGTTTCGTGTCGGCTTTTAATCATGACGTAATAAATTAGCGACACATCCAGGACGTTTAATGTGGCACAAATAAATTTTGTATCGTTGCGAGTACCGTTTCACATTGAAAGTATCGTACCGAGAACCTAAAATAAGGACGAGCATGAGATAAGATATCGAACGTTGGCATTAATGGTATTTTATTTAGCTTTCGAGTTTCAGATTATACATTGTATACTACCAATATGTATCTATTATAATTCCATACTATTTGTACCACAAATTCCGACTTTACACATCTTTCTCCAACTTTTCAGCAAGTAGTTCTTAATTTAGTACTTCAAAACTAAATTCGCACTTCAATTTTCTTCTTACTTATTTAGTTTTAAAGTTACAAAATAGGCGACCACTACTTAAACTCAATATATATACAGTAAAATCCGTTCATTCATTTATTTACTACCGTAAAACAATCTTGTAAACACAACCTTGAATTCAATATGCAGGATATATCGGCTGGCAGGTTACTATTATAATGCAAAAACCAGCAATTATTAATAGCTGAAACCTCCCTCTTGTCCACACAAGAGTGGATCTTAAATCATATAATAATTATCGCTTCGAGAAATGTACACCTCATACCAAGGGCAGTGCTGCGGTTCCTAGCCGTTATAAATATAATGTTGACGTTTATTCAATCATGAATAATGTAAGCATTATCAGGACGTATTACTGGAATTATTGTGGTTAACAAGTTATTTTTAGAACGCTTTCAATGTAGACGGTTTGGTTTTTTGTTCATTAGAGGAGATGTATTACTATTAGTATAATGTTCTCATGGAGCACATAAATATATACAAATTGACATAAACGTAGCAATCGATACAAAATAGTTTTTCATACTATACAACTTGATTTTGTATATAAAGTAACGAAGTGATGTTCTGACTTGCGATATTAAAAGGCTATTCATCGGCTTCATTACATGTCAGCGCGAGAAATGGGAATAAATAGTGGATCAGGACACGATCCTGTTTTATATAAACGTGCGACTTTCTCCAAATATCAATTTCTTCAGCGGAACAATTTTGTTTGTTCAGAGTGCCTGCAAGAGGTTAAGTTTCACAACTCGTGCTTAAAAATTTCGCTTTTATTAAACAACAAATAGTCCTAACAAAAAGAGCAATCAATATGATTGGTTACAATCAAAATATTTGTTGATCTTTCTTATAAATAAATTGGAAATTTTAAATTGTATATTATCTGCTCTTCAACTTTATTTTAGTTTTACCAACAGAGAAACGGTACTACCTAACCAAAATTAAATAACTTTATATACTGAATCCAAAATTTAGTAAGAGTAGCTGGTTTACATGCCCCCCAGGACAACAAACTCAACTGACATTGTCATCAAACTTCATCCGATCCTGGCAGTGATAAAGCGTGCTCGTGCCATCTGACCTCAAAGAGATGAGCATGACTAATGCTTCAGACATTAACCACAAGTGCACGCATACCGATTATTTCGCTATAGAAATGCGGGTGTGGGAATACTTTTATAATATAATATAATCTATGGGTTTGACTTAGGTGTGTAAAAAAAACCTTTCTGATAGTAATTTTTTATTAACAAAGAATTATACTATAGTGTTATAAAAATTGCTACTTATCATTAAGATTCCCTGGCTTCTCAGCTAGGAATAACCTGTGTTCGAGAAGCCAATTCTTCCTTTGATATACTGCATATCATGACAGACTGAAATCGTAACGAATTAAGTAGGAAAACTAGAAACAGTAACGAATTAAGTAAGTAACATGGAAACACTACAGAGGCAAAAAGTGTATGATCTGCTTCGATTGTATATGAGAAGGGGATTGTACAGGAAAGATTTTAGTATCAATAAATGTATATATATATATTTGTACTACATATTTTCACATTTTTATTTTGGCCATATTCACCATAATTACTTAAACATAATATATAGATATATCACATATATATAGAATGAGTTGGGTATTTTTGTAGGAATATTTCAAATAAACATTTACATCATGCAATAATATAAATATATACCGAATAGTTCGCGAATGGTATATTTTTCTCTACTTAATATTTTTGACAAATCACATAACATATTTATAAATTGTAATTTTTAAATCCATTGAGTAGTTTTTATGTGAAAAAGTCACAATATTCATCTATCCATACTTACAAACATTCGCGAATATTAGCATTCTTAAACTTAATTATTTTAGCCCCGGAAATCTATACAAGAATCTAGTTGATAATAATAATTTCAATTCATTACTCAGTTTTCTCTTTCTAGAAATTAGGTAATATAAAATGTAAATTATAACATGTGCGCCAGCACTCGCGTTGTCGCCACATTATATTTGAAATTGATAACAGCAGTACATTTATGTACATAACATGTTAGGCAGTGCTCATAAATAAAAATATGTTCTAGATGTAAATTTACAAGAAAAGTGGTTTTTATGAAGACAGCCTTTATTAATATTCAACAATTTGTTTATCCATTTAGTAAGGTGAAAATTATTTTTATTTTGTGTATTTTTCATTTACTACTGTCTAATATGCACTTCGTTTCAGAATCTTTTTTTATGTTATGTTATCTTCATATGGCAAAAAGTTTAAGTCTTGTAGTTTAAATATATTAATTTTATGAGCACAAAAATATTTCTAGAAAACAATTAGCGGTCATATGATTTTAAATTGCAAATAATATGGTAATTAGCAAGAATAGACCGCTAAAAGTCGCTGATATATGTCACTGTGAGACTCGTATGGAAATGAGGGACAAACTACAAATACGCTTACTTTCATTTGTATAACAGTTATATAAAACGAGTAATAATTGATGATTTCTTAATATCTCATTATCCTTATTGAGTAATTCGAATATGTAAGATTGATGAAACGACTCGGGTGTGATACAAAACAATCGGTCAAAATTCAGCCATATCTGGAGTAGATAATCACGCCTCGCCACTTATGCAACCAATAAAATATTGCGAATAAGACTCGAGATGGCAGAGCAGATAGAGTTAATCTAATAAGTCAGATCTGAAGCCAGACGGCTGAGGTAATAACTCAGGGTTGAGGCAGAGGTTAATTAAAAATAACTTCTATATCCCTTTACTCATCCTTACGTAAGTCTAGTTTTAGTTAAAACCTGTAAGAACTCCCCAATAACCTATACTCAATGGATCATATTTGTGTTATGTGCCTATATCAATAGTGTTTTTTTGGCCGTGGTGCGATATTCAATTGTTTTTGTGTAACAAATGCCAAGTCCCCGATGTTTTCCTTCAGATTGCATACTACTTATTCACATCTGCCCGTCGAATACAATATACGATGCAGTCATAAGCATTACCGATAGCCAAACACTGTTCGACTGATTAGTATAATACCATGATAACTTTAAACTGGTTATTTGGTCACATTGGTGCACATATTGTACTTAAATAGCGAACTTGTATTGTGGGTCGCCTAATTTATGTATTCTCTAGTTTGTAAAGATTTGCTCGATCACGGTTTGAATGCCTCGCAAAATACTATAATTCATTAATATCTATGCTCAAACTTTTCTAATCTTTGCTGCGTACCCTAATGTTTATTGAAAATTATACCTGCTTATTTATACATCATAACCCCTAAATAAATGAAAGTACGTGTTTATAAACCTCCAGACACCAAAAGATGCATACAATGTTCTAAATTCGTACACATATAGATCATTCATCTAACTTGACATAACCAATGGGCCTATTTAGTATTCGCCACAGTACATAAGTTACAAGTAGTCGCCGCGCAGGCGCCATTTGATGTGACACTCAATAATGACAGGTATTGCAACCGTCTGTCACTTGATGGACTTGTTTTCATATTTCTACCGTATGTCCTATTATTAATGTTGAGATTATTCTAATGAGGATAATTACTATCTACATTCTTTCACGCAAATGGGCACGCATATTTCCTTTCTAAGATTTCTTATCTTGGGTCTATTTTATAGACAACCTTTCATGAATAATGGTAACGCTTGAATTATTTATATTAAGTGTAAAAATGTAAACATTGTTATTTAAATTTTATAAGCGGCCGGCAACGCACTGGTGAGGCCTCTGGCATTGCGAGTGTCCTTCCGAGCCTCCTGCCCGTTTGCCCCCTGTTTTATAAAAAATAAATTATAAAAAGAAATATTCATATCACCCTGAATAAATAAAGGAGAAATATTTATTATAAATGTAACTGTCAATTGGACCTCTCTAAAAAGTGCTTTCAAACTCTCAATTTATATTTTTTTAAATCACCGTTACTTCTACCGGGTGAGTAATTTTTATTAAATTTTACAAAAAATAACAAAATGTGCTTCCTACGTTACAAAGTACTGACCGAGGAGGTCATGGGTTAACCTAAGAATTAACTCGCCCTATCTAAACCCGAATTCAGCTGTAATTGTATACTCGTAGCTGTCAATCACTTGTTATACTATCTCTGAACTGCGGTCAAAGGTACGACATTGGCCCTAAATCGATACTCCAATACATCTACTAAGAGTATTATAACTATATATCTATCTTTTTAGATAAAACGAAACAATTCGTCCAAGTAAGTGTTATTATGTATATACATTTACTTTCATACAAATACTTGAGGTTAATATTTATTATTATGTAAAAGTCTTGATGAGTTCATTATAGACAGTTATCGAATATGTGCAGTACATTTTAACACGATTCGATTTATTAAAAAATATGCATATGCAAAATGTAGTATACAATATGCAATCTCTATCTGGCCACCCCAGACAGCAGACTAATACAATTTATACATACAATAAATTTTCTCATAGAATATACTCAATAGCGATAAGGCCGTGGCCTATTTCAAACTCTTGCCGATGTCGAAATATTATGTTGCAATAAATACACCGTCTATTGGTTATTATGAGAAAGACAAATTACTCTTCACCACTAATCCATGAGCAAGGTCAAACAAATAACAGATGTTCATATATGTGATAACAGTGAAATGATCGCATACTTGTATTACAGCCAATTTTAAAGTGGGGCATTGATTGTATTTAGCTATCTATAAAATGATATGAGTAAAATAATTTTCTTACATATATATTATAATTACTCTGACTTAATACAGTTATAATGTAATACAGCTATCAAGCACACAGTTTACACAAATTTGTGTAAATATATATAGATACTAGCTGTACCCGCGACTTCGTCCACATGGACGAGAACAATAACACCTTAAAAATACTTATTTTAGAAAACATGTACTATCTATGTCACTAATTAAATTAACACAAATGTACTTTATTTATAATTATTACTTAAAGACGGAAAAGGAAAGCAGCAAAAATGAATCACAATATTTTGAATTAGACTACAGAATTTTATATATGTCTTTTATTACGTAATTTTTTTTAGCTTTTTATGGGTGTAGTAAATACACATATATCCGTGCAAAGTTCCATCTTCCTAACACTAACCGTTTCGAAGCTAGAGTGAGAACGGGCGAATGAACGGACATGACGAAGGGTTCCTTTACGTAGACTGCGGAACCCTAATGAAAGTAGCCTAAGTGACTCCTTATTACTTAGTCCCATCAAAATCGGTCCAGCCATTCCAGAGATTAGCCGGAACAAACAGACAGACAGACAAAAATTTAAAAAAATGTCATTTTTGTGTATGTATCGTATATATATTCATATGCATGTAGTAAAATACGGTTATTTCAATATTAAAAACAGACACTCCAATTTTATATATTAGTATAGATTATATATCTCATTAAAACGGTTTTATGTACAGATTGTCTTTAGTACCTGAAGTACGCCAATTTTAGATTTAAGATATGCTTTTCCATAGTGTTTTCCTTGGCGCGCGATAATTATGCAATAAAAAATTTCACAAAAAAGAAAGAATAAATTCTACGCATCTGATTCTACATATATAAGTTTAGATTTTCAAATGTTTCTTTTATAAATATGATTAATTTGTAAAACTATTCATTATTGAATATATTCATAAATGAATTAATGTTTATTTAATTTTATTACGTGTAGTAATGAGTTTATTACGTTTGTAACTATACAGAATTTTGTAATATATAAATAAAAACCAAGCTGAAAACTACATATAAATAAACATATCAGTACAAAAAGCATCAGAAAACAAATAAGTTCTTTGAATTATATAAAAGCAATCATTGTTCTGGATTTTTATAGTTTATTACTTTAACACAAATACAAAAGGATGTCAGTCCGTCTGAGGGCCGAAATGCATTGCGTGCAGGAATTACCAGTGAGTGGGTTCCGGCACATTCCGATATTCGAATCAATTCTATACGAGCTTCACAGAACTTTTACTAAAAGCACGCTCTTCTATGTAAATGTATATCGATGGCATTTAGATAAACTACATTCACACTTATGTATATGTATGTATGAAAAAGAGTTTTTATGCATCTTGATGTTAGATTGAATTTATAAAATAATAGTTCAACTGATTCAAATTACATTAGTCTTATGAATCAACTGAAATACTATTATTATAAACTTATACGAAACAAAAATGTTGAAAATATTTTATTCCATAAAAATATATGGGTAATATTCGCACTGAATATTTCAAATAAAAATAACACTTCTGTATGACGTTCGCAAATTCCTAATCAATTATAATGAACCGAAATGTGTGCAATTAAAAATACAATCTGTTAAAATGTTCCTTACCATATTGACCATCAATTTCATATGAGTAACTGTTGTCAAGTGATTTATATGCATATTAATGTATTATTATTATAAATAGTTTTAATCGGATTAAAACTGTATCTAGATTGTTTGTTTCTCGCATTTACAATATCTAGGTCGTTTAGCCGATTACATTGTAAAGCGATCATATTACTTCTAAATCTCTATGACCACACGCAGGTATTATTTGATATACAACAGAGGTTTTCACGTAAGTACAACGATTAATGTCAAATTAAATTTAACGAGCAATAAATCTTGGTAACAAATGTTCAATGGAACTTTTTCCACAATACAAAGTTGAGGTAATTCCTTAACATATACTTTACACTTCACTACGTTACTTGCAACCCTTAGGTTTTGTCTACTATTTCTGAAGACAAGGTGTCGGAAATCTTTATTAGATTTCTGTTTGTAGAAAGTAGAAAACTGTCTTCTGTGCGTAGCGCCGCCCATATTTTGGGCCCTAAAACACTCACGACGTTCTCGTAATACTAGAAAAACTAATATCAAATCACAAAAGACTATAAGTTTACCATGTTTGATTTCTTAATTAATAATAACAAAAACGAGAATTTAAAAATAGAATATACGAGATAGTAAGTACTGATTTATTCTCTACTGTGCTCAGCGGGCTATCATACATTGGCCCCGGGCGGCCCTACATCGTGTTATAAAATTTTATGTCTCTATTGCTACTGTGTAAGGCTTACTATTATCATTGTCATTGAACACCGTCTCAGACACTCATTTGCTATCATAACTTCACTGTGAATAGCTTAAAAGTGAGATCTAAAATCCAGTCTAAGAATAAACGTATTATAATTAATAGAAACATTAGCATTATTTTGCGAATGTCTTTGTAGAAGTATTCACTTCTATAAGATCCTTACTCGAACCCTTAAATTCACCGGAGCATCTCTAGGATGTTTCCTCTATAAACTGTGTTCATCATCTTTATTAATATCGTCGTTAAATATGAATGTATTAATTACTTGAAATATTATTATCCACATTAAATTGTAATGAAGAGTTATTAAACTATAACAATATCTTTTATTAATTCGCAATTGACCACAGATAATATAGAATATTAGATAGTAACCAAAGTTGTTGTTTAGGTTAATTTAAATAAACAGGAACTGTTTTGTGAAATATATCACGATCTGACACAATACATTTAACTAAATCCTAATGCTGTGAATAGACAATTTAACCGAATATTATTGTTACAAAATTATGTTATTTATTCTAGCACTGTCTTACATTAAGTTGTCTCATTGAGCAAGCCTTAATCTGAGAGCCGTAGAAAGATTTGTAAGGAAAAGAGACATATAATTTCCGTTAAGTGCCTTAACGTGTTATATTGAATATTACTTAAATAATAATTGAGAAACATTCTTTAGCAATATATTTTTATTTGTATGGAATTCAGTATTATAAAAACGTTCTTATTTCAAAATGTCGTTTATATTAACAAAAGGATGAAATAGCAGGCAGGGAAAAGCCAGCACCAAAACATTAGGAAGGAAAAAATCCTTCATTTCATCTTAATTTACAAAAATACTAAATTTGAATAAGTCAAAAAATATATAAAATGAAAAAGTTTAATTTATTAACAAAGTCTAGTAACAAATCAATCGCATAAGGTATGCAACTTGTATGACTGAAAACAATATGAGAATACTTATATTACATTAGGTCACTTAAAAAAATATTCTAGACCGGTACAATACGAAACTACCTCATTACACGATAACTGTAATTTTATGTATATTGATACACTTAAAAACCATTATTTACAAATTCAATTTCCTCCGAAAGGTTCTAAATGTAATAACAATTTGTCGCTGTCGCTTAAATATCACGCGATTCGTTTTTCTGTAAATATTATAATCCACAGTTTTACAAGTCCCGTTAGGTTAATAGCATGTTCGGTTAAAACGCGAGAAATTTGTAATATTAAAGTGTTTTTATGTACATTGCGTGTCCATCACACATCGCTAATGATTAAACAATTGTGGAAATTTGTAAAATTGTAGGTCTACATAAAAGTGGTTATCTTAAACACTACTCGTCATAAGAATCGACCGACGCTTACTTTCAATATTTTTAAACATCAACGCTAAGACTATTGAAAGAATATATAATTCAAAAGAGTCCAAAAATTTATTCAAGAACCTGATTAACTGTGTCATTATGATTAAACTGCAATTAAGTAAGCTAGATTCGGCTATCAAATTATTTATACTAATTAATTATTTTTACCTAAAATGGCTACTTATGAAACGTAACTACATTCATTCAAATAATCATTCAACGAAAGCCTTCAAGGCATGCAAAATATTCGCTCTATAAATCCACCCACTAGGCATGTAAAGCATTTTAAATAATTACAGAAAAGAAAAACCGCGTGCAATTTTTAGAGATGAAATAAAGACCGAAATAGTTCTGTGCAGGTCTCATTATGCACGCCCTACGATGATTCGAACGGCGATAAATTTAATACAATGGACAGCGAAATTGTTGCTTTGACCGTAGATATTGTAATACAGATTTATTTTTATATTTTACTAACCTGATACTTATAACATACCTTTAACATTTGATCTTAGAACACGAATAAAGGTTTCTGAAAATATATTTTTGAATATAGTTTTGCATAAAACTGTATGAAATTTAATCCAGTTTGATAAAAAAATATATCCAATATAATTCTGGTTGACGCGAGTACTTTCTAGAAATGTCGTGGAAAGCTTTTGATCAAACTCGTCGAGTGAAATTGCAATTTTTGGCATTTAATTTAATATAACTGTATTTATTATACTTGATTTATAAAAGGTCTGTGCGTATTCACTACATTGCAGTGGTCAGTGGCCTATAACTCCATAGAAACAGTTACAGGTAAAGCTCTGTTAGGAGGTATTTAATGTGACAAGTTTTCTGAACGTGACTAATAAAGGATACGACAAAAGCAGTCAACTTATTTATACGCGTTCAAACGGCGCAGACGACTCCATGAAGAGATCTCGATCTTTTTATATAATTGCATAATTTATGAAGTTTATATACGACATGTAGATTGAACAGGTCGTTTTTTGAAATAATTAGTAATTAATTGAATTCTTCACACACTACAAGGAGACAATAATGGAACGGGTTAACATGACGAGTTAATGGGCCTAAGAAAACCTAGATAGCTTTTGATCATAAAGATATTTATAAATAATTGCATTGTCTTAACGTCCATTAGTCAGAATCAAAATGTATGAAAAAGTGTCCATGAGACAGCATCAAAATGTAGAAGATTCGTAAGTTGATTTGGTGACATTTTGGCATGTTGAAGTTCGTTTATGGCATGTGTATTATCGACTGGAGCTGGCTTCGATCGAAGTCCATAAAAGACACCCAGTAGAATGCTGAGTGCACGTTCAGCGACAAAGTCACTAACCTCACATTGTATGTGATCGGCAATTTATATAATTTGCTTTGGATAGCTGCTGATATCGGTGTGACTGATTTGCGTGGGATATCGAAACTGTTTTATTATAAAATACTACTCATAACATATTAATGTTAATCTATACTAAACATACACACCAAACATTCGAAAAATAATCTTATATACAGTATATATACCTCTCTCATTTTTATTTGAAAGGATGAGTCGATATTGATTTTTGAGCAGTTTTTATTTAAGTTTCATGGTAACAACGTTCACAATCAAATCTCCATAGTCTACTAAACTACTGAACCATGGCACTAACTTTTATTGTTGTTTCAAAATATATATTTAGCTGTTATGTCAGTTTATGCTAATGTCCTAGCGCTATATAATTGTTTCTTTTTGTATTATATTATTCTTGCCCTGTACAAAACGTTTTAGGATACTGCAATAATTCTAATATTTGTACCGTTGAATTTCGACGGTTTTTTGGTTTTAGAGTTTAGCTGGAAAGGTACTAATAGACTGAAATACATATATACTATGCTATAGCGAGAGCGATACATTTATCAGTTCGTAATCTTAAGAAGCCAACATTAGAAAAATACAATCTATTATATATATATAATAGAACGTTCAATTGTCAAAGATTCAATAATGTTATAATATAGGTAAATTATTCTTTTTTGCTTCATGCGGAAAAAAAGAAATGAATTTAGGTTTAATATGTATTAATAATACACGGAAGATCATTTTATGTTAACATAATCTCTATGTAAAAATAGTATAAGTCTGATATCAACAATTTATTTTAGATTGAAAGTAGGTAGACACGTAAGGAAGACTTGTCACCTTATTTGCATATTGTGAAACAGACCCTTAATGCATCCAATGCTCATTATGTAGACTTTATCCCATTCACGACAAAGGCTAAGCCTTTAAGACTTAATTAACATTATAGTATAAGGATATTGCACTCTTCGCTAATTTAATAGCGTCGTTTTAAACTCTGCTAATGTCTATAAAATATATTCTCATAATTATTATGGCGATATAGAGATGGTAGAGGTTTTTATAGTACGCTGTAAATAATTTTATATATTTACAGCTTAATAGTAATTTAGAGAAGCTCTAATATCTATAGCAGTTCAAAAATGATAAATATATATACTTTATACATTAGGGGCGGTATAAACAGTGGAGAGGCTTAGGGGGTTTCCATTTAGGTAGAATCTTAATTAAGTATCTATAAATATCTAGGTACGCCAGAATTTCGTAAACTATTTTTACATATTTAATTTAATTGGTTTTTCATTCTCATAGACACATCCGCATCCCTCAAATGTCAAAAGTTTAGTTACGTAAAGTGAGTTACTCGTTCGAAGTTTAGCAACACCTTATTATTTGCTTTAACATAACATTCACTTATCTCTAACCTCATAAAGAACACATTGTTCGTCAATTCCTATAATTTTCAAGTACTTATTTCGAACTTAAGGCCTAGCTGCAAAATTATTACACCACTTTTATTAAAGACGTTACGTTACGTTGGTTCAATATTATAAAAATTACACTTTAATAGTATTAAACCACCACAAGTCGATAGATCCCTGCCAATAGGATCCCCTGTATGAATTGTATACGGTACCACAACTGACCGATGTTCACAAATGATATAAATATAATTTAAGTGGAAATGAATTTGTTGGTATTTTGAGTAACGTCTGGCTTAGTCCTGGTTATATCACCCGTTGAATATTATATTATTAAGTATACAAAATGCAATAAATACAACACGGCGGGTATTTGTGCATATAGCAAATGTGTTAATAATATTAAATTTTTATAATCGGTTCAATGAAGGTATCTTTGACGTCGTTAACATGGTCGAATTCGTAAAATGCAACAGGCTCAAGTGGTTGGAGCTGAATCCTTAAACTAGTGGAAAAAGGAAAGTGCGTTAGGGGCTTGAAGTTTCCAAAGACTTTGCGACCATTATCAAATTCTAATATAATTAACACAACGGCATAAGTGTCCGAGATTGGACCCTAGAAGCCCGAAATAGGCTATGACTATTTTTCTCCATTATGGGCCCATAAGGCTACCTTAACGCACAATAAATTTTCCCCTTTTCCTTGAAATTACGTAATCGATTATAGATTATGCAGTTACTTTATCAAGAAATATTACTTAAGCGTCTTATCTGCTAACAAAGTGTGACACACTATTATCGGTAAACAATTCGCTGAGCAGTACTCTGTTATCTTAATAATCTCCCAAGGTACTCCCCGTGAAGCCTTAGGCCCTTCGATTACATAACTTCTACGCAACGAACCTTTACGCGATGATAAATCATTTTCTAATATTTTTATAATTCATTAGAATTTCCTCTCATTTATAATAATATGGAGTTAACACGTATAAGAAGTTGTAGGTTTCGTTAAAAAATGGTTGGATATGATTTCGTAGAGTTTGTAGTGTGTTTCGAAATTTTTGAGTGTCAATTTTACATGATTCAATTATTGGAAGATAGCAGAGTTCGTAACAGTTTTATAGCATAAGATTACTAAAAACATCCAACATTCATAAAATGTTCAAAGAGTTATGTATTTTCAAATTTGTTATTTATTTTGTGTTAATATAAGCGTTTCACCTGGCTATGCATTAATTGATTATGTTTGTCAAAGCGTTTTCAGATTCCATTTTTAAATAAACTAGTTCTCACAGATTATTTGGGGCGTAAGTACTGTATTAGTTAATGCACTTATGCAATATTGACACTATGTGGGCGGGTTATATGACACCTGTCCGCAGGAATTAGTGTTCAAAATGAATATTAGAGTGTCGTACAAGTGTTAATCTCTCTAATTACAACTAGAACCGTGTTGCGAACCACTGATATAATGCTTAAGCTTTGGGAACGAGCAAATTCAGGTTTCGTATAATCTTACGAATGGGCTTACAATTTCATGAGCTTACAGGACATTACAAAACGAAAGCGATTTTAATTTTCTCTTTCTATATAAGGTAATCGATTTAAAAGTAAAAGTACCGTTAATGCTATAAAAGCAACGTTATTCTTCTACGAAAATAGCATCGATAAAGTAAATTGCAGTTTCTGCGAAACTAGCTGTTGGCGCCTATATCTTTGAAAGGGGTGGTCTAACTCCATGGGTCCATAACCGGGGCCATTAAATCACACGCTAATAACAAGCAATAGATACAATCTTTGCTTTCAATAATAAAGTCCGCCAATTGTAAGTACCTTCCATAGAAAGCACTTTGTGAATTTCTTTACCGGTTCTACAAACCTGGTAGTTTTGTAATTACTGAGCGACAATCCTACTAGCCTATTGTTGTTTGTAAATTAAATCATCTAGATAAATGGAAACTAATAAGATGGTGAAACTTTTATTCTTATCGCACATCGAACGTTACATCACACTTTCTTTCTCTTTGTGTTTTAGGCCTGCGAAGTTTTACGAGGAGGTTCTTTGACCGTGTATTTAAAGTTTAAAGTAGTATATAATAATTATTATCATTCTAACATACATTTTACTATCAGTTTTTTATACAAGTCTTACTCCACATACTTAGATAAAGTTACTAATATAATGAATGCAAGATTGAAACTTTGCAATCATACATCAAATAATTATAAAATATTGTTTGAATTGTTAAAAATATCAAGTACGAAAAAATCTTCCATTGCGAGCTGTTTTGGCGTGCGCTGCCACCCAGAGCCCTAGTTACACTTATGTAATGTACAATGAAAATATTTATCTTAAATAGTCCTACAAAAAAGCCCGCCACATTACCTATGTAACACTGAAAATGTTCAGAAAAGAAAATAAGAGGAATTATTCTATCATTCTTCTTTATTTCGTTCGTACTGAATTGCCGTACCTTACACTGATCTTATTTGAACTGATCTAACATTTGGCGACACTAGTCCATCCAAAGGTGTTTCTGAACGTCGCGTCATTTGAAGTATTGGGAAGTGTTAGTGATAGTGTATAGGTATGTTATTTGTCAGCCATTATAGACAAATTCATTACAGCGTAAACCAAATATGACAGAAAGAGTAAAGTACTATACCATACTTTTTTATTCAATTCATTTATTTTTGTCAGTAAATTATGTTTTATTTACGCCATTATAATGCATAGTAAATATCAGCTATAAAAATGATTTAGTTTTAAAGTGCAGAAGGAACGAGTATACATACGCACATAATCCTAAACTTTCGCCAATATTATATTCACAAGAAAATAGTTACACGTCATCTTTGACTTATATTGTCTTAATTGTCATCCATGTAAATAAAAAGGGATTTATACTTTTTTTTATTTCCGCTCATTATTTCGTATTACCGAATAACATTGACCCTACAGAACGCTAAATTATAACAGGAGTTAGGAGAAAGCACATAAATCTTCTTTTGTCTACTACATGTTATACGATTAAGAACATGCGTGTGCACAGACAGTTTTGTATTCGAAGTATATACCATCTATCAAGTCGTAACAAAACATGCCAGCAACTAATCTTAGTAATTACTCGGTGCTTACAACAATATACATTACATAATAACGTATAAATAATAATTGGTGCAACTCTTGGTCTTAACTTCATTTTAATATTGCCCTGGTCATTTTGACCGTAGTTAGGAAACAGTTTCAACATATATGACATGTTCTTTGATTCTCGAAAACCGTGAGGATCATGTGATATTTATGTAATTGATTATTCTGGTAACATTAATTTCAAGTTAAAAATTTTAACAAAATCCGTCCTGGATATTTTGATATGTGATAATTAATATTTAGTAGCGTTTTTAAGTCGAGGTGCAGCTAACATTTAACTCTCTGCGATGATGATTGTTCTTCGAGAAAAGTTCTCGGTTCGTTTTCGGTATGGAAGCAAGCTTCGTGAAGGCAATAAATATTCTTGAAGGCACTGTAACATAAACAGCTAAACTTATGTAACAGTTAAAGAAGAACATGGAAATATAGTAATATAAGTATGTAAGTATGTCGATGCAATGCTACTTGATTTAACTGTCTTAATCATACACGAATTATAAATGCTTTGCTATAAAAAGATGTTGGTGAAACAATAACATAAAAAAGCCAGAAAATGAAAAAGCCTATTCACCCATGACACAACTGATAGAAATATACTATTTATATTTATATCACCCAACGAACGTGCCTAGAGAATGTTAACCGATTCGAAAACGGCTCAGTTCGGCAGTTCAACCATAGCGCCAACTGTTAATGTTCCTCGTTTAATGTAAGAATTACTCCGTAATTAGTAAATATTCAGCAAGGTATATAATATAAATTAGCATCTCCAACTACACGTGATACTGATAAAATAGGTTGTGCGGAATGATCACAGATTCACTTATCAGTGCAGTCGCGTCAAATATGCAGGGTTAAACATTGTTCAAGGTAATTGAATCTGTGTTATAGTTTAATCGGCCTGGCAGTTTCAGGCCACTAGCTTGCTAAGCAATTTGGGCAAATTTTGTTGTGAACACATTCTTAAGCTGTGACAAATATGACCAATTGTTTAAAGAAAAACACTTTGTTAACGGATTAAGTTATGTATTTTACAAAATTTAAGTATATTACATTATTTTTAAGTTTTTCCCGACGTTTCGCGTGCTTTACAGCGTGCGTGGTCACGGTAGACTGTAAAGCACGCGAAACGTCGGGAAAAAATATTATAAAAGACAAT
The DNA here is from genome assembly GCA_963693355.1 of Pontia daplidice. Classification (NCBI taxonomy): domain Eukaryota; kingdom Metazoa; phylum Arthropoda; class Insecta; order Lepidoptera; family Pieridae; genus Pontia; species Pontia daplidice. The sequence goes on from CAVNZL010000014.1 coordinate 1,809,391, forward strand.
ATTATGCCCAATTGTGCCAATTCACTTAAGTTGAAGTTAAAGAGGTCTTTAAAGCTTTGAATAAAACGTTTACACACTAATAGAAACTTTAAAAAAATTCGCGTGCTTAAATGTGATAATTTAAATCAAATTTCAAATTTTCATGAAGATCTAAATTTTGCCTGCAGTGTTTTTCATTTCACTTTCTCGCTGTAACATTAAAATCAAATTTTCTAAAATGGGTCATTTTCATAGTAAATATTATTGTGAGCCTGGGGCGGACGGTAGATAAAAAGAGAAAACTATTCTCGAGCGCTGCTACCGTTTTCTAGAAAATTACTTTTCCATTGCGAAAGTATTAATGAGTCAGTATTATTTAGGATCACAACTCGTTTGATGGACACAAAAATGTTGTAAATGACAATAAATCTCATCGTAGACAGAATAATTGTGATTTTCACTTCCAGCTGTTGAGTCGCAATTCTTACTAAATTGACGTAAACATTCCTAGTACATGTAATAAATTGGCGGATATTATGCAGTTAATAATATATCATTAGTGTTTACCAAAGCTCTGTGCAGATTTAGGTCAAATTGCGGAAAATGTAAAATGAAAAAATCCCGGGCACGAACATGCTCATGAGGTCTGTCCAATGTGTATTTGAAGCTTGGTACTGATCAACTTTCTTTAAAAGTAATTAAACCAACCTCAAAATATAACATATAATTAAAAGGCAATTAACCAGAAACCTCATAGGCGTTATCGGCACAGTCACTTTCTGAGCAATGAACGTCTTATTTTTAATACACGTCTTTAATTAGCATAGCTTCTTAAATATTAAAGATTAATTACTGCGGGATTTAGTATGGAATTCATATTAAATGCTGCTAAAGATAACATAAAAATATCTTGTAAATATGTCAAATGGAATAATAATTATCATTATTTTATTTATTTTATTTCTGTGCATAGTACATGTGTTCCACATTCCTTTCGCGTCCTTCACCTTTCATTAAAGGAAAGGAATAACCCTTGGCATCTCAAACAATGAGGTAACCTATCTTGATACTTGCAAAACTTTCCGCGCTCAAAATGTACTCACGTTATGCAGAGCTTTTTGTGATTCCTTATCTATGCCTCTTCGTGGAACACGGACTAGTTCAATTTCGTCATATTCATAATACTGTCAAAGGTTATCATAAAGGGCTTATAAGAAACACTTTTCACTGTATGCAATTTAATATGGTCTATTTAGTTTTAGAATAAGTTACGGGAGTGAAATGAAAGGGAGCATTTATTAATGCCCGTTATTAATCCAGCCACATAGCGCACGATTGTTGTCTAATGTTCGAACCAGTTACTAAACACATGCACCTTGGTCTCATAAATGATACGAAATATTGTGTTCTACGAAAAAATAATGACCTGTAGGATAAAATAGAACATTAAGCCTGGTTACATCGGTAACGGTTCCTTCTAATGTCTATTGCATAAGCCTTAATGCCTTCTTTATTTGTTAGAATGTCAGATAATTATATCGTGATTTATATTAGTCCTATTTATTAACTCTATTTTACCACACAACCGTGTCTTATAACAAAACAGTATTAGAATTATATTAGTTATAATATTCTTAACGAAAACTGCAAATATAAAACGTTATATGAACATATTTTACGTATTTAAAATACATATATTAGTTTTATTGTTCCGCCGGCTCGGAACATAATAAGTAATAACTTTGCTCGACAAGACGTAAGCACTTATGTATTTTATAAAATACTCGTGCCTTTTAACAACTGGTAACATGAAATGCGACATTACGCTAAACAATGCCGACATAAACATTCTTTGTCTACGACTTTGTATGCTCCGACGCATTGGAATATTCGAAATAATCGTGTAGGAACGAATTCACGGCTTCGACTGAGTGTTGAAGACCGCCTCGCAAGTTCCCAGCGGGGTGTCGCCGAACAAAACTTAGTGAAATCAATAACGTAATGAGAAAATTGCGCAATGTTACAAACGCTATTCTTGGTTGCGTTACGTTCATATTGGTGGAAAAAACCCATCTTGTGTTTCATCTTCTCCAATATATAGAGGTAGAACTACAATATTTCGCGTATCATAAAGTGGGCAATTTAATCACTACACTAAAGTTTGAGACCTTGCAAATAAAAACCTAAATGATGCAGATATAGCAAGGCAAAAAGATCTATTACTTTGACATGGATGCAGACATGGATATCAGGAAGAAAAGTTAAAAAACTTACTATACGAATAATTATCCTTTTACAACTTTTTATTCAACTCAGACGTTAAAACGTAAACAATCATTTGAGGCTTTTCATCTCAAACCTGTTCATAAAATATGAAATTTTAAACAACTCTGCCATTATGGGAATTGACGGAGCTGGCCATTGAACAGATTTGAAAAGAGTTTTGTTTTTTATATGTTGTAAGCGGATCGTCGTGTTCTTGAAAAAGAAATGAAGATATAATAATATTCTATAAGTACATAGTACATCCACTTTTGATTTTTCATAACTATTATGGTTATGAAAAAGTCCAGAAGTCCGAAACAAATACAACTTTTTTCAAAGCTGTTGAGAGTTATTATAATAAGGTCTCGACAGTTGCTTGGTTCGATTTACAACTATGGATAGAATGCTTTTAACATGATTAAACAGGGTGATCGTTGTAATGGAAGTTCTTCCTCGCATGGAATCACCACACCAACGCAATTTAGTGAGTTGCGGGAGCATATGACGCTCACTGCTGCTCTCAAGTTTTATTTAACAGCTCCTTAATTATAAATTAGAAGAAAGTTTATTTTTTACCGTGCAAAATTGAATTTATGTTTGATGAGTTCATTTTAAAAGTACAAAAAGACAGTGTTCTTTTTATTAGATCTATTGTCTTTCTATTTTAACACTACTATATCTGTTTTCAAACGTCACAGCATCCAACGAATTAACTAAGCTCAATTTATAACCAATTCTTTTCTTTAAAAAATTATAATGTATCCATTTTTGGGCCGATATCATTCATTAAACTAAATATGTTAATTCATTAACAGCTTTTTTTCTCTACTTTCCCCTTGATTTATCACGTTTCGGACGATAAACTCCAATTGTATCCATTGTGTACGTAGCATTACTGCTACGCGATTTCTTAGAAGTCACAAAAATACTTCATGCAATCGAAAGTGGTCAACAAAAGGCTTAAATGATAACTCATTAGTCGACGTCATTATTGCGCCCATAAAAATGACCAAGGAAAACGAATGAATATCGGCCGCCAACATAAGCGTGACGCTATCATTAGGATCGATTTCGCTTATGGAACCGTCTCTTATATAAGCTGTATGCTTAAAGCCGGACTGTTTGATAAATATTTTCGCTTTTTGCTTATAGATTGTGACCAAAAATGGAAAAATATAACAAAGCAGGTAGACGAAAATCATAAAAAGTTTTTACAAAGGCATTTATAATACTATAGAACAATTACTTACCTAACTTCAAAGGAAATATTATTTATTACATTTATTATCTATTAAGTGGAAAAACAGGTGTATTGAATTTGACAGGTTAGGGATTTTTCATATCAGAACGTTACTATATTAGTGATTTTATATAACCAAAACCAAACCCGTACAATATTTACAGAACAACTTATATTGTTAACAGGTGAGCCTTGCTTCTTTATTTCATTGCAAAATACACATACGGAGATTTAGTAATCTATTGATCGTCAGGTCACCGACCTTAATGACCCACACGAATACATTAGATTAATTACCCTCTTTTATTAAATGAAATTAAACAATGAAGACATTATAATGGGTACAAGGTAAAATATATGATTACTTCAACACTTTTCGTAACATCAAAATGATTAAATGGTTTTTATTTATGTTACTAATGTCATATTGGATGTTATTAGGATTGGTAAACATAACTTTGTGTAATCACTGTCAATCTGCACATTACATCTGCATGAAATTATTAAAGAATTGTATTTCGTCGATTGCATAAGTTCGAGTTTTTAATTATTATACATGTACCTTCTCCGGCTTTAAGACTTTAGACTCGTTCACACACATATAAATACACATTTTATACGAAGTATGTAATATTTAGACATATTAACAACAAACTACATATAAAACATATACTAGATAAGGTAATAGAACTGCTGTTTTGCAAAGCAGAGCTGCATGATGTATCATATTTACAATAAATTAATTATTTATAAAATGACAACAAACTATTAAAACTCTTTGTATATAAAATTACTCCTGGTGCAGTTCCAACAAATTTAAGATAAAATAATGAACCTCTTAATGATAATAGATAATCAGACAACTGGGTAAACAATACCCACTTCGGATACTACGACGACGTTGCACGAGCCACAAACTTACTTCATTTCTTGCATTTAGTACAAGTTTATATCGAAAATTCTAAGTAATATTTGTAAATCCAAGTACCAATACCTGACATAAAAATTCGTAAGATTACATCTAGTCTTAAAAATATATGTTTAAAGGTTCAATATTTTATTACTCATATATGGAGCTTTGCAGATAACAGTTGCATCAATATATTAAGACGAATAAAACTCATGTTTACATAACCTTGGCCAACTTTTTATTTGATATGCATTCTCAAATTTACATTTTAACAACCGATTTTCCTTGACTTTGTTTGATGTTTACTTGTATATTTATCATTCTAAAGCTTTTCATAAGAACGTCTTTTTTTAACGTTTTAAAATTAGCTTCATTTCATCCTTGTTGTAGAATTACTATAACATAAGTATATTTTACTAGAGCACTTGACGGACACACAGATGTTGGCAAAACATAATTATTTTCTTAACATCAATGTGATAAAAAATATAATATAAATACTCGTCAATAGTTATTATAATTAATCGAATACCAATACCAATTTTTAACAATTTCATTAAAATTTCTTTAAAAACAAAATATCTGTTACGAAATTAGTCTTATGGCCGGTTTTTTACCGCTATGAAACTTAATCCGGCCAACTAAACGGATGTCCCTAAAATTCGAACAAAAGGGTATTTAATACCCACCTGCAGGCACAATGACCTATATCGGGTAACAAGATCTTTATCGAAATCTAAATCATATGCATGGGGCCATTTTGACTGCCATGTATTTTTTATTAGAATACTCATTCTCGACTACAATCTCAATACCCAGATTTATTTTCTTACCCTCAGGACAATTACAAGTTTCAGTATGTTTCTTGATTATTAGATTCATGCATTAGCTCTTGCTTAAATCTTTAATTACGGGATATATATAACTAGTTGACCCGGCAAACCTTGTGTTCCCATGTAGAAAAAACAAGTTTTTGTATGGTACCTATGGTAACTCTAATCACTTAAGGGTTTCGCTACTGAACATATTTACTATATACTTATTATTTATATATAATATCTAAGAATATTTCCTTTGAAAACGTATACAATCAGCAGATTTATAAAAAAATCGTTCGCTTCTTTTCCTAATTGGCCCGCCGTCATCGTGTTAGGAAATGACATTTGTCGCGTGAGAAATTTTCGTACAAATTGCATCCGCACTTGTACCTTAGTAACCAGCTGGATCCTGTGTCACATTACTATTTCAAAATAATGCGTAAAAACTTCAAATTTGTGTGCAAGGAACTAAGTCAGTCAATTTAATAAGGAAAAAGAAATTTGTGGACCAAAGCTAGATTTGGTGTTTGTACGTAAAGTGTGTAGTTATTGTGGATAATATTACTTTTTTTTGTAACTTTTCATATTTATCGTTTTATTTCGTATTTATCAAGGGTGGTTGGTACAGTTATATTTTTATTTATATTTAATAGATAATAAGGATTTTTGTATTTTTTGTTCAACGGTTTAGTCTATATTATTGTTATTTTTTCTTAAATGGCTGGTAGTCCAGAGGTCACTCCGGGGGCACGCTGAAAACCGGCGCTCCGTCAGCAAGAAATTGTTGGCGCAGCATATGCTGAGCGTGTTTCCTTTCCACGCGTCTAGTTTGTATTTAGCATTAAGAATTGTATAGTTTGGGATGTGGAATAAATGTTTGTTTGTTTGAATTAATTAGAGTAGAAGTTAGAGTACAGAGTACGTACTGGTGAAGAAACGCATCGTATGGAATGATGCATGTCGTCTTGTGTCAGGCACTGAAAGCTCATAACCTACATAAAGCGAAATGACAAAATACAAAAAAATATGGCTTTACCCAATACTGTTCTCAATTTTGTATTATTCAGAACAGAACTGCAAAACGTTTGTAGAATTAAAAATGTCAACCAAAATTCATCGTCAAAATAGTAACATTAATGTCTTCTCCTAGTTAGGTTAGGCATTTGTTTTTAGTACGTATATTATTCTTAGATCTTAATACGTAACATTTATTTATATATTTATGTAACATTAAAATCTAACATTTTGAGAGCTGATTGTTTTAGTAAATTTGAGTAATAATTGTATCCGCATCAAATGAAAATTTAAACAGAGACAACGAATTTTTAAAAATAGATCATGCTTATGCTAATTAATTTATAATTAGTATTTACGAAGATTTTAGTAAAACTTTCTTTTAATATACAATGCGTTTACACCTTACTAAATGAAATGTTAATTACACATTCTCCGGCAAATGCAGTTGCTTGTAAAGCAGTAAATCTTACTCTAATTATATGGCCATTGGCTAACCACTATCTTTATTACATCTGTATGTAGATAATGACACAATCCGGACTGTGTGACATACGAATTTGTAAGTGTCTATGATCGGGTCTATGAAACTAAATAGATATAGAAATTAATAGAAATATAATTTGCTAAACATTACAAAATGCAGTATGTGCAATCGTTGGTAGAGTGTGTAGATTAATTGGGCGCATTCGTGGTTTTTCACTAATAGAAGAAACTTTATGATAATAAAGGGATACTAGAAGTCACTGCTGCCTTACTTAAGTAACATGTAAAAAAATAAGAAAATGTTATTTTTACAACTATTTTTACAAGTTTCATAATCAATTAAAAATAAATAATTGTAAATAGTGTTAACCCAAATAGCCTAAAATTTTTATTGCAAAAAATATCACAATAAGGCTATAATCTTTTTATTTTGATTTAATTAAAGCAATAAATTACTACTTTTTTAATTGAGGTTTCAGGGCTATCATTTTATCCGATTAATTGGCTACCGAAATAGCTTAGTTACGCAATGAAATAGGATTGATTGTTTTGTACAGCAAGCAATAATCACACTAAAATGTTTTTTGAAATATTTTTTCTATTTATCTGGCTTTACAACAGAGCTCGCTCAATGTGTGGTACTTTCTCACTTTTTAGAAGTATTAACAAACTTTTTCAATATAAGATTATTAGGAATAAGAGTACGCTTAAGTTACTCTTACGTTTCAGAGGTGACGTAAGATTTTTATAACGAAAAATATTTTTATTAATATGTATTTTTCTATCCCATACAAGAATATTATGAAATATTATGTTGAACAGCATTCCAACGCTTTGTAATGAGCGGATGTCGAGGATCGATAGCAAAATTGTGTGCATATTTTATTACTTTATGATTTTACAAGTAGACTTTATTTCCTTGTAAAAGGGTGTATTTTCTAATGGGCTCAGTAACTCCGTAAAGTACGATAGAGTTGCGATGAATCTGACCTCTATAAACTTCAGAATAGAAGCTGGATTTACATCTTCTTCAAGGAGGCATGCAATGAATATAGATAATAGAAGTTGGCGCCAGTGGTTTTGAGCGTGTAGTTGATAAGATCTGCGTCGGCGCAGGCGTCAACAGACAGCGGTTATATGAAATTATGCTAAATAATCTTTGTGATAGAAAAGTAACATTTCTAATCTTATCTGCTCTTGTGACACAGTTTGGTGCTCAATATAAGTTATAGGCAAATTAATTGTATGTAGCTATTTATTTATATAATGTCGTGGTTATTAACCATGTGATAGTGTGTGTCATGTGATAGTACATCGTAGTGTAAGTAATTAAAAAAATATTACCACGGTGTTATACCGTGGTGTGGTCTGGGCCTCAGATTTCAGAATTTGTTTCATGATTAATTATTTTTATTAATAGACAAATAGATGATCAGCCGAATCACACGCCTAAGATAATCTGGGTCTGAGGCATGAGGGTTTCCTCACGGTATTTACCTTCACCGTACAAGCGCAAGTGCACCGAGCGAGCGTTAATTGCGCAAATCAATTTGTGTACAAGCCTGATTCGAACGCACGACCTCATGGTTGATAGTCGCATGCTGAAGCCATTAAGCCAACACTGCAAACTAAAAATATAAATAATACAATCGCTCATTAAAGACAATTAATTTAATTGAATTTATTTTGATGTACCTTAACTCCAGTATGCGGGCAATGCAGGAAAAAATACGTAATATAGAAATAACAACCGAGCCTCACATGACGTGACAACGTGGGACAATTAATTAATCAATGTTGTTATATGCAAAGAAGGTGTTTTAAATCAATTTTTCTCTTTTGTTTTTGATTTGATTCAATTGTGAATTCTGTTAGAAGATGTGGTACATGTGTTAAATAATTTTTATTCAACATTCTAACAGAATTCGAACGAAAATCGCAATTCGTAAATGGATTTCCCAAATCCAACCTTATCTTGAAATATTTCGTAAGGAGGATCTAATTTTCCATACAGTCATACATTTCTGGGAACGCTTCGAAATTCTCAAGGTAAAGTCTGATTGAGAAACCTTGTAAAGTTCGTAAATGGGTAAAGCACCCTATATTTGCACTCAGTGTGTCAATAGATATTAAAACGTTTATCTTTTTAAGTAATATACCATTTCCCATTTACTTTAGCCATTCTTATGATATAGAAAGGAATTGTTTTTATATTTTCAATGATTTATATCATTTGATAGTCGTGTAACAATTATCTTATGTTGTCCAAATATCGGCGATATTTTAATTTCGTGTGTAATAGTTTCAAAATACTAATAAAAATACGATATTTATATGTATTTATGTGCATTTTAAATATTGTACGTTAGGCGTACTAAAAGTTTCTCTAATGAATAAGAAAAAATACTTTTAAAGGTCTACAGTGAATTTATTGTTTCTCAAACTATTATATTTTGCGTATGCACATTTCATTCGATTAAACCAAAACGTGGTGACCTCAGAAACGTGCTTTTCTTACTCTTCGACAGCCTTGTCGTATGATGAAAATTAGTGTGGACCAACTTATTGGTTCTTAATTTTTGGAAACAGAAAAAGACACAAGTCGGGACTATAGGGTGGCTCATAAGTTATCACTTTCAAAAATTCTTTTGTCTATCTGGTCGTGTGGGAACTAGCATTGTCGTGGTGCAAGATGATTCGGCATTTACAATAATTTTTCGACTCTACTTGATAGACCAATACGCTCTTCGTCAATTGTTACTATTCTATATCAAGTGTAAGACACCTCGGAAGATCTAACTAAAACTATGGCGCCAAGTGATGGGCTTCTTTTTTGAGCTCAAATTATGTAGGATCCACGACCAGCACAGCTTTCTCACATCCAAATTTTTTTTGTAGGATTTAAGTTTTATTGTATTTGACCAAGTCTAAGAATGCGAGAATCTCATGGAAGCTCACTTGTCTATCTGCTTCAATTTTACGGTGCATGAACACAACCACGCTTGAATAGAAAACAATAGAAAAAATAGTCGTATTGCACGGTGCTTTATTGCCAAAAGTGGAATGAAGCTGAGCGATGCTCTATTATGCTGTCAAATTGACCGAAATAGTAGAAAATCAATTATCAATAAATAATAAAAATTAATTATTAATAATAAGTACCCATATAGACGCAATATTTAAAGTAGCGCTAAAATGTAAAAACAATTGACAGTCAGATGAAACAAGCTGCATTCTAGAGCCAAAGAGTTCCACTTTCAAATGTTTTCCTTACTTTTAAAATATTGTTTAGCGTTAGTCGAGTGAAGCTAATAAGTTAAAATATCAATTCAAAATAGAAAGTTTGAAAACCAAGAGTATAAAATACAAACAAAGTAAATATATTTCATTCATAACGTCAACCTTGACGTGAAGTGGATGTCTCTATTTTGAATGGAATTCGGAAAACTTTCGTTGTCGTGACTATACTTTTTCGCTTCTTCACTACCCACGTTATTTACACTATTGACTCTATACAATACTTTTAATTATTGTAATAATAGAAAATTTAAATACCTAATAAGGTAAATTACATTTATTTTTATACACTTATTTCGTTAGTAAAAGTTACTTCCAGGCGACCGTTCTGTACCTAAATGATGTATATTTTGAATATAAATTACTTAGTTTGTTAATGAGACAAAATTCAAATTTTTTTCTATCAAAGTTATTTGCATTTATATTTACTTATTATACGTGTTTTATAGCGTTAACAAGATAATTTGGATAAAATTAATGAGTCATTGAACATAACACGAAAATTGTTCGTGATTTGTCTCCGAGATTTGTAATCAAAGTGGCATTTTGACTCTGTCAAAGGGAATTAGGCGACAATTTGACATTGCTGAACCGTTTAATTTAACAGAAATGATTTGCCTGATAAATTATAATATAAACGATGTTTCCAAATCTTAATGGATTGTGTAATACCACACCAATAAATAAAATATAATTGTAATTTGAATAAGAATGCAATTATGATAAAATTATGTTTTACCATTAGCGACTCGATTTTCGATTTTGAGACCATATAATAAAAAACTTAAGCCAAGGGGCTTAGTTGGTGATATTTTCCACCTTGTCACCCAAAGTTGATAAAAACAAAGATTAGGTTAGGTAACAAATTGTTTAAACACTATAGATAATCATTACTCCTAGTAGTGTAATCGGTAGCTACCAAACACGTTCATTAAGCTCTAACATGACATGATTTATGCAACGTGTGACTTACAAATTAACCATTTAGTTTTATCGCAAAACAAGCTTCGAGTAATGGATGTATATTTTTAATTGAAGACTTAGTTTTAACTGGAACATTATTTTTAGTAAGCATAATACAATATTTTATTTATTAGGACCTTCTGGTGCATTTTCGATTCTTTATCGGAAATTTTATGCTCAGTTTTAAAGTTTAGTACTGGCAACACATGACAAATAGATGGGTCATGGTTATTATTTCAAACGGTTGTTATGCTATCTGTAGTTAATATTAAGTTTAAAAATCTACTAAATAGGTAGTTATTTATAGATTTTCTTGCTTGTCTTAAAATGAATAAGCAATCGACTTATTACTTACCTGATAGTACCGTTAACTCATTGGTTAGCGATGTAGACATTCAGATTATATGCCACGGGAGTAAGATAAACTTTTTTATAATTGTCTGTTTAAGGTCAAAAGACAGATCTAAATGAGTAAAATGTGTCAGAAAAGGCCATGACGTGACCGAATAACTGAAATCACACTATCAAACAATCTTAACTGATTTACTGTTGAACTTAAAATCTGCACTCTTCACGGAACAGCGATAAAGATTAACTTGATACACGTGAAGTCATTAAGAATGCTAACCGGTCTTGATTTATATGGTAAAAATCCACAAGAGCGTCCCAGTTAACTAAATCCAGATATTAAAGCAAGTAAATTGTAATGAAACGTTGAAAAGTGGTAATCAATTCCAGAAGTTATAACTCGACAATTTTTACTTTCTCCGATGATTCATCCCCAACTGTGATTTCTCATTCGTCTACTATTTGACAGGTGCCCACTGATTATCTTTATTTGGCTCCATTAGTTTAAAACGATACCGTTCTTACCGGTTTGCTGTTATACAATTAGATTATCACATTTATAACTTTTAGCATATTACGAAATACGGATTTCGTTCTTAGTCTGTTTCATTTTCTTAGACAATACTACATTGTATCACGGTATCAATATCAGAGATACACGATATTTATTATGTAATAGGAATCTTGAAACGTAAAAAGTATAAGGTAACCTTGTTCATCACCACAAAGATGAAACGAAGGACAAATTGTGGCGTGTTCCCGGGAATAATAATAGGATAATAGTTGTTCAAGAGTTCTTACATTTATATCCTTTTAAATCATCACAATAAATTGCGCTATTCAGTCAACGTTTTATGGATGACAGTCATGTGCTTCAAGATCAGCCTACGAGACTAATTCACATGACATTTTGTTCTTTTTTACGACACATACCAATCATGTTCGTAGATCTATTAAACTGTCAGAGTACATTTGAATATCTTTATACAAATCGATAGAGATCAATACATGGACATCGGCTTATTTGACTATTTCGTTTAAAGTATATTCGCTTCACAGGGCGATGAACTTTTGACTGAACGATTAGACACGCTATATTGCACGACATTTTGTAATTAAATAAATATATATGTAAATGTTTTAAGGATTAAGATTAAAATTTTATAAATCAAACAGGCTTTAATTTATTGTATACCCGTTCCTTATTCAAAAAAAGTCATAGTTGTGTAATAAAAAGGTTTAAAAAAAAGACAACAATATGTTTAATTGAGATAAGTCTGCTATCTAAATAAATGAGATGGTTTACAAACTTTTGTAAGGATAACATATTTTTATTTCTTCATAACGAAATGTCGCGTCACATTAATGATCAGGTGTAACCGCAGCCATGCGTGCCTCATCCGAGACAAATACGATCAATTAGACGACATTGGTAATCGTTAAATCGAAGTCGAGAGATGAAAGTGACTGATAACATTATCGGTTGCATCTAGGATGCTGGCTGAACGCCATCATGACGGGCCTTCGTGCATTGCCCGTCTATTGTAGCACGTCGTAGAAGATCAAATAGACAAGTTCGGAATACAACATCAGTAAAATGTAAAAAAAAATTGCTAGTGATTATCTCGACTATTTTGTATCGTTAGAAACTGAATTCATAACTTTAAAGTCTAGGCTAGCTATGGCTAAAAATTTGTCAAGTGATTAATGTCACAATGCTCTAGAGACCTAGTTTCAAGAGTGATTCTAATAAGCTCCTAAAATATTAATATTATTATATCATTATCACCAATCTCACAAATCCATATCAATGCTATTGATATAACACAGTATGTCGTCAGTCTTCCGAGGACTTCAAAAATCCCATTCACCCTTGTCAGGTGACAATGAACATATTTTAACCTTTAAAACAAATAGAGTTATAGGCTGAATATTCTAAGTCTTTGTATTCCTTATCAATACCTGTCGATAGATCATTAAATCGTGCCTCTAGTTACGATGGATCTTGTCCGATTACATCTAAATGCTTTCACTGACCAATCAATAGTGATTCATTACAATCTATAATTGACATTAAATCTGCGATCACCGGAAAGGTTATTATGTTTCTAACCCTCCTGATTGAATTAACAGACGAAATTCTATCCACTTTCTTTTATACGAAATGTGACTCAACAATTATAACTTGCGTTCTTCACAAATTGTGATTAATGATTAATAAGTATTATTTATGAAGCAGGCAGTATATAATAAAGTAATATTGTATAATACGGATTTTTAATATGTGGCTAATACATTTATCATTTTATGACATCTATTACATGAAAGTTGACATGCATTAAATATTATTATTGGTAGGGAGGTAGGTAGGTACACTCGGGAAACTCATTATATGATAACGAATGGGAAGGTCTTCGTATATTATGCAGTATACGTCAAGTATATTTAGAATTTAAACGCATGTAACAACATTAGAAATCCGAGGGAACCAACTTATTGCAGGTGTCCGCTTATTTTCATTTCCTTTACTCAATCCAAGCATTTTGAAAAGCGAACGGAAAGTTGGCGCCGCTAATGTCGTAGTTAATACGTCCAAGGAATTCGATTTATTAGTTTTATCTTCACATCGATACACCTGTAGATTTAATATAAATGGAGAGCAAGCAAGAAACATTTATTACGCATTATGTAACCGAGCTTGGCAATTGTGTATTGCTTATTCTACCATTCATTCTACCCGTCATCTGGATAAATTGTAACGAAATTATGCTCGTGCTCTTGAACTTGCCGGCGTTTTTGTATATTGCCGGTAGCTAAATATCTGCTTCCGCTCGTTGCGCAAATCTAATTAGATTTTATTAAGAGATTTTAATTTCACAGGAGAGATTAAATGAAAGTTGAGACTTTTGAGAATAACTCTCATTTTCTATATATAATGCTCTCATAACTTATATAGAAATACTATAAAAAGCTTTAAAAAATTGTAAATAATTCTAATGAATGATCAAATCAAGCTTTTAGTGTGTTGTACCAGAGCCATTTTCCAATTCCACTGCCATTCCTTTTTTAGTCTGTGAACGCGAATTGGATGCAGTGTTACGATTACTGTTGGTAAACATTAGAACTAGGTAATTTTCACATAGGTTAATTCTTATTTTCAATAAAAGGAATAGGTTACCCTTCCCTTAACTACATATGTACATATCTTATACCTAAGAGAAACTGTTACTGAAATATTTTGTATCTCTCAAATAAAGCCCATGAAATGTAACGTAGGAATAATTTATTTTTTGATGCATATATAGACCATCGAATCTTCCCATAATAACCACCCATTTATGTCTATAGGACGGCAGGTTTTTTAATCAAGATTTTGCTTGTCACATTACATATGGCCTAGCATTAAGACGTTATCAGTAACACGTGGGAGTAACTGCAACTCGTGCGCAAGGCCGTCACTCTCTCCTAGAGCGCGATCAATAAAGTTCTGACATCATTCCACGTCCCCTGCGGCTCTGACACTGACTTCTGAAATATCTCAGGAAAACCATTGGAAGATTAAATCTGGTTGTTACAATTTAGTTTCCCTATATAAGTGTTGCGTTGTTTTATTGTGCGGCACCTTGTTAGTGTCTAGTTTGAAAGATGAATTGCACAAGAAGTAGATCGCAGTGCCTCCAGCTCCGGCCCACGCTGGGGGCTGAGTATGCTGCGTACGGGTCACTGTTTCCTTTGATTTTCATTGCGTTTCATGTCGGGAAATTGCTTTACTCTTTCTTTAATTATTTTTGGATAAATTTTTATTTGCATTGGAACTAATAATAGTATACACGTTACTTAAAATCATAATGTAATACGTTATACGTAGTGTAATTTATAAAATAATAAAATTGTATGTTATTATATCTTGGGAAAGCCGGCGACCGCGCCGAGTGCGTGCATAGTTTCTTTTTTATACGACGTTAACATGCTCAGAAAAAAACGAGAAAAATTAAAGGTTCGAAAAAAATTGTAGATTTTGAGACCAAGGGGATTTAAAAAATATATATAATTTACAATATGAAAGTACTCAAAACGGCCATAAATACCATTGTATATAAATTACAAATCACATTCGGAACTGAAAGAATAACATTTTTTTATTATGTAACTTATTTCAATTACAATTGGCATCCCATTTTGCAAATACAATGTTAGAAGTGCGTCAAAAATCAAGTTTGTAGTCAAAGAAATAAAACGATAGATTTAATCGTAAAAATTTATTATGTACTTAATTGTAAATCTTAGATAATATTATTTACAAGTCTTGGCGAGGTTTGTTCGATGTTATATACATATTTATTTACAAAGTATAGAAATAACAAATTTAGCTATATACAAACCTCTAACAATGAAAAATATGAAAATGTATGTAAGTTTTGAACTCGTATATTATATTTAATAGTACCTGCATATAGGCATTCTACAGCCTCTATGCGAATATCACAATTTCACATAAGACCCTATTATGTAAATTTACTTAGTCTAACGCAGTCATGGGCTTATAAATAGAAATAAATTACTTAAATACTAAGCGACGGTCGTTTTTTTCGGACGCTCTTGCTGTTTTTTCCAAAAATCGTGCCGATTACCTGTAAATTAAGTAACTATTAAATACTACTCAGCCTCGTCTCAGTCGCCCAATGACAATTCAATAATAATAATTGAAAAGTTACGAACGTCTAATCAGCAAAAAATAAAAAATACATTTGCGCCGGCCTGACCAATTTATGGGAAAAGCATCGGAACGCTGGAAATGCTAAAGAAAATCGCTAACATAGCTCGAGTATTATGATGGTGGGAACTGTTAGTATCCGCGTCTGTTTCTGAACTGTGGCATTAGAGAATGATCGACTTGTATGAATATTTCATATTTTTTGTTAAAAACCCTGAGACTATTACTATATAACTATTAACTTCTCAGAATGTTTCAAGTCATGTATGTGGTGGTATGTATAAGTTATTTCATATTCATTTAAAATTTTAAAATTAACGCCGTTTTGATTTTATGAAATGAAGTAAGTTGAATTGGTTTAAATAAGAATATCTGAAATTAATCTGAAATTTATACAAGGCACGCTGGGGGAGTACTGCATTGACTCTGCATTAATATATACGTAGACTGTTTGTAATATTCTTTAATTAAATAATGTTAACAAGTACACTCAGAGCAAAAAGGTATTTAATTAATTGAGCGGCTTGTTAAGGCTACTTCGAAGAATGTCAATCTTTTACCTTAGAAACAGAGTAGGCGGCGAGCTTTCGTCTAGGTGCGGGTAATAATAATGCGAGCGCCCGCGCCTCCCGTAGGAGCGCATGAAAAGCTAGCGCTGCGCCCGCGCACGACTCAGCTGCTGACACCTCGTAGAACTGACACCCGAAACGGAGCGACAGCTCCTGACCCTCTTCCGCGTGGACCTCCCTTAAAGGAAAAAATAACTTGTTTACTCTAAATTATTATCTTTGTAGAATGGAAACATGTTTAGACTAATCCTATAACTTTCAACATAGGAACTAAGTGCTTCGATAATGCATTTCAATTAATTTCGATCTGATCTACTTTAATTAGGTTTTAGATTGTGCATTGTCGGATAAAAATTACTAAAGATATAAAGGTGCACTCAATGTAATTTCTCAAGGCGCACCTTGTGAAGTATATTAATTGAAGTCGTTATTGTGCTTGAGAACCATTATTCAGGACTAACATAAACTAAGGACAATTACTACGGTTTGATTGTGTAAACAAAGGTTGAATTAATCATGGCAATAAGCTTTACTGCAAGTTATTTCCCAACGAAGGATATATCCACAAAGGATTTAAAAGTAATAAATGCGAAATAAATCGTGGTCAGATATTATACAAAGAACTGCGATGTGATGAAATATTTGGTACAAGTTAATGTGTCAAGTACAATTTGAAATTCTTGTAGGATGTTGTCATTGTATAACTTGTATGGAGATGATTTTGAAACTACACTCACCCAAAACTTCAATTCGCTTCATCGATTCAAATAATTCGTTTACAAATCACGGTACAACATAAATGAATATTACGAATAGAGGTTAGATAAATGTACTTTAAAAATGTACTGTATATGATTTTGTTTATCAAATAGAATTCAAAACTATCATTTGTATGCAGCTTATCTCACCTGGCGTGCTCGAGGTCACGCTTATTGCCCAAGAGGGTGATAGCGGCACAGCCCGGCAGTCTCGTCCTTTCCAGCAGGGACAGAAGTTCAGCAGCAGCTAGGAAGGATCGCCGTTCGCACACTGAGTACACAACAGCAAAGGCATCACCCCAACGCACGTGGTCTCCAAGGCAACCGCGGATCTAAGAATGAATATATATAATTATACATAGTTCTATGTAATAAAGATTTTCGGGCTAAAAACTATTTGTCCAGCATACTTGAGGCGAATTATTACATATTCCGATTTTCATCTGTGCCTGTGAATTGTGTACCTAAGTATATTTGTTATTTCTTTAATTTCACAAAAACTATTAAAACAATACAAAGAAACTACAATAATATTCCGAACTAATTCCATTGGTTACGAATATATAAATTGCATTCCATAATGTATTCAAATGTTAAGACAAAAACAATAATTTTCATCCTAAAGGTTGTAAATATCTGTCTTACACCACACACCTTACACAAAGTTGCACATCGGAGTACATTCCGCTTGCATAGCGCAAGCTCTTGCAATAAATAATGTACTAGCTGATGTTCTTAGAAGATAAATAAAAGCCATGTCAACGACAATGGAATAAAATTAACACGCAACAAAACAACTGCACACAAATGAAAACAAAACTTGTTTTCGCCAATCAAAACAATGACTAAGTGTTTCGCTTTAGGGATAGATTATGTAACTCATTCATTTAGAATCGACTTCGTACATTGTACTAAAAGACAGCTCGCCGAGCCCTTGTAATTTCCTCATAATTAAATCGTACGTCGAACTGCAGGCGGTTAATGCAACACCTGTCAGATTAAAATCTCTATTGTCTTAGGTTTAATCGAATCTATCACACGATTACGCGCTTCCTATAAGATCCAATAATCTTAATGTTATAAGACGTTATACGTAATGGAGATGTCGTACAAAATTAATCTAATCTAGGATTAGATAACGGTTCATTAATAAGCTCTCGATAACATTTAATCAGCTGGTCATGAAAGCAAATCAAGCAAATGCGATGCCAATTACGATTTACTACTTAACTTGATAACTTTATATTTAACTATATAAAGTTATAAAATAAAACTTGACCTTTGTATAAAGCTCTAGTAATTAAGGTATATTGTTAAAAAGATCGTTAGAACGGTTTATGAATGTAACTGATAGTGACTAAATTTTCTCATAGTTCAATCCAATTTCCTTACCGCACAATTTGAGGTGTCAAGTATTTCAACTTCGGAAACCGCTCCATCGAATGCCACTCGATGTTGATAAAGAAAATCTGAAACAAGATAATTTACATTTATAATTTTGCCCTTTAGCCTTAAATGCTATCAAAGAGATTAAGTTACTGCGATTACACATTACCAATGGGCTTATGCATTTTATATAGTGGATATTAAAATTAAAAGACCTTGTAATATAAAACGAAAAGAAAGAATGTTTTGTCACGTTTATAGATTGTTACTGACAAGAGAT
The DNA here is from genome assembly GCA_963693355.1 of Pontia daplidice. Lineage (NCBI taxonomy): Eukaryota > Metazoa > Arthropoda > Insecta > Lepidoptera > Pieridae > Pontia > Pontia daplidice. The sequence goes on from CAVNZL010000014.1 coordinate 1,828,418, forward strand.
GATCTAAAAGAAGATCCCTTATCTCAAGAAGAGTTCCTTGTAAGATGCGTCATTTTACGAGTACTGTATTCAATATTATCATAAAAATTTATCAATAAGTAACGAAAGAATTTTTACTTAAGGCCATTTAACGTGTTTATTACGTAAAAGGATAATCATTGAAATTCTCTCATTCAGTAAATTAGCGAAATTTGCGTGAATAATAAACGTCATAATTGACGTAGTTAAGGGCGGAAGAAAACCGTTTCCTATATTCGAAGAAAAACGTACTGCAATCTTGTAAATTGACTTTAATTGTATAAAGCTACTGGATTACTTGTGATAAAAGTGAATAAAACGTTTTGTTCCCGTATCTTAATGATAAATTCTCGTAAACGATCGTATTTGCATCATTCATCAATACTTAGTTATAATAAATAAAAGTACTCTTTCCTGAAGACACATGAGTGCTTTATTTAAACGACTTTTATGTTATATTATTCATTACTATAAAAATACAACAATAAAATATATAAAAATGTGTATATGCGGTGCTTTAAATCACATAACTACTAAGCTTGTATTCGGATTCAAGAACATAACATTTGTTTTAAATTTATTTTACTTTTAATTATTTTTAATAATATTCTCATATGGAACATTATCTAATTAATAAATGTCACTTACCTCCGGTTGAACTGTATTCACCAATATACCGCTTCGTGAGGTAACGCACAACCACCGCTGCAACAAACAATACTAATTAATATGACTCTAATTAAAACGACTTCCTACTATTGGAAAGTGAGCGTGGCCTATTTGTAATGTAAGGAACAAAGTACACAAAATAGTTCTTCATCATCAAGCGGTCATTACACTCGTCTTTCTATAAGTCCTTTCTCGATGCTCTCGTCTCCTGGAGTTCAAAAAGTTATCATCACCAATGACTCTGCATGTTTTAAAAGCTACTGGATCCTGGTAGCTTTGAGATAATTACTTTCCAACGGTGTACCTCATGTTTTGATTGTAAAAACTTTCATTGTTATCGCCTACTCAAAGCCTACGCGTGTAAAAGAGTAACATTTTATAAACTTATAAATAAAAATGCTATTAAGATTTGGAGATACATGTTCTTTCGATAGGAAGATATAACGTAAATTTACAACTTTATATAAGAGGCCTACATTTATTTAAAATGCGACATGTTTTATCTATTATTTTGTGCACTTTATTATTTTATCAGTATCCTAAACTGCAATGCTCATTCAAATTTTTTTGCTAAGTATGTATATGCTAATCAAAAAGCCTTAATTTTTTTCTTAAGTACGGATAAAATTGTGTGTAATCACAGTGCCGACTTATATTCCATGCTGTAATACAAAGATACAAGTCGGTTCTCTAGTTAGCGTGAAAGCGTAACAATTAATTAGTTTAAATAGCCTCCATTTCTCGAATATCGATCTATATAAGATTGGATCGTCCAAGTCACGAGCTGAACCAATTGCGTAATAGATGCGTGCCCGGCGTTTGCGCAATAATGTCGTATGACAATGGACTTGAAATACATTCCCAAGTGCTCTAGTTAGAAATCAATATTGAACTTGATGGAACTTAGGACGGAGCTAATGGAATGTCGTTGTCAGATCGTCTATCAATGTACCTTTAAATTTCCGAATGCAGTCAAAATTAAATATAGAACTAAATTGTATGCTTCAAGTTACTCTTAGAATTTATTTCAAGCAACGTAAAATATGTAGGACGTTATTAAGCCATCTTGCTTATATATTATCCCCGATTACCTTCCTTTTTTGGTTACCCCGTTTTTGGTTGAAATATGTACATTTTTTATCAAATTAAAGTTGGATTAAACTTTTTAAGACCGACATCAAGTATCTAAAATACGCATCGAATTACCATAGCACTGGTAAGACTAAATAAAAAATATTACTTAAACTTAATTTGGCATTTCAAATAAATGTGACTTCTAAAAAATTCTCGCAAAAATACAAATACGACCACAGAAGCACAGTTTGTAAATCCATTATGACTTTTAAGAGCTACACTTATATTTCATTTACACGGAACTCCTCAAGCTTAAACGCAATAAATAACACGTAAAGCGATTATCTGAATAATAAAATGTTAAATAACCACTCAATAGCCATTATGTTAAAGCCTAATGTGGGTAGCTCCGGCGAATTACAGCACATTTTACATACATACAAAGTTCCACACTCTCAATTTCATTTTATTTCTTTTTCTGTCGTCGATTCGGAGTTATTAAAATACTTTCTCCGCCATCCGATTACGCGAGATAAGGAATGATTGAGTCAAATATCGTAATGTAAACAGTTAGTAAAGAGGTAATTTAGTGTTGTGTTAATGTGCAATGCGTAGAAGTAATTTTAATGCCTTAATACTGAGTGAACTTTACATTCTGAATGTCATGAATTTTTAACCGGATTTTTGTTTAAATTTTAATTCAGACTGTCTCAATGTTAATTTTAATTAAAAATTCTAAAGATATACGCCGTGACTGATAGATAATTATTATTCCTATCATCATCATATATGCTGATTATATCCTAAACAAGTCACCGCTAGATCTCAGTAAATCGGTATTCAAAATATTATGACGTACAAAATATTCAAAAAACCGTTTAACCGGCTAAGACAAATTACGATAGTGAAACAACATGGCACCGTTGGGTTTGATTGATCGTTGCACAGACAATAGGTGTGTAGGAATCTATGGGTAATTAATAGATTAAAGGTGCAATCCATCACCTATTGCTTGGCGTCGATGTATGGTATCTGTTAACGCAGGTCACCAAAACCCATTAACGGTTTAACGGTTATTCATGTAACGAATTAACGATATTTTTTAAATAATACCACTACTACCACTACTCGACGAGAAACAAATTAAAATTATTTTCGTTGAGACAAACGCAAAAAGGTCGCCACACATATATTGTACATGAATTCTAATTTACGAACTATTGTCGCATCATACACACCAGTTCATTCAAGCAAAACTGCTATAAGTTAGAGGAAATAATCGAGTATAATAGGTTAGTATAATTATATTTTTGAAATAAATTTGATATTAAAAAATCAGTTGCAACTTCTCAAAATATATCTCTGTTTTTCGTACGTCACATGTATGCGTTGACAGCAGTTACATGAAGAAACAAATGAGTTGTTAATAAAGCGAAAAGATTGTACAACATAATTTTGCATCGCGTCCGTATGATCAATTGTTTCCGATGGGGTCAACTTATGAAACACATCTCATTCTCATATTTACGAGTCCAGCGAACTTAATGATCGCAATTATGTCATGTTCTAAAAATAACTCGACGCCATCAGCTTTCGCTTGCATGCGTCTGCGCCGTTCCCCTTGCATTATAAATTATAGTTAAAATTATTAAGCAAATTTTGAGTGTTCATAAACTTGTGAAAATATTTCACCAAAAAATTTCAATAGCCACCTATTTTAAAAGCCAAGAGAAGCCGTCTAAAGATTATTTACCTACCTACCCTAGTTTTGACCAGTATTAATTAGCAAAAATGAATCGCTTTTACATTTACGTATTCGATTACGGGTAAAAAGTATGAGTAAAAAGTACGATTAAAATAAACAGTACTTATCAAGTAGTATTTGTATGTCTATGACTTAGTCATTATAAAATCATATAAATTTAATCTTTCCATTACAATTTTTATATTTTATTTTAAATATTTTTCGAATTTTGTACTCACCTAAGGACAGAAAACAGGTATAACGTAACGTGCTATATTCCACGCTTATAAGCTAAACTGTTTTGGTTTAATTTAAATGTTTAAAAGCTGATCGATATAACCCGGTCACATCCGCAGCAGGCGCCAGACGCGACATGCCAAGCAGGATCAACGCTAAAAATGCATCCTGTCTACGTCTAGTGCATCGCAAGCGTGCTTGTCCGTAAGCGATTAACAATTAGGGCGGCAATTACAAGAGTCGAGGCTAGGTCAAGCGATTTCCCGGCGACGGCGCCAAAGACGTTGTGTAACTTAAACGACCATTCAACCAAGTTTTCGAGGTCATTGATCCAACTTAAATATTTTGCGAATAATTATAATTACGTCATGTCAATATGTCAGATCTAAAATATTTCCTTTGTTAAAACGATAGTTTTATCTGTTATCAGGTGACACTGAAGCGCGTCCTCAAAAGGAATGCATTGATATAACTATACTCGGAATGCCATGAGTAAACACGGTAATATAATACCTGAGTATACTAGTTAAATATATTGTTAATACTTCTGTTACGTTCTTCATGGATTTCCAAGTAATTGTGATGTAATTAAAAACCAAGTTTTAATGACCAAACCCTTTTTGAATTTAAAAAAATCATATCTCGACCATCTGTTCGAAACTACTAAAGGCAAAGAGCCAGTTGCTCTCATGCCCTTTAGCATTTTATTTAAGTTATCGAGAGCAAACTTTGAGTCTTGCAAATTTAATTAACTGTGAAATTCTTCTATAAACGCTAATCAATGTAACTTTTATTGTTATAGTTTATTTCGTAAACGAAAGTTTAATAATTATTATTTTTGGAGTTGTTAATATATAAAATACTAACCCGACTTTCCACTTCGCGGGCTGCCGAGTACCACCACTCTTATTCGATTTACAGTCATCTTCATTTGGGCGGTTTTTTAAAATATCACAGTCTCAAAATATTATTCAAAATGACATCATATTAATTTAATTTGTTTCACAAAATTACCCACAATATTCACAATACACAAAAGCAATCGGAAAATAATATCGGTTGTTTATCGTAAATAATTTCGAGAAAGCGACGCGGCCGGTCGACAGCGGTGGTGCGACCGTGTTGAGTCGACTATCTGCCGCAAAGTTTCTTATGCGACTGCCGGCTTCTCAGACACTGCTTACATCAAAAGCGCAAACGCAGCCTCCGATAATGCAGCCTCCGTTCTAGTTTTACGTATGTACGTTTACTATATAAAATAATGGAATGCAGGCGTCACTATCACGATACATATCAGGCAATAAAGTGCTTAAACACAACGTTTTGACTATAATAATTGATGCAGGAAAATAAAGGTAAAGGATAAAGTACGTAAGTCTTGTTTACGCCAACATTTAATTATTTATTGATGCGATCGAGATTACGTTTTACGTTTTAGACAATGCGTCAGTTATGTTATCAATAGCCACATTCTAAAGTAGTAACATCGCAGGATGAGCATTTATATTACAATTACAGATAAACATAAAGTAAATGAAAAGTTATACAAACATAATATTTGTTGGCGATATAAATTTCTTTATACTGACGCTGTTGATGTTCTTAAATTAACGCCTCGTCGTCGTTTGCATCGTAATTTAAAATCTGTTGTATGTTTATTTCTAAAATTAATAATGCAATGATTTAATCCTTAAGCCCTTACTTTAGGGCTTACGCAAACCTGTCGTGGGTCTGGAAGCCCAGATTGGGTGCGTCCGAGTGTCAAGGTGAGAGTGGCTCTCAGGCGCCCGCCGCAATAAATTAATTTGCAATGGGACGTAATTGGATCCCCTGCCGCCCACACCAGCCAACGTCCCACGGATAGAACAGGTAGACTTAGACAAATAGCACTACTTTATCCTACTAATTAACACCTCTCGATGCTTGTGAAATGAAATACTTGCACTACAGTTTAAAAAAATATACTACTGAATTACAGTCCTGACAACATAGCCTTGTATTTAAACGATATTTTATGGCAATATATTTTATTTGTAAATGATTACACTTAACCATTAATACCAGAATACATCAAAATATACTGAGTATTATTAATTTATTTTGTTGTACAAGTATAAAGAATCTGGAAGTCCAGAGACTGGCACACACTCCAGGCTCTCTACAATGGAGAGAACCGGGTGTGCAATACCACTAAACGCAGCCGCATTGCAGATGCCCGCAGGGTCTCTTACGCGTTCTACCAGGAATAGAAATTACTGTATTATGAAAGCGGACTTTATTAATTATACAGTGTTGAAGAGGAATTAAGATTACGAATCTCAAAGGTGCATACAAAGTTGTAAACGGTAAATGTCTCCCTCATTAACGCTTAATATATCAAACGTATGAACTTTAGAGCGAAGAAAACGCATTTGCATAAGAGTAATTTCTAGTTTCTCTGCTCATTAAGGAAGGTTGTCGAAAAAAGCACGGTTTCCTGACGCGAATTGATCGTTAGGTACTATGACTTCCTCGAAATTCGAATAGCGTTGTTTATGCAATCATTTTATACTATGTTCGCAACGCTTTTCACTGGGTAACTAAAATTGTGTGAAGATTTATAAAAGAACTTTAAATGATATACTTTAGGTAAGAAATTTTTTTTTTTTAATTTTGTTAATGATAATAATGTATTTTATTAAATGTATGATTCCATAGATTTTATGTTTAATATCAAATTAACGAAACTCAATCCACATGTACAGTCATTTATTTCGTTCTATTTATTCTTTATTTTATATTTTAAAGAAAGAATTGAAATGTTTTTTTTTTTATTTTAGCTTACACAATTTTATATAATATTAACGAAGGTGCATACACAAAAGCAATAAAAACAATATTGTTACTCAATCAACATTTTATTTTGTATAAATTACGACCACATAAACGATGAAAATCGCAGACGTATATTTTATTGCATTACCAATCGGCTGGTTATGATCAAATCCTGTTACAAAAATCGGCTTATATTTCAATGAAAGATGAAACCATAAAATCGTCTTGTGCAACACTTACATAAAATACAACGTTATTTATTGTAAGTACTGAATGTTATGACTGCTAAAATTTAAATATAGTTTCACCGATCGATTGCCATGTTCAATTATTTCTGTTCTAATTAAATTACTTATCAGCAGCTTGGGCAACAATATCAATAAATAAGAATTTACCTTTGTCGTGAGCAGGTTTCGTAAATATTATAGCGTGTTAAAACTCGTTGTTTGACTCTACAATAATTAAAGCGTTCACACTAGAACATTAAACAATACATATCTATATCTGAACGAGTTAGCGTTGTTGCAAAACAATGATCTTGAACAAGCTAATCTGACATGTTTGGCTTTTGATTGATTTCGAAACGTTGATAGATTTAAAAACTTTTAATGTCTATCGATTCTGCAATAGGTATTAAAAGCTTAATGTTAATCCAATAGGCCTCATCCCACTTAAAGTCAGGTGAGTGAAAAAGGTAGGTATATCAAGGATTTTATTCAAGGTTTTCGAGCCTCGATTAGTTCCCGAAGAGTACATTATTGTTGACCTGTACAAATATGTAACATATATACACGTATGTATGTATATATATACGTTACATAAATAAGGCATTAATATAATTTTTCAAAAATTTTATTTTACAAAATGATTTTGTTACTTCTTTGCGAAGTATTTTACAGTAAGTACCCACACTCTAGTCATGAAATTTGTTAGATAAACAACATCAAAACCATTAGACTACAGAATAAATACTTTAGTCATATAACCGGACTTCGAAATGATTTTGTAATTTAAAAATTCCAAGTTCAAAGGTATTGGTGCGAACAACCACGTCGTTAAAAATTAATGTTCAAGATCGGGGCTTTTGATAAAAACCAAACATTATTTATCCTGCTCTCTTTTGAAAATGTACGTGCAATAAAACAAGTAAATGTTAATTGAAAACACAGATCAATCTTTTAGGTATTCGGTCCACGCTTACAAAAAGAAAGTGTATTATGCAGACTTGACGCGAATTTTCAACAAAATATTAAACAGTTCATTCACCCAGGAAAAACTATATAAATGTTTACGAGCATTTATATGCATTTATTATTTCATCTAATTACTAACGGAGTATGAATGTACCTACATACATTATTAAATGTAAATGCTTAATGTGCATGCCTTACATCAGTTTAAAATGTTTCATACAAATTAAATAAATTTATTTCCCACCGTATCTATATAGACTAGCACCAGATTTAACTTATTCAATTATTATATTTAAAAGACCTATCGACCGGGATAATACACTTATTCTCTTATTACTTATAGAGCTACCGCTTTTTAATTAAGTACCAACTACAAAATATCCCACGCACGTCTTCATTTGTTAAATAAATGCACTGCAACCGAATGATTTATTTCCATCGGTTGAGTTACGTTAGCTATTTTTATTCTGCCTTGGTAAGACCTTAAACTGCTGTGTATCGAATCATCTTTACATGAATAATCACAAACATTTGGTCGGTTATATTCATTTATAAATACCTTACATAAGACGATGCCTTAGTACCCACAACGTGAAAACATCACAAAATATCGTTGATATTCTCTTTTGGATTTTTTATTAACACTAGAATGGGGGTGATTCTGATGTACACCTCTAAAACTAAAAATCTCTAAATTTTGGGTTAGACCTGTCAAACGCGTGTAACCTATTCTATATGTTTTACATGACAAAACCTTATTCTAATTTGGAGATGTACAGAATAGGTTACGCTCTCTAAAACTGTTTGTCAGGTCTAAAGCTAAATTTGGAGATTTTTAGTTTAGAGTGTGTATATCAGAATCGCCACCATTGTTATACTTCTTGTCTATGATAACATATTCTAATATTGACAACTCTGTGACAGCGACCTTTGGCGCACGCCCGGTATTGTCTGTATTTGGCACCATTCAAGTGTTTAATAGTAAATTGTGCCTAATCATTTCACTATAATTTTATATATTGAAGTAGAAAATTACCAAGTACTTTCAACTTGGCACATCACAATAATACAGATTATGTCTGAACATGATATTCATGGACATTTGAATTGACAATTGGCTTGCATCAGGAAGCTGCATGAATAATCACAAATTAATCTTAGCATTATTTATGCGGGAGTAAAACTGAGCCAAGGATATATAAAACATTCTCAAGTTTGGTTTATAAATGTAACAATAATCTGCGAATTAAGAAACGAAACGAAAACGCACTAACAGAAGGCTTACAATAGTTTTAGAATAAAATATATAACACAAATGAGACATGTATAATATAACTGTATACATGTCTCCGTCGGTTTACGTACTGATATATAATAATATGTTTAAAATACGTAGTATTAAGGAAATAATTTTAGTATTATTATTTATAAGTAATCAATATCCATTAAGTATAAATAGTTTTAAATCAAATAAAAATTAAAGAATTAGGGTTAAGTTAAATTTCAACCTACGTTTCAAACAAAAGTAAGTAGGTAGGTACTCGATGGCTATGTTTAATATCTACCACAGTTTACAATACATATATTCATACTTATTTAAAGAATAATATTTTGTAACTCGTAATGGGTTACTCAAATAAGTGTTTGCTTTAAGTTCTTTTCTCGGAATGTTTTGATCTATATCTAAAATTGTTTTAAAAATTTTAATGAAAAACTATTTCATAACTAATCTTACAAAATAAATAAATTGATAAAGTATTCTTCGCTTGTTATTCTGTAATACACGAACTATTTACATTGCCAACAAGCAATACCGTGCTTTTTCTACTTATTTTCTTTCGCAAATATTGTTGTCGTGTAAAATTCCAGTGTTTATCGTACCTAATATTGTAACTGAATTTAATCACTACGTAAAATTTTCCTCTTAAAATAGAAAAAAAATTATGAGTAGGTTTTTCTATCACGTTGGACCAATATCGTATTATAGCACATCAATTACTTATTTCACTGAGTGGACAGTCCACTAGAATACTTACTTACTTCTGTGGCGTACAATCAACTATAATAGTTATCTACTTCATATGCTTCTCAAACTCAACCTTGCCGTTGAGTTGACTTACCTTTTTTATAAAGTAGTACCTAAAGTTATCAGCGTAAAATGCGAGAAACTTAATATAGCCCTTACAAGAGTAGAAAACAAACAAAAGGGACACCGCATCCATATTTGTCCTGCTTTTAAAATAAATTCGTCTGCCCTTAATCCGTCAAGCAAATCACGAAACCGCTTCTCAGCTTATGGGCTTAGATTCTAGATTCACCTCATCCATATTAGCCAATTTATCTACAAAATGAAACGCTAGATGGAAAATAGACCACACAGCAATATAACTGTAAAGCTCTGCAGGTGTACATTGAAACGAACAGTGATCCCTGTCTAGTTTAACTCAGACTACTACTTTTTACATAAAGTATAACGTCTGTCATGTATGGGAAACCTTCAAGGAAAACTTTTTGTCATCGACCTTTTCTTTTTAAAACCGCTTTATGACGTTAAGTTTGCGTATTGTATTCGTTGCGTAAAAAGGACAAATTGTGCTACGAAAGATTGAATGAAAATTGATTAATCTTTAAACGTAAAAATTTTCTGATATGTAAAAAGTCAACGTTGAATAATGGTCTGCATTTTAAATGTCAGATATGATTTATTGTAGCAATGGTAGGTGGTGTCAGCTTTCTTTAGGATTTGAGCGTAGCAATTTGTCGTGGATAAACATTGAGTCGTGATCTGGCACACCCCGCGTTGCTCGATAGCTAAAACCACGAAGAACATCCAATTTATGGCCAAGCCGTTATATTTGCTATTCATAAATAACAAACCTAAGAACAATACCTCTAGTTACTTAGGGCATAATGCACGGTTTAAGCATAATTATTGTCCCGTGACCTCTTGGACTATTAATTTATAATCGTAGTGTGCACCTGTTGGTTTAAGATCTGCCATTGGTGTGTGATGACACGTAGGACTTTGGTATTTAACATACATTAATGGGAGAAAAGTATTAAAATCAACCAATACAATAGTGATGACGACATTATTAAGGAAATAAATATTTGTGTAGCATTTTTAAAAGTCTTAAAACAGATTGGTATATCTATATACCAGGAGAAATGCAAATTGTTTTTAATTGCCTTCCGGTAGAAAGTGGGTGAACTTGAACATGGTTTGGGCCGCGCGAATCTGTTTGAACCCGCCAAAATTGTATGTCGACGTTTTAAAATACCATACTAATAGAGACAAATACCCTTTTTTACTCCCTTCTTTGAAACATGTTGTCATTCCTATATTTTTTAAAATAACCAGATAGAAGTAGATATCAGAATATTTGGAGCTTAACTTGACAACGATTTCATACGATCGATAAAAAACACGATTAATCATGAGTTTAATAAGTTTGCTTTTATTAAAAACCCTATTTATTTATATATACAATTCAATATAATTCAACCTCTCTATAATTCAAAGTTATCTTGATGCCCTAAAAATCTCTTGTTATTTCAATAAATCAATACATTTTTATACATCGTAATTCGAAAAAAAATCATTCTATATAATAAAACACGTTAATTCAATATCGCGTCCAACACTCGACAATTCAAAGTTGCAGAGAGAAAAAAAACTTTTTTCTCTTGAAAAAAGTTATTACAGTCTGAGCAGAGCAATGTGTTTTGAACAAACCAGTATAACAGAGTTCTTTCAAACATTAATTAATTCACATTATGAAAGATTTATTATGTACACTCTAAACTTTTTTCATTTTACAGAATAGCAGTTAATAAATAATTATTGATCAATACTTGGTAATTCGAAGTTTTATTGATTTTCTCTCACAAATTTCGAACCATTTGATATTTCAAACATTCGATAATTCGAAATATTTTAAGAGTCCCTCAGTTTCAATTAAGAGAGTCGACTGTATAATAATAACCAAATATCAAAGACAATTTTCGTAGTTCGCAACAGCCAAGTCCTTTTAATATGTTTAATGAATGACATAATTTATATCAAAACTCGGTACTTGAAACTATGGAAGTAATGCACATGTTAAAGCTCTAAAATATTAGAAGTATCAATATTAGAATATGATAAACCTAGTGTAGGCGGGACACGGGACGCGCGGTGTTTTGTCTACGCGGCAATTTGTTTTAATAAAACCTTAATACCGACCTACACAATCCTTGTATAAAGGAGCCATTGTTCGTAGGTGGCCTCTTTCCAGGATTTTGGATGACTTATGACTGCTTTGTACTAATTTAACATTATTGTGATAAATTCTTTTGTTTTCCAAGATAAACAAAAATCTTTGATAGCTTTTGGTAGTCAGCAGAATATCATTCAAATGAATATTAAAATGTATTATAGTGGCAACAGTGATTTAATTTAAAATGGTCCATCAAAATGAATCCATTCGGTCATCAAAACTTAAATAAATGAAAGAAATTCAAAAAATTTTAATAACATTTTATCTTAAAATTAAAAATGTCTGGTTTTGTAGTCCATCTTTTAAAAAAATTTTGCTTAATTTCTAACCATTTAGTGTTATACTTAGTACATTTTTTCTTCATATCATTATAAGCAATGTTTTCTATGTCCTCATTTTCACATAATAATGTATACCACTTCCTATTTTTTTTCAATATTTCAATAAATGCTTTATATAAATTATATTTACAAATACATAAATAATTATTCGGATAGATCTCTTTCTTTTTTGTAACACCCAGCTTTTTTCCTTGGACTGCTACCTCCAATAATCTGAAATAATTATTTTTTTAATATTTATAAAAAATTTATAACAACTTAAAAAAAACATTATTACATAAAGAAACATAATAGCAGCAACATTCTCATATAAATTGCTGTAATATCAATCTTAAACATTTATCTAAAGTAATGTTTTACCTCTTTCTGTAAAATTATATTTATGCTGTGATGAAAACAGAAAGATGGGTGCAACAGGACTTAATATAAGTAAATATTTTTAAACTCACCCATGATTTATATTCACCCAGATAATGCTATTTGGACTAGGTCTAACTTTTTGATCACTTTTGATGCAAGGAAATATGATTGAACTTTGATAAATATTGTGACTCAATTTTGTTTTTAAATATGTATCTCGTGCAAACAAAGCTCTATTTAAACTCTCTTCAGAAAAGGGCATACCACCACCAAATATAAAATGTTTTATGAAAATTGGTTCAGATATAAGCAGTGATATAAGACTTCCTTGTATTCCTAAGTGTATCCAACGGGCTATTTTATCACTACATGACAAAGACAAAGTCCTGTCTCCCCGGCCTGGTTTAGTCCTCACTTGACCCAGTAAATGGTATTCTACACCTGGTAATTTGGGATCTTGTTTTGAATTTTCCAAGCACTTTGCCCCTGTTCTAAACACATCCCCTTTGGGCTTTTTCACTTGAATTTTACTAATATCATCTTCAGCAAATCTTTTTGAGCATAATATATCTCCAATGTTTTCATCAGCATCATCCTTTCGTATAATGGATGCATCTCCACATGGCAACTGAGAAGAATAAAACAAAAATTCAAAATTTTCTTTTAATTTGAACTGGGATTCAATTAATTCAAAAATAGAATCTTTGCCTTCCAAACATAACTGAATGTTATTATACAAATACAGAAGAAACCCCCGACGTGCTATTATTTCAGCATGACTGTCATTCAGTATGTTACCCAAAGGAGACATTTTAGAAGCTCCAATACATTTTGATCCTGTGCCTAAGGCCACTACCTTATGTAGAGTGCTCTTAGCATCATACTGGACTATACAACTCAGAACTGTCCATTCATTTTCAAGGGGTTTTCCTTTTTTAGTTATACTAGAAAATACTTGTATGCAATCTTGAACGATTTTATCAATGCTACATTGTGTATATCGAATCATTTTTGAATATAAGTATATGAGTGGTAGAATTAAAATCTCACAAGTCTACATTAGGTATCCAAATATTGAATTGATGAAGACGAATCACACTTAGTATTAATTCAGTTAATTTCCTATATGCCTGTGTGTAGAGAAGAATTATATTGGAAAAAAAAAACATTTATAAAAAGTTAAAATTACGAGATGAACAAGAACGTATCATATTATACAACAAACTTATTATGTGACAATATGACGGTATAATGAACATTAAATAATAATATAGATGACTACAGATTACGTGCAGGGTACGACAGATAATATGTTTGAGACAGTGGCAGTGACAATGTCCAAATCTCTGTTGCGTTGAACGGTCTAGACCGTTGAAATATAGTATTTGAAAAAGAATTCATTATAAGACCCGGATCAAAAATCATCGGTCCGAGTTTTTGCCGTGATAAATAAAGGCTTGTCATGTTTAAAAATTATCGATTGAATTTTTTCATCTGAATCGAAGTTTTTTGCAATATCCCTTTTATAGTGTGTTAATAAAATCTTTAAAAGTTGTCCCGATCTATTCCCACTACGAGAATTACAATATAGTTCGTAAATTTAAGAAGTTGATGCTTGAGTTCCTATACTCTATACCTTGATTAGATATCAGTGCAGACTTTTACAATGGTACCAAATAAGTTTTTTTTCATTTATTCAATGATTTTCTGCGATCATAACGAATAGAATATTTTCATTTCAGTTAAATTAATCAATTAGACCCGTCCACATACGTACGACAATAGGCCAATTTGTCGTAGTAACGGGAGTCAGTCGCACTCGAAAATTTATCAAAACGCTTTCTTTTCGGCTTAGTGGCTAGTTTTAGTTCGTGAACCTATTGTACTGATATATTTTAAGGATATTGGTTCGCTGATTTTGAGTAGTTGACGCAGTTGTCTTTCGTTAGGTATGTACACTTTAACAATAGAACCTAATAGTTATGTTGTATGTCGAATTAATTCATAAAAAATAACTTTGAAAAAAAACATAGATTTAAAAAAACAAATTTTAGGGATTCCAGATTTTGCAACCGTAGCAATATCTTGTAAAATTAGTCTTAACTTCCTGGAAGTCTTCCAATTTAAAGTTTCATTGTCAGACTACCAATTTAGTATATTCGAATAACGTTGTTATTTTCGCAAGATTAATACATTTTCTTAGTTGTTGAAAGTCGTTAGTCTCACTGCGACAACAGCGATTAATGCGAGAAATTAAAGGATGAAGTAACGCTCGAATAAAACGTTTGGTAATAATTTTGTTTTTTTTTTCACAAATCATAAATTATTCTGTAAAATTAGGTATTTAACTAAATATAGTGATTATATATTTAATTAAATATATAGAGATATCCCCGGTCAATATTATACAGGAACAAAAATTTTAATCAACATTATAGGTATCAGCACGTGAAAACATATTTAACCCGAATTCACATAGCCTTTGTTCAATTGTGTCAGGCGTAGAATCTCGCCTTAACGTAACGTTCCTGAAATATGGACACTTAATTTATGTCCTAACATAGAAGGAAAGTGAAGTAAAATGATAGGCAATTTTCTTTTCTTTAATTGTTAACTTGCTGGTTTAACTTAAATTTATTTGTTGGGATAAAAAAATCACCAACAATTGACCCTTAGTTCAGATTACAAATTACTTTGTTATAATTAAAATAGTATAAAAAATACTTATATGAAAAGACAACATAATATTAGGTAATCCTACTTAGAAAACATTTGAAAAAAAGAGTTAAATAATTACTAGAAATTAATATTTAGTCGTTAAAATACTAAAGTTGCGCGGTGTAAACCTGCTCATTGAATTTGTTTCGAATAAAAAAAATCGAAGCCTTATTACTTTTATGAAGCGGATTTAGAGTCCCATACGTAACTTTAATCACTGATGTCGGATTAAGCAAGTAAGATTCCCACACTCAGTGACAATCAAGTGGGTGTTGATGAAAGAGGGGAAGTTTGTCACTCTATGGCTCATTATAAACGGAGATTTCTGTTACGATTCCAAGCTTTAATTTGAATATGAAAAGCCTGGCCCATGATGACGTTGATGAAAAAGCTATCAAACAATATTGATAGGCTTCAGACCATTATTTGAATATTATCGATCTATATCGTACATTGTTATTCAATATCTAAATTTTTACGACTCATGCTTTAGTTAACGTGAAAAAAATGTGAATGTCTATTGGCCCGATGGATTTTTAGTTTCGGTATAGGTGAGCCATTATAAATGCGCAAATTAGACAACGCAAAAACACTCGTTAGTACAACAATTCCTAAAGTAAACAGTTCGTGTGTAAGTTGGGTTGAAGTTGAACAGAAGGCTGACGTACTTATCTATCCAGTAAATGTACAAATTTGAGGCTAGTATACTCAAGGTTAAAGACCTATATACCTCTACGTTTGGTTGAACGCGCTTCTCTCAGGAATAATTGATTCGAACTGAAAATTATTTTTGATATTAATTATTCTGTTGGATAATATTTATATTTATCGAGGAAGTATTATATATCATATTTTAATAGAGAAATGAAGCAAAATTCGGAAGTTTCCGTTATGTATGCTGCACAAGTGGTAAAGATACGCAAAAATAATGCAATTACGATATTATTATTCTTTAAGTTCTTAAAAATTTGTCGACTAGGTATAGACAAGTTAAGTTATCCTTCTTTTAATTCATCATATATATTCCGTAATTACTCTTTCCAAAAAAAAATTATGATATTATTAATAATTATCGAAATAAAATCCAAATTCACACACTGATTTTATAAAATCCGCAAAAATTATGATCAAGTATGTACAATGGGCAAATTCACGGTATCAAATATAATTACGCAGGTGAAACCATATAACATATATTGTATATGTCTATATACAGTAAATGCAATGCGCAAAGCGTTAATCCTGAGGAAACTACTACCAGATGGTTAATATTAAACTTTTTATTTATTTCATTACTTTCCACTCATGTAGCTGACTGGGAACTTTGTCTACTTAGTTTTAATGTGAAAAACATTAAAACCCTCACTGGTTTCAATGGCGTTGATAACAAATCGGAATCGTGCCGGTCTTACATTAGCACTCGGCACGTTCCGCCTGCACGGCATCTGATTGGTAATGCAAACGTAATGCACTCCCTATTTCACGTTATTACAGGCTCAATTCTATGCAGGGCAGACGGGTACCTAATATCGTTCGCAATGATCACAGGGCTGCTCCTACCGATGCTGGAACTTACTGAGTAATTTAGTTGTTCTACATGTATATAATGTTGTAAATATACAACGCTGTTTATTCTACCACCTTACAATTTTAAACACACATCTCATAAAGTTGTGTTTCTCAGAATTCTTAAAGCAGTGCCAGATTAACTCTAAAATCTGATGCGTGTATTTGACCAAAATACATAATTTCCACTTGAACGCATCATGTTAAAAATTCATTAAACAACGTTTCTCAATCTAAGATTATATAAAAAAGCAGATGAACACACGAGTGAAGCTATCCAAGGCGGTTCAAAGCAAATAAAATCTCGCGGCAGTGATAGTAACCGAAGTAACCGAAGCGTCATAATGCTTACACGTGTAAAACCGATTCGTTGCTACCATAAAGCAGAGCAATATTTATTTTGTTCTATAAATACTATTTGTATCAAAAATGCATATTTGAATACAATTTAAATAGAGACGATATTTCTAAAATATTGGGTGTTTATTGATTACTGGTATCGTTACATAAATACGCGTATGTACTATGTACAGTGCTACTGCTGTTATCAATGTTTTATATTAAATTTTTTATTTAAGCTGAGGTCTCAACCTCCAAACTTTTCTCCTAATGTAAGCATTGAGCACTGAGTTTAACAAAGCTCTCTTTAGAATTACACGAAATGAACTCTAGGTATAAATATAATAATTCACAAGTGGCAACACCCGATTTTGAGATGTTGTCAATTGTAAATTGTGTCATTGTGTGATCTGTCATAGTTGACTACCAGAACCAGAACTGAAGTTACTCTTTGCTCTGAAGTCTGAACCCTATTAGGCAAACGTGAATTGTGGTGAAAATATATTACTTTAAGATATAAAAACAACTTGTCAGTGCTTTAATATACATTGTAGTCGTAACACAATGGGGAATTGGAAACTGGAAGTAGCTAGGATGGCTATGTATACATCTTTCCCGGTGGCATTGTTTTTCTATTTTAATCAACCAACATATTTTGAAGAGTGGGTTACTAACACTAAACGGCAAATACTTCCACCAGAAAATGTTAAGGACAAAGAAGCTTTCCAACAACTTATAAGAGACATGCGGAAAAAACAAATGCAATCCCTAGAGGATTAAATAATTTGCATTAACTCATAATTTTAGGTAATTAATGTACATACCGGTTAGCAATAAAATATATATTTGTAGTTGTGTAAAAATGGGTTTTTTTGATATAAAAACTAGCCAGTATCAACATAAAAAATATATTTTTTAATCCACTTTAATGTGTCTAGTTTTGTATCTATAACTTAATATAAGTGCTATAACATTTGAGCATAATGATGCATATATAACATATTTAACACCTAAATACTGACCAATAAGTCCTGCAGCCATTGGTGACAAAACACCAGATAGAGAAGCTACACTATTAGAAGCACCAATTAATGTACCTTTATGCTCCTTATCACTCTTTCTTAAGATCATTTCTAGAGTTACCAATCTACCAACAGCATTTCCTATAGACATGGGAATTAACCATACTGAGTAAAGCATAATATTTGATGATACACAAAGTCCAAAGATTGAAATAGATAGCAGTAAAAATACATGATAATTTCTATGACTAAAATCCTTATCATTAGGGTAATAACTATTGATGTATCCCATTAAAAAACTAGAAACAGCACCTATTATGCCTTGGAATGATATAACATAACCAATATGTTTAGGTGACAATTCATACTGAGTTTTTAAATATAAAGCATAATTTGAATAGTATACACCCATAGCAAAACCTAATAAAGCCTTAAACACAAACACCTCCCAATATTGGGACCAGTCCACTTTAGATAATTCTAATGCAGATTCCTTACTGTTACTGTACATTAATTGGAAAAAATTTTGTTTGGAATGTTTCTTTTCTGTTGTCTTATTTACTTTCACATTTGTCTGTGGCAGCATATACACACAACCTGAAAAAAGATCATCAAGCACTATAAATTAATTATTCAGTCTTTATAATATATTACTTGAAATATGTATCATAGTTAATTTATCAATTAAATTGTTTGAATAATAAAATTCACAATAATTAAATTTCTAGTTTTTTAAAACTAGGTTATAATTTTATAAAAATTATCAGTATTTTTTACATATAATATTACTGATGCCTTAACATTGAATTTTTTTTCTCATTCATCACCTGCATTAATAATAAAACACATTGCAACCACTCCAGCTATGTAATAAAATCCATTTTCAGGGTAGTCCTCAGCAATATGGCCTCCCATTATTGGACCCAGTGTCATACCCATTCCAGATATAGCAGCCATTTTTCCAAAAATGGCAGATTGTTTTTTCTCATTCTTTTCATATTCAGGAACTAAAGCTTTTGTTAACAACTGCGTTTGTTTAAATAACCCTGTTAAATATCAATAAATTGCAGCATATTTCAACTTTATCAATTCTATAATAATTAAATATGGTAATATATTAAACTGGTCAAGTAATTTATAGCATGTTACAACAGGTTATTTGCATTGTGTGACCTTGAAGTCTACCAACTTTTACAAGCTAGTTGCAAATTGTAACATATACTTAAAACAAAATAAATTTGATATTGATATACAATACCTAAAACAGCTCTCAGCAGAATAATAATTGCTATGGAGGTTGTAAATCCCATACAGAAGTATGCAGCTGAACATATAATTAAAGTATAAATAAGTATACTTCTACAGCCTTTTAAATCACTTAAACTGCCCTGTAATACAAATATTGATCAGTAGAAAACAATAGTCTATGCATATACATTTATTTTATATCAATAGTAAAAATACAAATTTTACTTACAATTAATGGACCAGACCCTAACTGAAATCCAGAATAAACTGAACCCAAAATGCCCACATAAATGTGACTTCCACCCAGTTGTCGAACATGGCTAGGAATTAAAGGAACAATTAGTCCAACTGCAAGTAAATCCTGAAAGTAATATAATAAGTTTAAGCACATAAAAAAAATATATATAACGTTTTCATTGGATTTAGAATGTACTTACCAAAAATGCGACAAACTTTATAAGTGGAATAGTGTAAGTCATTTTCAATAAAAGTTTGTTTGATTCAAAACTTTTAAAAACAAATTTTAGAATATGAATATTATATCTTTAAACTTGACTTATTTACTCGTTCATATCAAAGTTCATATGTCAAAGCGCAATGCAATCCAGCAAATAGTAATAAATAGCAAATCCAGTTTCTATTAGAGTCATAGAATTAAAATTTAAATGAAAAAACAGATTACAAATATAAAAATAGATGTAAAAAAACAATGAATATTGCACTTCACAGAAGAATGCAGCGATACAATCGAAATTCTTATAGAATGAAGTATTTTAAGTCTATAGACTGAATACACTACACATTAGTAATCTGTGTAATAAATTCACGATGGTAAACCACAATGCCAGCCTTCTGCGCAAGGATCGAACAACATAATATAATAACGTACAAATATAGTTTTTCTGAATATTACAGTGTATCTAAAAAGACGAAAAGTAAATTTGTTTAGAAAATTTCACTAACATGTCGACATGTAATGCGACTAAGCCCCAGTTCTATAAAAAAACATGTGTTAATTGCACAGATTACGGTATTTAGCCAATTGTCAAGATTCCGACTGTAACACTAACCAGAGTGTAAATAATGAAGTCTAACTGTAAATAGAGTGAATTTTCTCTCACTAAATAATTTGGAACAAATGGTGTAAAAAAAAATCATTTTGGATGAATTTTAGAAGACCTTACAGCAACGTGACTATGTAATGTAAATACAAACAAAATATTTCTTAATTTATTTGAAATCTTCGAGTCAATCAAGTACGAAGGGAAAATAGTTTATTATATGTATCAACACGCCAATTATGCTCATTCATGAATAACAGTTGTACCTATTGTTAACACATTGGCTCGATACTATTTCCTTATTAAGTTTATAACTATGGAGTCGTCATCTATTGTAAGCTTTAACAATGATTCCACTTATCAGTCAACACTAAAAGGAGACTATAATAATTCAAGTGTTCATGAATTAGCCCTTCATGCAATGCGAGATAGGTGCTTACTTCTCCAAAAAAGAATAAATTCATTGGAAAGTGACAATATAAAATTGAAACTTGATGTAACAAAAGCCACTGAAAATACCTACACACCTCTCCATGATGATGAAAAGTTAGCCTTACATACAAAAAATTGCTGAATTGAACAAGCAAAAATCGCAATTATTACATCATGTATTCATGGTTTCTTGTGAAAATAAGAATCTGTGGAATAAAATTGCTACATTAAAGAGGCCAGAAAAAAAAGAATATACAAAGCAACCCTTAGTTCGTACTAATACATATATTCAAAGCAATCCAAAAACTGCACAATTTCAAGAAAAATTTTCTGAACCAAGCTTAGAGGAAATTTCATTAAACTTGATCAATAGCTTTATACAAGAGAAGTCTCAATTAGTTGATCAGTATGAACAAATGACTCAACTTCAAGAAATAGAAGATGACATTGTTCTGGATCTTGATTCTATAGGATTTCATTTTATGGAAGATCCATCAACAGATTCCTTGAAAGAGTTACAAACACAAACTGAAAAATTTCAATCATTAAAAAGGGAGGTTGCACAGCAAGAAAAAGACCTAAAAACAGTAATTGCAAGAATACAAAGTTTAGTAAGTGGTAAGTTGAAATATAGTTTAAGTACTTTTTCTTTTTGTTGCATTGATAAAGTTATCTTAAAAGGTTACAAAGAAAATGATCACTCCTTTTATGATACACCATTATTACAAATTGTATGGAACCTATATTGTATCACCTTACAAGTACTGTGTAAATAACTTGTAAGACTGGCAGAAAGTTCTTGCCAGTTTTTATTATTTGCTCTGCGCCTAAATTTAAATCAAATTTTCATTTTTAATAGTCATCACATAAATATATTGACTTTTTTAAACAATTTTAATGATATCGTAATTTAAAAAGTCAATTTTATTTACTATGTTGTTAAGTGTATTTTTACAAGAAATGTTTTTATTTTTTTTAGATGGTAACATGTGCCTATCATGTAAAGCAAATAAAGGTAAACCCATTGAAATGGAGGACAAGGAAACTGAAGTAAGCATTCATTTTGTCAATTTTGCAACACAAACAGATTCTATTTTGTTTGAAAGTTTTTCTGAAATTAATAGTACACTGGATAAGAGAAGTGTAGAAAGTGATGGAAATAAACAGGAAACTTTGGATCAAATCTGCCCGATGTGTGGTGATACTTACAAAGGTGTTGACTTTACAGACTTCCAGTCTCATGTGGAAAGTCACTTCATTGGTATTACAGAAGCTGATTCATTAGACATACACAATTCTTTTGAAAATGTTAATTAATTCAATTGTGTACCTTTAATTGTAAACCAATTATTTCTTGTACAACATTGACTTGTCCATAGTGATGTTTTGTTATCCAATTAGTACCTACTAGATACTATTATTTATTGGTCTTAGCATACTTAGCAAAGCAAATTTATGACATTAGTTGTAAAAAACTTGTGCACTTAAGCAGATAGTTTTTATATTAAACTTTGTCATTTCAACACATTTACTCAATCCATAAGCATTGGACCATATCTTGTAATGTTAAATAAATAAATCTTTTCAGTATATTCAGATAATAATGATCTATTCAGATCATTGAGAAATTAAAACAGTTGAAATAATTTGAACATTATAAGTAATGCTGTTGTTGAAAATGGTAACATCTAATATGTTATGATTTAATAAATAAAAATCTATTCTGTTTACTAGTTTAATAGTTTACACTAATTTAATTATGTTTATAAAGTAATGTGGATAATATTTTTAAGCTAAATCTGTGGGTTTTACATCCGTAGATTCAGATGGTTGCTGTGTAGTTTTTTGCATAAGATTCTTACTGAAAAATTGTGGTCTTTCCTTTTTCATTTCTATTATCCTCTTTCCTTGCCAAAACTCTTTGGGCTGAAAATATTTAGTTGTAAATTTAAAAAGTTATCAAGGACAACAAAAATTATTTAGAAATATGATACTAAAAAAAATTTATTGATAATTATTATTTAAGTTAGAAGACATTATTTCATAAACAAAGTAATAGATTAAATGGAATGAAATGTTAAATCAAAGGTTTTTCTATGTAATTAACTTTGTTAATTGCTTGTAGCAAAAATGGTGAGGAAGTTGGCATGATTTAGTCCCAATCTGGTCTGTCACAGGCTATTTAAATACAGCTGTCAGTAAAAAAGTATATAAAAAAGAAATCTAACATCAAGATCCAGGGTTAACTATTTTATTAATTCTGCAACAAATAGCTCTCTAACTTAATACTCAACAATATCTCTGTAACGATATTCCATTAGAGCATATGAGCATCTCTCATTTATACCTTATAACATCCTATTGTTTTCCTTGCCCTTAACAAATCTATTTTCCAAATGTGAAAGAAGAATAAAATATGTACCTGGTCTGGTAAATTTTCACCATCATATAAAACAATAACATCATTCTCGATTGGTTTATTCGCTAGTTTCTCTATAATCTTCTCTTGTATAGCTTTTGTTTCTTCTTCAACCTTCTTGTAACAGTGACCTGTTTTATAAGAATTAAGTGTTTAATATATAATATTTGAGTTCAGTATAATATTGTGTAAAAATATATTACCACACAGTCTTCCCCTTTCATGGTAATGACCACAATCCTGACAGACTTTTATGTTTGTCTGTGGGACAAGCATTTTCCATACATATTCAGGTGATCCAAATTTTCTTTTTAACCGTTTTTCAAGAGTTCGTCTGAATTTTGGTACTGCTAATAGGAATCCATCACCAACTATGTCTTTTAATGTATTATTTTTTTGCTGTGGTAGTGAAATCTCGTGGACATATGCTAAGGCCAGTTCTGAAAATAAACAATATACAATTTAGGAATAGCCAATACATACGGCAATCCCTAAAGAAGTCGAGTACTGTTTTAGAGTTTTACTTTACCTTTTGGTGGATGACCAAAGAAGTTATTAAAAATGTTTCTTTCCAGCACTTTAAAAAAGTTTAGAACATTTTGTGACATCCTTGGAATCATGGTTATGTTTAACATAAACAACAAGAAATGTATGTTTCGACAGTTTCTTTACCATGTAGAGTACAATAACTAAGTATCAGAATAATCGTGTTTGATTATTGAAAATATTTTGGTAGGTTAGGTGAGGTCTACAGAGTACAGATTGACTGAAACCAGTGACAGAATATAAAATAATTTAGTAAACAATAGTCTGATCTCAGTGATGCCATCTCCTACAAAATCTTCTATCTATATAGCTAACTTAAATTTATATAAAAAAAATATTCTTAGCTGTTTTTACACGCTTAAATTAGTAAATAATATCACTGATTTCCTTAAAGACAATCAAATCTTTGTTAAAAAAATAAAAAGAAAATCAACAAAATAATAGATAATTAATGATAGATAATATTAGTCTGTGGCTGGGATTGACAGCGACGTTGGAAACTTTTTGATGCAGTTGACATTAGCAATGTGAATAAGCTGTCATTAGTTACAAGGAGGGAGGAAAAGGCCGAGTGCTTGTTTGGTATCAAGTTATGTAGGTAGTTCATGTCTTCAAACGTTTCGTTGCAGTTGTAGTTATGGCGTGTTTAAATTCTAGTAGGCTCTGTGCTCGTGTTCAGGATAAGTTTATGTGTCAATTCGGGCCTAAAGTTCGAAGGCAGACTGTATTTGTGAAACTCAAACCTCCCGGACCAACACCATTGCGGATATTTGGAAAGACATGCCAGGTTAGTTAATTAAATTAATTTACTTACTAAAATGATAATGTTCATTATTATATTTGCATATTAATATTTTTTTTAACAATTGTACATTATTATATAAAAACAAAATTATAACAAGATTGTTTTCTGACAGCTATCCTTTTTACATAACAGCATGACATTAACCTATAAGTCAGCTGATCTAATTCGTATTTTTCTTGCACAACTTTATGAATGAGTTCGTTTGAGACACGTATGTTTACTAAATTATTGTATATTCTGGCACACAATATACTTATATAAATATAATATTTCAAATAGAATAAACCTAAATTAAATTAAATAACCGATAGAATAAAAGTGAAACTGTGTGTCATCGCAGTAGGTCGGTTAGCGGCACTGGCCACAGGTTTGTCAGCCGATTTTCTCCATGTCCATAACTTTTACTTTCGACAAATAAACTCGCGTACCTTTCTTTTGCAAGTATAATGTTAAATTGATAATTTACTAGATAAAAGTGATAAGAGTTGGTAGAGTTTGCGTATTAAATAAATTTAGTGACAAATTATCAGGATGCTACGTTTATAGATTGACGGTAAAATTAAAATATTCCTTTATTTATTATTAATCAAAAATATTGTATCTCTAATATACGGCCTTGACATTTTTATGTTATATTTTTACCAAATATCAAACCTCACACACATTTATTAAATAAATAGAACGTGAATCTGAATCAGTATGATGTAGTTAAACCACATAGAAAAATCATTAGAACCTTGATCGGACTTCTCAAAGTCCAATCGCGAGTATTCGTGCTTTCTCGCGCATCGTGCGAGCATGCAGTGAAAAATCTTAATACTCATATAGCATAGTGGACTTTCTAAACAACAATTATTTTTCACATTAATATTCCATTTAGTTTCTTCTTCAATTGAATAAATCGTTATGTATCGCCTATTGATTACAAGAACGTTTTCATTACTGGTGAGGGAAATATTTTTATTAATCTTGTATCCTTGTTAGTATCCTGAATTACGTGTATTAAGTAGTAATGTTATTGTGTAGCAATATTTTTCAGGTACATCAAATAGGATAATTATTTTATATTTTATACGTTATTCCTTAAATTAATTGTTTAAAAAAATTCGGCGAACGTTAGTGTTCTACGCGATCTCACTCTAAGGATGTATTACTCATGTAAACAATTTAACTTAGTGAAAGTTGTGAAATTATTCGACGAATTTTTAATAACTCCGAAACTGGGTAAGCCACCTGACTCGTTAACGTCACGTCGCGGCTGCCGCTGTTTGGTTGATAGCCTTTCTTATTTTATTCTAGTTTTCGCGAACATTGACCTCATTTATTGCAGAATAGAGTACATAAACATGCATTTAAAACACATCTTGTTTTAAATTTGTAAACTCCCTATGAAAATCAGAAACAACTCAGATTTCGACGGCTGCATTGCAGTCTCTTAGTGCCATTCCTGAGATAGTTAATTTATAGTGGTTGAGATGATAAATTAATAATGAATGCGCAAAATACTGTCAAATAAATCGTGTAAAGAAGCTCAATAGAAATGCGGAACACACAACTATTTGTTCAGTGGACATTATTGTATAAGAGTTTGCAGCAACGCATGCGACACAGCATATGTTATTTTCGACTTACAACATTTTCTTCGATCCTTACTTACGTGATTACAATACATATATTAAGTAGCAAACGTAGTATTTGCCGTTTCTGTCACAATATTACGCACACCCAATATTATTATATTATCAATATTTTGTCAATTTTCACAATACTATTAATAGTTAATAATGAATTTATATTGATGTAAAGGTCGTCAATGTTCTCACAGAAAACTGTGGTTTTGCAATTCTGACATAGATCCCCTCCTATATTTCGTGATTCGTAATTAATTATTGTGTGAATCGTTCAGTGTCTCTTTTGAATACGCAATAATAAAATCGATCAACAAAAGGTTTTTCCGTGTACAGTTTTAAAATTATTATATTTTATTTATTCAAAGAAATATATTTAAATTTAAAAACTTTGTATAATAATATTATCGACGACAATCTTGCGTTACCAAATGTCCTTCTAAATACAATTAGCCAGTTGAGCAACTACACTTTATTCGGCTTGCAAACAATGAAATCATCTGTAAGGTAATATTAATTACTGACATGAATGTGGGCGTAAACTAAAAATCTTCAGTAATTTAAGTGATATAAATTTTCATAAAGTGTTGCTCAAATTATTCGTATAAAAGCAAAAAGATGCTCTAAAAAGTAATAGTTCATCTTAATAAATATTAAAAAATTTAAATGGAATTTTACGTCGTGTCCAGAACATTCTTCACTAATTTATATATTTATCCCATAACTGGGCATGTCCATATAAAATTTCAATGATAATATATTCGTTAATATATTATTGTTTCATTATACAGTTTAAACACCCAAATTAAAAAAAAATGTTATACAAAACTACATTTTATTTTGAAGCGATTCAAGCATAACAAAGATGTATTTATTATAAAGCAGTTTAGCAACGATTGCTAACCAAGCATTTTGAAACTTGTTTTAGTTAAGAGATGAGAGATAATAATTATTTGAAAAATATACAGTTTTAGAATTTTGAGAGCGTAACCGGTGCATGTTGCAATGAACGACACAGTCACTAGAAATACTTTTTAGGACGAAGCTTCTTTTATACCTACTTAGATATAGAGCATTAGCACGTAAATATGTAAGAAATTTACATATTTTAATTATTGTTGAATTACACAAATGTATCGATGAATGTGCTTTTTCATTCCTTAAATACCAAAATAGTTCGTAAAACCAACACTTACAATCAATTTGGAACCTTGAATATTAGAAATATTATAGAGTTCAATTGTTAGTGGAGTTTACGGGAAGACAAAACAAATTTAAGGATCGTCTTAAAATTACTGAGTCGACCGTTAAGCGGTATGAAGTTCGCGGGGTCGGCTATTAAATGTACTAATTTAGTGGAAACAAGCAAACGGAGATTCTAGTAATCGAAAATTATTTTGTAATTAAATAAGAAAATACAAAGCTGAATTGAAAAAGTTTGTTTATTTTAAAAAAGTAATTTGGAATGTTGCGCATTGTTCACCTCGCCGGACTGCCGAACAGAAGAAACAGAAGGGACGGGCCCCGAGTGCCCGGGCTTGATTCCCGATACAGTCAACATGTATGATGATGAGCATATGTATATATATACTTACCGACCGTGTGTTGTTCAAGTTGATGGTTATTTTTACCAATTTTGCCAATACTCTTCGGCAAACCAATGGTCGCATACCAATCACTTGTCCAGTTTTATTAAAGTGGAAGCAATCATCCGCTTAGATGCACATTTCACGTGCGTCGCTTTGGTTGGTTTCAGCTCATCTTGATAGACTCATGCGTTCGATTTCTGCTTTGGGATCGTAACAATAAATCTATGTTTCCTCTCCTCAAACTACGTCCTATACAAAATTTGACCAAGTGACGCGGTCCGTTTTTTGAGGCTCGGACAAATTTTCCACTGTGAGCAAGGCTTTTCCACCTATTTTTTTGTTGGATTGTATTTGACTCATATAATATGTCTCAGGATGCGCAAATCTCTTTTGCGCAGACATAAAATATTTGAAATGGCGCCAAAATCCAAAAAAACCAAACTACATT
This sequence comes from Pontia daplidice, assembly GCA_963693355.1. Classification (NCBI taxonomy): domain Eukaryota; kingdom Metazoa; phylum Arthropoda; class Insecta; order Lepidoptera; family Pieridae; genus Pontia; species Pontia daplidice. The sequence continues at coordinate 1,856,948 of CAVNZL010000014.1, forward strand.
CTTCTTCATTCATTCTGCTTTGAGCTAAAGCTGAAGAATAATGGCTTTTTAAATGTTATAATTACTTTTCAAGTATTGTTTATGTAATTGGTGTTTGTTGATGATGTTTGTTACAAAATAATTGCAAAACATTTCAAGGATAATAATTCTTTATGATCATCTATAAATTGTAAAAGCTCGTATGCCCTTCGATTGTAACCTTTCATTCGCTAGAGCGGTCTTTGAACGAGTACCGGTTCGCACCTCAATTATTATAACCTCCAATTACCCATTTCGATATCTAGAGAACGCATTTGTTGAAAGGAACTTTGATTCGAAATAACATAGATTTTCAGATACTGGACCTGTTATTTGTATATAATATAGCATTATATACCATTCTCGCAACTATTTTTGAAAGGACTGCGATTGTGTTTCGCTTCTAATATAAAAACGCATTGAGAAAATTTCTTTTACTACATAGAATCATGAAACATTTACTACATCGTTCGTACGTACTTCGTAGTAAATAGTTGTAATAATTGTTTTATTAACTATATAATCCTACTTAAAAGGCCCTGACCAATATAAAAATATAGTAAATACAATGGATGTCTTAAATAAAATATTACCACTAAATATCCTATTATAGAAAGTGAACAAAGGAACAATAAATGTAATTTTTATTGCAGTTAATTTAAGATAAATTCACAGAATACAAACAGCGTGTTTAATAATGTACATTAAACTCAATTATAAATGCGAATGCAGCGAAAATAAATGATCAAACTCAAAATTTATTATACGAGAAAATTTTAAAAAAAAATACCAAGCGGTCCCTTAATTACATATAATATCTACAGAGTATCCATAAATTGTTACTTCAAGGTTACAGCATGTCCGGGATAGGGTGAAGCGCCGAGATAGCTGATATAAATGTACACGGAAATTTCTACTGTTTTAATGTTATTGCTTTTAACAGGCTTTTTAACATATTAAAGGATTCCCCGCAATGCGGAAACAATTAGTACTGTCAACTGTTTTCTTAAGACTTTTGTTGTATCATGTAAATACTTTTACAACGTGTCTATATATAGTGATTTTCATGTTATGTAGTGTAATACTTGTTGTTTCGACTAATTAGATTTCTTTTCCTCAAGACAACGTTGTCTCTTTCTGCTTTCTTTAGAGTTTTAATAAAAAATTACTTCCAAGTATCTGGTACGCTCAACTGATGAGTTATTGATTACTATATAAAGACAAAAGTTACGGCATCGCAGGCCACTTCTATAATTGGATCAAAGTAATAATATATATCAGTAGAAATAAATACATGAGTATAATCAATTATTAATTAGCATTCCTAATCATATACGCGTTTGTGTATTGTTTGCGCGTTTAATTCTTTTTCTAGTATAGCTTGTAGCTAATAAGTGAACCGTAGGCGTATTGCGTTACGTAATTTTGTAAATGTAAAGTTGTTTGATAAAAAAATAATTTGTACGTAAAACATATTTCATGTCAACTTTGTCGGTCACGTTTTAACTCATTACATGTCAATTTGGAATGAACTTACGAAGCATGTTACATGATATGTAGATTAACCACAGCCTCAGACTTCAGCTAAAAAAGCAAATTGTTTTATACACAACAGCGATGCTCAATTAATAGTCATTATCAACACTTAAATATTCGACAATTTTGTACAAAAACGATTGATCGCTGACATGTTTTATATAAGGGTATAAACAATTTGTCGCCGGGGAAACCAACGTACTGAATAATTCAAGAATGCATAACTTGAATGTCATCACTGATCACGCTTGTTAAGTAGTAATTTATTCACAACTGTAGATTACGGAAATAGAATTATTTATTAATGGGTATTTTCATTTAATTAGAATATCGTAGCATATTATTCATTCAGATGTCATATCAATGGCTATAAGAGTATGTTGACAGGCGCCGCACTAGAAAATGGACGCTCTTTGAATATTATTATTGTCTTATCTATTTCGATTTTGTGTTTAATAAGAGCGTTGTAAATTATTATATATTTTTTTATACTACATTTCAGTCATTGTAGAGATCGTTTGTTCAATGTTTTGGGTTTAAAGGTTCATTTGAAAAAGCGTTTCTTATAAAGATGTTGCACACTTAATTGTAGGTAATGTAATTACAGCTTAGTTTTCTGGACCTACGAACCTAAAATTACTTACTTATTTATCTAATACAAGAATAATTAGATATGTTTTTGCCTATAAATTCGTCAATTTATTATTACGTAATTATGTAGCTGCTTCCTTACTTTGCTTGGCACGTGCAATTTGTTTCTATTTTAAGAAGCTATCGTAAGTGTATGAAGTACGAAGTCACTTTCTATCATGTTTTAATTGTTATGTACCGTGCGGACTCATGCAATTTTACGTGCTTCATTGTAATTCGTCATTATTGATCGGTAAAAAATATTTGTAATTCTATAAAATATTTCAATCGCATATGACTTTTGTCACATTTCATTAGTTAAATACATCATTGTTAATGAGATAATTTAATTTATCATTTACAATCGGCACAAGCTGTTTTCTATTTATAAGAGCTTGCGGTCGAAAACGAGTATCGGAAAAAACACTTGAAGAAATATGTCCGTCCTTTAATGTTAATTTTGTCACGCGACGGATCTAAAATTACTGTTCTCTGTGAAGCGGTTAGATAATTCTCTGTCAAATCAATAAGTTATAATGTACAGTAATCATGTTCGATTAATGTTGATTGGCGTGTCGTATGTTTCTTACTATTTTTTGCTAGTGTAGTGCATAACACAAACTCGAATTACATTGTGTAACTCTACATAACAATCTGGTCTTTGTTGTTTCTTTAATAAAAGTTTACCGAATAAATTCCACTCTGATTAATGTCTGAATTGAATTTTGTTCAAACGGTTTATAGACAATGTAGGTTTTAGAAAGAAAAAGAAATAAATTGACAAGTGGTAGAAAGCAAGGAAATCCATTACGAATCTTGCCACATACTTTGTACTATCAAAGTGCGAGTTTAGGAGCTCAGGGACTTTGGTTTCTATATTTTTAGTATATATACAGTATAGTCTAAGTTGAACTGACGTCAAATATTATAGGGCGTATGACGTATGTGAAATCATATGGAAGTTGTTATTCATGACGCGGGGTGTTATAATGAGTTCGAGATTGCCAAAGAGATAGCGTTTTAATGTGTTTCGACACCTCATTTGCTTTAAGAATGGATGAGTTCATATTTTTCTTTTCGTTCAATTGAATGGCTTCGTAGACCCTACTTCATATTTGCATGCTAATTATTTAATAGTTGCATAATAATATTGATCCAAATTATATAAATGTTTATTTTTAAACTCTACTCCATTTACAAAATGAAGGACATGATAAAATGGTTAATCTTTGTCATGTCCTTAAAATGCATAGGTATTTGAGGGACATTACACGGACAGGATATTGTTTGTTTCCAAAAAAACCGCGCATTACAAATAATAGTAATTACTCATAGATTACAGAACTTAATGTACTTATTCAAATGTAAAAGGAGGTTACAGTAAAATATTAAGTTTAATTGTGTATACAAAAACAGTAATTATTATAATGACGCTACTCGCCACTCGCATATACACAAACTATGACTAATTCTTTCAACTTTTAGAAACTGTACCAGATGAGACCTTTTAAGCTTTCATTTTGTGTGTATTTCTTTTTTGTAAATTTCTAAAGTACCAAACGAAAACAATGAAATATTATTTATTTCATGTAATCATATAGACAAAGTCGTGTTTCTCCGTCTCTTAAAAACTAATTACCGGTTAATTCAAGAATATAGACTAGAATAAGCAAAAAAACTCTGTTAAAAGTTTTCTTTAATTACCAATTACTCCCCCTTACTATTTTTAAGCACTACCTTCCAAGGAATTAGTAATTTATCTACCTTAGATAGGCAGCGGTAGTTAACAAACCTCTGTGAAAGACATGGATTCTATAATTACAACCAAAGAGTAGATATGAAGGCCTGTAAAGGTCTCATGCCAATCTACGTGCATACGTGCGGCGTTGATTTTGCAAGCGGCCAGCCGGTTAGAGCCCATCAGGTGTAGACTGCACTCGAATGTAGTTGCATAAACCAATTGCAAAACGCGGATCGCGGTCACTGCCGCCGTGGAGCTAAGGGCATAGCCGCACCCTGTCAGATTATAGTATCTGTACCACAAAGAATGTTTATTTGCTCGGATTTTTTTGACAGAGCACACGGTGACATTTCAATGGAACATTAAGTGATGGTGAACTTTGACCGATAAGTGTGAGGTGTATTTTGCAAAGATCATATGACAAATTAACATCTTGCAAAATCTGAGTGGAAATTTTGTTTTGATTATAAAATGTTAATGCAATGCCGATTTAAAATGAAGCGTATTTATTTTTAGAATTGAAACTATATTGGCAGATTTTGTTCTCGTATGTTGTAAGTTAATCATGAGTTTATCGACTACTTAACATCGCTTAAATTTCATACACAAACGTAGAAAGAGTTTTATAGGCAAAACACTAACAACTTGCTTAATTTACATCGTTTTTAGGTAACATTTTAAATACTTGCAAGTATAAATGTTGTCAAGGTTTGAATGTTTTACTTTAAAGTTGAGTGTAGGTACCATTTATTTTTTGTGTGTAACGGTATTTTGTCCATTTGGATGTAAGCTTTTGGTAGACGTAGTGTGTGTGTGGAATAGATGAGGTAATCATTTCATAGAGACAAGTAATAAATTATTTATTGTGTTCCAGCGAGTAACCACATGTGGGCCAGCATGTGGATCTTCCGGGGCGCTTGCGTCAGGTGCGATGCGACGCCTGGCCTCCAGCATGCAAAGCACAAGCACCGGCTCTTTGCCAGACTACGGTGCACAGATTGTTGACCCCTACCGCCTCCTCGAAGACGACCTAAACGGAATATATGAAGACATTCGATCGGTGAGAGATATTTGTTATATGCTGTTGCCAAACAGTAAATTAATTTTTTTTTCCGATGCGCCAATGTCGAAAGGTTCTGTTAGAGATAACTTTTATACATATTTCTAACTGAATATATGTCAAAATGTATTAATATTTCAAAACCAATATTAAGTGTGTATTTTGAATGTTCAGAATAGGTCAAGCATCGTCCACTATTAGTAAAATTGTGTCAAAGTCATCACGTGTTGACACGCGAGCGGTCGTGGGTTGTGCAATTCCGATTTGTGACGATAAATATAATATTATTAATAGTTTTTCTTTGTTTCGTTGTTTAAATTAACAATAAATCTTTATTTGTTTTCACTTGAAAGACGGTTATGAAATAAATGTTATATGACTTATATACGAACTTTTAACATATCAGATACAATTTTATCCTAATTATGTATATGAAACTTAAGACTTCATAAATAATAAATTACTAGTAATATTTGTTAACTGCATTCGTAGCAGTGCTACACTGCTACATTATGTAAATATCGCTACGATTATGCTTATGTGATCGTAGCGCATACATTATGCTACATCTTGATGCAATACATAAGAAATACTTGTGTTACTCCACTAATGTCTTATAAAAATGACAAGGACGACTATTGTAATGACACGTGATTATCTATCAATTAATACGTGATTAACATATCCAAATAGTTAAAGAGAACTAATAACGATACGAATAAGTAAATAGAATTATAAACTTGTTAAGAGCTTAGAAATGATAGCTACGAGTAGTTCGCCTACTTTCTTGTACGGAAAACTCGTCTCGAACTAGGCTGGTGGATGCTGCAAGTTGGTCGCATATTTTCTATGTTTCCTAGATATCGCTCGCTTTTATTTCTATCTTTAGGTGTGTCGCTCTATCAAGTTTGACTTTCAACGCAATCGAAACGGTCGACCTAAGTTTTGTATCTGATTATCAACTTATTGGCACACGAATTCTCAACTGCTGTTTCGCTTACCTCACGTTTGTTGCAAAATTTTAAGAGCTCATCATTCTTAGTCCTTGACTTGGATGTTCACAGGATGCTCTCTAACATTAGTCGTATCATAAGATGTTGTATAATTATATCACTAATTATGGGTGTGCTTCTAAGAAAAGGAACATAAAATTGCATCTTACCGTGCCCAATCTAGTTTGACCTTGGTGCAACAATGTTTCAGTTTTATGATGTCAAGCGTAAAGTGCAGTGAACGAACAATGACCTTCTTTTCGAATTGCCTACCGTGACGGATAACTTTCTTTAGAAGTATACATTTGAGAGCAATCATTCTTTAGGAGAATAAAGAAAATCCTTCTGTAACTTAAGAATAATATGTGTTAAGAATGCACATACAATTAGAATAAGTAAAGCAAAACAGTTTTAGAATTTTTATCTTTTGAGATTAAACGTATGTATTTAATTAATTAATCTGCCCTATGCCTCCTATCCGTATTACGCGAAATAATTCAATCGCAGAATTCTCAATAAATACCACTTATAGTTGGTGAAACATTATCACGAGTCTAATGATAAATAATTTAAAATTATTTGTAAATTTGATCATATATTAGAAAATTGAGTAAAATCTGATTTTTTATTTTTTTAGTTACACTTAGAGGCTTGACTAATTCCATTTTTAAATGTATCCTTTGCAAGCAAGTTTAATATGGTTAACCGTTTCGTTAACCTTCTACAGTGATTTTCAACTCGACCAGACCACAATATTTCAACGCTAATGAACACATTGCATGGCAAATAATGTTGTAATGTTTTGACATTGACAATACACAGTCCTAATAAAATATAAACTAATACATTCAGTGACATTGGAAATATTCCGTCAATATGCTCCATCAGTTTCAGTATAACCTTAATAAATGGAAAACCTTGACGTGTACAAACTTTATTTGAAATATTTGCTTTGACAAATGTAGGTGTTATACTTAAATATTTTTTTACTCATGTGTTATAGCAATTTCAGTATTTACGTAACGTAACAAACGTAAAATTAATTATTTTCTTTCCACGTACATTATCATTACCATATATATATATATTTAATATACACATAACATAATAATGAATTAATATGTATAATGTTGCATAAAAATTTTAAGTAATACGTGCGTAATGTGTAAATGAAAATTAAAAGACAAAGCCACTGATGTTACGAAATTTCTTCTAAATTAAGTGAACTAAACTGTCCTAACAGAGATTGCAGTATGCAGTACAATAGAATGTCCGAGGACAAAGACATTAGTGATTTCCTTCGAGATTTACATTGTTTAGCATCTTCCATATTGTTACTACATAACAGCCGAATAATTCTCAAGTCAACGAAATAATTAAGTGTTTATCAGTATGGAGGACAATGTTTCAATTAGGGATGATAATATTTTAAGTATTTTTGTTACGTGATCGTGCTTTAAATGGTGTGCTTGTCGCATTTATCTTCGTATCGTAGTGCATTTAATAATGTGCGTCAGAATTATACAAGTATGATACATTTATGTTATAGTTATTGAAGAAAATTACAGAAAATCTCTTTTTATTTTAAAAACTCATGCCTTATTTATTGTATGGATAAAAACATACAATAAATAAGGCATGTTTTTATGTGTATTATTGTGTTTGCATCACGAAAAGCTATAAAATAAACTTCGATTCGTTATTATGTGAAAGCATTTTCTTAAGTGATCATTTGTTTTTTTAAACACAAGTATTTCTTAAATCTCCCTTATTTTTATTTCGATAAAGGTTAGTTTTGTATTCTTTCATTGATGATTGTTCGCTAGCAAAGTATAATTTATCGTATAGAATGTGAGCAATATACAGCATGAAAACTTAAATAAATGAGTTAAAAAATAATAAAACAATTTCCCAACTCAACGTTAGATTGTCTGATTCGCAGGAGTTGGAGCGCAACACAAATCAACCAGAGTTAAACACCATAGCTACATATTATTTCGACGGTCAGGGAAAAGCGCTGAGGCCGATGGTTGCCATTCTTATGGCAAAAGCAGTTAACTATCACGTATACGGTGAAAACAGGTGAGATTTATTTTCTACCACTGCCTGCCACTGTATTACGAAATGTATCCAAAAAGGGCTTCCAAGGTTATTGGATCTTACAAAAATGTTAATGTCAGTCATGTACCAAGTAAAGTATTCAGGGTACTAAAGTATATCGATTAATTAATGCTTTTTTAATTTTCCCTGCATAACATTCGACTTGATTCCTACAATATCTATAAATATTTGAATTGGAGTGATGTTCAGTATACTGTTTCCCAATATCACATAATACTGTTGAAAAGAGCAAAAAGCTGAAGCTTATTCTGCGCCATGATTGATTACACATTGTCGGAGATTACACTTGTTTTATGCATATGTTACGTCTCTATTACTCAACTTTCATGAGCTCATGTATCTAAGATATGCTGGATATTTAAAGGTGTTTTTGATCTTAATATATTGTTCGCACGTAGATATGATATCGACCTACACGTGAGGAATATTTAACATTTTATGTAAGGTGCGTGTAAAACCCGGTTGTGGGTAGAATTACTTATTAAATAAACGTTCTATATCAAGCCATATGTAATGTTATAGATTATGAAAGGCAAGGGAATTTTTATAGATATAATAATACATACCGATTGGAACACAATGGCTTGAATCTTTTGAGACTAGGGAGATGTTATGGAGAGTACATAGATTAATACGAGCACTCTACATTCTATCTCATTCTCTTGTCTTAATGAGATGAAGCATCACGTATTCACAACGCATCCGCAACTTTGACGGTTACGGTTAGGGCCAACGCTGAAATTTTTCTTGGAAATATGTATTTCGTAATACCAATTCGATTACTGCAAACGTGATGGCTGGCCATGCGTCGTGCTCGTGAACGGTTGCTGCTTGTGGCGACTCTTGACTGATATTAATTTAAATACTGCTAATTTTGCTAAATGAATATCATTTATTTCCCTAAGCATTTTCGGCGGAGATTATATTTAGTATTAATTTGTACAATGATGAGATGTCGAGTGGTGTGATGGTACAGCCCTACAACACTCTTCTAAAAAAATACTTAAAAAGAGTGTCTGAGAGTTTTTTTAATGGTTTTGTCGTCCGCTCTATGCCCTTGTCTTGGGAACTGGTAGTAGGTAAATGTAAATTTAGCTCTTATTTATTTGATGTTTATAAGTGTTCATATTTACCTACATAAATTTTTTGAGTTTGAATTTGAACAGACCTTCTTTGATGTAGTGCAGAAGCAGTCTTCGAAAACCTCAGAAATAGCTAACCTCCTTGCTTAGTTTAGTGTGAATTTTCTCTTCATTTAAATTACGGATTGAACTTGAAAACTTTACTACAATTAAGTTACATACTTAGCATAAATAATAGTAATTTATTTTGAGCGATTATATAATTTTTAATTAAACAATTAAAAATAATATTTTTTCTTTACGTTCTGTAGTATAATTTAAATGAGATTTCTCACTATTTACATACGTAATGTAATTAGCGCGTCGCCGGTATATGTACTTACAATTGTTATACCTCAATCGGAGCCTAATGACATATAGGTGATAATACGCTGGGAAAACATAATTACATAATATGATTTAAGAAAAATTCCCAAGGTTATACCTGTAAAATGTTACAAGTTCATTTCATAATTCGTTTGCAAAATTATGTAATTTATAAATATAAATACATAATCTAACTGCAATCAATTCAAATATTATAGCAGTATTAAAGCATCATAATATAGACTCATATGATTTTCCATCAGCGCACTGCTGCCATCTCAGCGGCAAGTGGCGATGATCAGCGAGATGATCCACTCAGCATCACTCATCCACGATGACGTTATCGACCAGAGTGACTTCCGCCGCGGTAAACCCTCCGTCAACGTGCTCTGGAATCACAAGAAGGTAAGTCATCTCAATATAACCATTACGTAATGTATCGCTATATTCAGTAACGCCCTTAGGCCTAGCCTTTTACGCAGCGATAATTGATATTGAATTGTCCGTATGGCTGTGTTAAAGAATTACGTTTAAAATATTTGTTAAAAATTTACTAACAAAATGTTAAAGCTGCTTTCATATCACACACACAGGGAAACTTTATTTTACATGATTTGTTAACTATAAAACTAAGAATCAAGGGTTATCTTATTAAAATGTATATAATGCAGCCTTCACAAGGTCCAACAATTTGTATGTAACTCAATGCAGTGTCTACATCGGGAATAACCGGCCGTGACATGAATATTTTAAAAATAAATATATTTGAAATGAGCGCTATTGTAACGTCAAAGGAGATTTAATAGACACCCGTATAACCTTCAGTACTGAATCTTCAAAGTTATAGATGCCCAAGTATGTGAATGGAATGCTTAGGCTTCTAATGTATGCGCCGTTTTGATTCAATCGATAATTACGCACGGTTTTGGATACATTGTTGCTAAGACACGTTGACGCTATGACATGGGCCTGTCATAACCAAGGCCCGACAGAGATGATTTGAATGGACGATCGATTGATTTGTCAACTAGTTAGCATGTCGCTCGCTTTGGAATTTCAAGTTTAACACTCGTTGAAACAGTGTTAAACTGTCATTCATATCGTACTTTTTAAAGCTCATACGTTTCAATATTACAAGTGCACAAAGTAGGCCACTACCCGGCCATTGAAGACACCTGTGACTCACACATGTTATAGTATATAAAGCATATTTCCACGATGACCAACACAGTCAGTACTTTCTTTACCTTTTGCGATTTTAATGGAAAAATGCATCCGTTTTCGCAATATAACTGAGACGCGGAAATATTAAAGTCCTACACCAAATTGACATAAGAAATATTCGTTTTATAACAAGTTTTGTTTGCATGAAGCACACATGGTCCGGGAATTTACATAATTAAAGAACACGACGATTTCAATACTGATTTAATGTTTGATTTCACATTATAGCAATAAAATACGACTGGTGTGGTATTTTGAATAATTGAGGAATTTGGGTCATTAAGTCACGTTCAGGTTCTCGCCCTACATAAAAAGAGAATACAATATGTGGGAAGTAGTCCGCGTACGAACGGCTCGGGCAGACGATGCGGCCTTTCTCTCTCGCGTTAGATAGAGAGAGATGGTTATATTATACGTAAGCGTCGGTGTGATTGAATAGACTGTAGAGAAACAAGTCGCCGAAAGCTGTCGACCCCTGGTGAAAGTGCCTCGCGGTCATCTTGTAATTTTACGATCAGTTTATAATTTATAACTCATTTTTTAAACGCTTTACAATTCTATCATCATCAAAAGGCGCTTTTTACCAAAAGTTTTAATTAAATCTAGAGAACAGCAATTACTTATTACGCTGAAACGAATTTAAACATGTCGACACACACGCACGATAAGTTCAATGTCTGTTACAAAATCGTCAAATATCAACAAAAATACCTACATATAAAAAAATATGATGGTGTTAACTTTAACTATTCGGTGTCACGATTACGAGCAATGAATATTTATAGCATCTTCTGGATTTGCATCCGTGAAGTTCCTGATCTATAAACCTTTGTGTTTACAACAATCGTATTAATATTCTACGTTAAATCGTCATTGTTTTAGATCACTTGTAGGCAAACCGTGATTGTTCTCAAGGATATCCGGATGTCATCTTTTATGGGCAAATATAATTGGCCTATAGTCTTAATTTGATTTTACATGTTCCTCAGTACTTGATATTGACATAGTATATAGTGTGTTATGTAATTTAAAGTAATGTTGATTTTTCGTTTGTCTGAATTTACACCTACCGTTTCTTAGTAGAAGATCGCTACGCAATGATATCGGGGTGCGTCTATTTGTTCATAATTTACGCTCACGTTACTATGCACATTGTGGAATTATTTGCTGATGTCGTTAATGTGTTACGTGGTTCACATTAATGACATATTGCTATTATTGTTTTGTACTAGAGCTTCGTACTGTATGGAATGTGAGATAGCCGGGGACCTATTGAGTGGTGGTCGTTGACACTCGCGTTTTCCTTTTATTCTGATTTAAATATGCACAAAAGCTTTGTAGATACGACAATAGCTGTCAAGGATGCGAATAAACGTCACCAACGAATTGGCGATTCCTATCGTATCTGCGACCATTGTTCAGAATATGTCTCTATGCTTATTGTTTGCCGGACTCCGTGGGACAGTGTTTTAATAAGTCCGCATGCCTCTAGAATACGTAAATAGTATAGTAGATAAAAAGCAGATTCTTTTATTTAGTTTTTTCCTTTTGTGTTCCATTTTACCTCATCTGCTATTTGACTACCAATTTTCAATTCAATATACAATATACAGCTTAGATGGTAATTTAGAACGTAACGTTGTGTTGAAAGATTTGAATTAAATATTTACAGTTTGTCATCCGATACCAGCTCTCATATTCTGGTTTCAAGGCCGGTCGGCTCCGAGCTTTCACTCTTACAACCAATATATTGGAACTAATTATTTGTATTTCTTTCTATAAAACGATTCTCATGATTTTTGCTACATATAAATTTCCAATACAGTCAAGCGCCGTTTTTATTTATTGTAAACTTAAAGCTTTAGGCTAACTTTTCTTGCTTCTTCAGACAGACCACACTTCTCAATTTTAATTTCATCGTTTCCTAGATCCTTCGAATTTGGCCGTACTTCCTGGACCTACATACGTAATTCCTGTATGTCTTGTATCTCGACTTTCCTGTCCATTTTAATTGCATAACTTGACTTTAAAATAGTTCAGCTGTTCAGTGTTGTAACACATCGGTGACAATTTGTGAGTTGATTTCGTATCCGGCTATTCGTGACATGGTGTAAGAAAAATTGACTTTTTCTACAAATCGTTAATTATATTTCTCAAAACGTTTTGATCTTTCATATTTCGTGGTAATTTTCGCGCGGACTCTGTTGTAATGTCTTTTTCCTTGAGTAACGACTAAAAATACAATTAAAGTTGTACAAGTACAATAACGGAATGAAATTTTTATTACATTTGTCAATGGATCTCTATGTATTTATGATAATTCACTTTTTGTACTGTTTAAACTGGTATAGTAATGAGATGCTATATCCTCCTCCATACTTAAGATTATGTTTAGTTGTGTAAACAATTTTAATAAGCGTATACTTATGTTGAATTTGAACAAGTGCTCATTAATATGTTATACAATCATAAATAATAAAACTGATGTTTACATCTACATCAATAAATTTACCACCAGCTTTATTATAAGAAAAATACTAACTAAATACTGCTTCTTTATACTTTTAGATTTTCTTTCTAAATATTGTATGCTTATAGTATTTAGCTAAAGATAAAAAATAAAGCCATAGGTAAATATTTATTTGCGTGACATGCAGTAAAAAAGATACTATTTTGTTAATTTTTTTCTATGTTCTCATAAAACTGATTGTAATTTGTTAATAATGAGAAACAAATGTCCAAAACGTACAATATTTATTATTAACGTACATTAATTGGGTTATAAAAAAGTGGTTAACAAATATAACAAATAAGAAACAAGATGGAATGGTCGTTGAATCCCTTGGATTAAGGGGAGTTCATTGTGATGAAAGCGACTGTTTGACTATTACTTTCTACTGACTAAGCGCTTTCGTCGAAAGCAAAATACGTAAAAAATTTTCTCAATCCGGCTGCTATTACCAAGTGATAAACTGGTTTTAAATTCTGCGCAATGAGATTTGGGTCACTTTTGAGCAAATTAACTCCATTTACACACAACATTAAAAAAACAGGCAGTTGTTATAACTAGTAAAATCTTTTTATAAAATTAATTTGCCATAGATTACAAATAAGTACATTAACCTCCGCTGCTCTTTAAAAAATTAAATGTCGAAAATGAGAAAAACACCTTTCATATATGATATGTTGACTCATGGTTGAAATAACGCCAGACGTCCTTCCTCTGAAAAATAATTAGTATTCACTCTAATCTCAGCAGGCCAAAGTTCAAGACTTAATGTGCAAGGTATTCTAAATGTTTGATGTATATATTATCTTCAATATATGTTATTAATCTACGTATGAAGGTTACCCTTCATTTTCAGTTGTTACCTTCGAAATTTTGTAATATTTGAACATTCTTATTTCATGAGTTTTGGGAATGTATTTATGGCGTACACTGTGAAAAATGTATTTCCTAGTAACCCACTGCTCAGGAGTCAAGTATGGAGTAGGAGAGCCAAGTATTGGATACAAGGGAACCATACATTTATGTATTTTATTATATTAGTCCTTAAATCACTCGTTATCTGTGGATTGGAGTTATACTGTACTAAAAGCCATGTTGTAATTTAATTTTAACGTACGTAAAGTATTTTTTATTGATAACGGTTATTCATGAGTTTTCATATATCCAACCGCAAAGCGGTCTGTATACGATGTCTATAACCACAGGAGACTCAAAAAGTTTGAGAGGAAACAATAGTAGTCTATTTGAGTTACCATATGTGAGTGGTATCTAGCCAGGTGTGTTGTAACGATGCCCACTTGTTGGCCACTAATCGCCACTACATGCCTGTATGTTTCGCAACCATACCGGACCGTCCACTCACTTGATGCGAAATACTCCAATCGACATTAATTCAAATAAATATTTATTATTCATCTCAATACCATTTAGACAGCCGACTTTTTTATGTTTCCATAAATGTGATAGTATTTTGTTTTTACAACTAAAAACAAAATTTACATTTTTAACGTGACTCAGTAGTTTTTAGCGATGTTAACAAAATAGTTCCAAATTACTAGTAAATTCCTACAGAATCATACGCATACTTTAGTTATTACATAGTTGAATAAATAATTTATCGACTCCCAAGTATAACTTAAATAAATTTCGATTGGAAATGTCGACAGCGTCTACGCTAAATATAATGTTGTCTCAAGTTTTGCAATAACCAGATATTTGATATCTCGTCTAAGTATTTGGATGGCCAGTGAAGTGGGGGATGAGAGGGGAGTCAAGGCCGGCCGTGACATACTTCCACATTCACCTTCCGACCACCTGTCTACCACCACTGTCAAGGCTGCCTTGCGAAACACCACACGCTACCCACTTAGCCTATACGAGAGCTTGTGAAAATATTGCTGCAACTGCCTATCGAATAAAAATATCAAGTTCATTAAGCTTCTTTAGATAATGTGTTATTTAGTTAGGTAATTTATTATTTTATGTATTTGCATGAGCCGCTAGGGTTTGATGACAATTTGATGCATTTGAATGAATGCTACGATTATTAATTGCTTTTTTGATTGCACTACTAATGTGTGTCACTTGACACGAGTGTATTTAATTGTGATGCAAGGAGGTGCAATTCTGCATTTTAATGTGTTGGTGTAAATGAATTGCAGACTAGAAACTCAAACGCATTCGGAATTAAGTTAGCGTGAAATCGTAGAGATTTTTCTGGTAAATTATTCATGTAGCTACAAGCTGGGACTTTCGACGATCTCGAGAAAGGCTTTCACTCTTATCGTCATATGTGCGAAGCCTGCGCAGTATCAAGTTAGATGACCTTTACAGCACTTTCTCGCTGACATATTTAATTTATTTAGTAATATCCGTATAACTAAATTTAACTCATTCAATATGATAAACCTTATGACATTATTGCAAAGGCATGCAGAGAGTATCAAACAATAGTTAATACGACCAATAAAACAATTATTCATGTACGTTGTATATTTATCACCTTAAAACGTTACCACATTAATATTCATCCCATATGTTTTGACTGCTTAGTATTCGCGCTTGAATTTATAGAATTCAGCAATAAATCAAATTTAATTAGTTCGGTGCTTATACAACGGTAAGACGTGATGGTAGAATAACGGATGCGTTTGAGTTCGGACAGGGCGGTTGCAGAAAGTGTGTTAATGCGTGCACGTTTTGCGCAACGATGCGCGTACGACACGCGCCGCAAGCGACCGCACGGCGCACGCTAGCGCACCCTGCTATATCACCGTTACAATGCTCTGTTAAATCACACTCATTAATTGAGAGAGCCCATGGTCAATGGCCCAAAAATATCTATAATATGAACAAATCTCAAATTAACTATTGCGATATAGTCTCAGTTAGCCTCTAGTAGCATAGAAAAAGAGTTGTGAAAAGTATATATATTTTCGAGTTTTTTCACAGGTTGATACATTGGTAATGAATAGATAGAAAAAACATAAAATAGGTTGTAATATTTTCCGTCGCTATATAAAATAAGAAGCATAGTAGGATTATGAATAATGAACTCTGACAACAGCTGAAGTTTCTTAACCTCTTTTGCAATTTATTTCGAGATTTTTATTCAAAATCTTACCAGTTCAAGGGCGTATTGCTTCAAATGTTTGGTCGAGACATAATGTGTACAGTAAAATAGCTTTGAAACATTTAAATCCAAGTACTAACTTAATATTGTCAATGGATTACGACACAAAACCCCTGTGATTAAACATATTTAGTACATTATTAACATTTTTCTAGATGAAAAGTGCTTTTCTACGATATTTCTGTTAAATTTAGATTCTAAAGCTAATCATTGTATTTATAAACACGTCTATACTGGAAGCAATGCTTCATAAAATTAAAATACTACTGAGTGTATATTAATTAATATTAAAAATGTAACTTGTGACGTTCGTGATCGGAAATCGATATAATTCGATCCAATTCGTGTTTTACAACTACCGTCTCGACTTTCTATTTGTTTCATTGTAGATACACTCAGTCAGAATATACGAAGGACGAAGAACGGATTTGTTATAAGCAAAAATGAAAACTTCCATTACCAAAAAAAAATCGTATTAATTTAATCATTTTGAAGTACTCGCATTTCTATGATTACTTTAGATATAATTTTTACTTCGATGAACATAAATAATAGTACATATTTTGTGTTTATTTGAAACTAAATCTGCTCCCGTAAGTGAACAGTATATTAAAAATTAATAGCGGAATATAGAAAATGGGATTTATCGCCATATTATTATAATCGTTTCTAATCAAACATTCAAAGCAACAAGTTAAAATGGAAATGATTTCCTTTTCCTCTACTTAATGTTACGATATCAGGAGAACATTAATGAAAATATCTTAGTCAAGGCCAAACAATCTAAAGCCAGTTCGGAAGAGGTGTGCCAGTTAGCTTCCCCTGGTTCGTCCCTGCATACCTGAGTAGGAGTGCCAAAGCCGGTCAGCCGATGTAGGCTAACCAGTGGCTAGTGTTTGTTAATGAGCGGAGCGGGGTGCCAAGTCACCGACGGAACCGCCGAACGGTATTAGTATGCGAACGTACCACAACTTTCTACGCATTCTTGGTGGCGGGAGAAATGAGCGCACACGTAATATTTATTCTAAAACATCTAGTCCTCGTATATATCAACTGTAGTAGAACTTTTTAAAATGCTCATTAACATATAAAAGTAAATTAATGACTATAATGAGATTAATTATTAAAACATTACATACATATTCAGAGTAATGTATCAAATAAATTTGGTGTGTATTTGAAACTTTGACGTAGGTGTTAATTAAAATTATCCATTTAGTATATAGTGCCCCAGATAACGTTAGGTCTAATATCTTCTGGCTCGCAGGTGGTTGTCATTGAACTGGATTCGGTTCAAATACAATTTCAAAAGTTTTAATGTTGTTCTTAATTTGTGGAATATAAAATGTACTCACGGATTAAAGTTATTTGATTTACGAATAACTATCGCGGAGACGTTAGATGAGAATGCGGACGTACTGTGCTAAAAACATTTAAATAAAACTATTTATAGGATTAATAGGACAAATTATTGAATAAAGTCTTGACTTAAGCGATTTATATATTCGTTAATATTATTACGCTCAGAATTGATGTACAAATGTAGATTTAGATATCTATTTACATGATTGTATACAGTAAGCTGTTAATGGATAGCCGACACGTTAATAATAATCGAGACTCTGACCTGTCCCAATCACTTTTGATTTTTCGCACAACTTTCACACATATTTGAAGAAAGTTTCCTTTCGGTTTCAACAGAGAATTATATTTTTTATGATTAGGTTTCTAATGAAAAATTTACTTAATTAAGTAATTATTAGTTCAAATTTTGAATGGGGTTATAAAACTTATTCTCAGCACTTTCTTCAAGTTTCTATGAAAGCAGCTTCTCAGTATTATATATACTATTTAGTAATAACTACGTCAATAATAAAATTTATATGAACGACTGTGTAAATTCATAAATATGTATCTTTTGTTTACGCTAGCACTACACTTTAAATAAAATTTTATGAAAATGTGTAATTCTCGTTCATAAAAACGAGAATTTTCTCGAGTGACTCTCATTACATTTTATTATTTATATTATTTTTTGGGTACCTTATTATTTCATTGGAATTATTCTTGGCCAAGGATCTTATCCCGTGCCTCGGGGTTTTGAGGAAAAATCCTATTAAAAATTTTTTTAATAATTTAATGATATTTTAAACAATTACAGCTTACACAATATTTTATAAACTCTAGTTAAATATGCTATTTACCTTTCCAGGTTGCAATGGCCGGCGACTTCATCCTCGCTGTGGCGTCGATGATGATAGCTCGCCTTCGCAGTGATGAAGTAACGTTGGTGCTCAGTCAGGTACAATATTAGTTATTATTAATTGAACACAAATAAAGATATTAGCTTCTTAACTTTCAAACTTCGCATGTGTGATAAATTTTGAGGAATTCGAATGTACAACCCTTTAAAAAGCTCCTATCAAATAAATCATTGCTACAAATAAATCGCGGGCTAGTTTATAAGAATTTTAGAGTCATGACTCTATGTAAATGAGTCTTCACACACGAATAACTATTTGGAATGGTAGAAACAAACATTTGTACTTATATCATTTTAGGAAGTGGGCATTACAGTCGTTATAGAATAAAATACTAGTATAACACGCGACTTTGCATGGAACATTACACGGTTTTTTATATATTATTGAGCAGTGGCCCCGTATAGGATCAAGGTGATGGGAGTCAAAGCTATTAAGCTATAAGGGCAGCCTCACCACGATATAAGAGACGACGCGAGAAATAAGCCAAAACAGTATTCAAATCTAATTTATTGAGCCGAAGATACACTTAAAATATAAATCACATATATACACACATATACAACATTTCTGATGTGAGTTGTTGGTGTATCGCGCATCTTCAGAAATAATATTTAGAACAACCGTTTCAGTAGTGTCAGCGGTTGCTCCATGTTCAGTGACATCTGAACAATTATGACAAAAATTAAATACTTTAATATATTTCAAGTACCAAAATACGATCTTTACTCATAAAACAATTTTGTCTACTTTATCTCTGATTCCCCATCCCTCCTCATCGCAGAGGCGATCGATAGATATGATAATAGTTTATTTTACTTATTTCAGGTGGTAACCGACTTAGTGCAAGGTGAATTCATGCAGCTCGGTAGCAAAGAAACAGAAAACGAGAGATTCTCACATTACCTCACCAAGAATTACAGAAAAACCGCATCACTCATCGCTAACTCGGTTAAAGCGGTAAGATTTTGACTCACGAGTTATACCAAATCCTCGTTAAATCATCAGAATTGGCTTTAATTAAAATAATTTAATTAGGGTATGTGCAGAATGAGAATCGTTGAGGATTCGCTTAAATGACGAGATTGATTTGGACATTTTATTTAAATCACGGAATTTTTTTAAATATTATAAATTTTAAATAATATATTTTTTAATTTATATAATTTTGTTTTGTGATGTAAAATTAATTATTAGTTGTTAATTCTTATTTATTAGTTTGTCACGTAGGTTTTCTTTACGCTCACATGAAATTTTATAAATCAACACATATTATTCGAAATTCTATACGAATAGACACAGGGTAAGGGGTTTGACTAATGGTACGATCAATTTTTTAGCTTCAGCGCATTTGTTGGTAGTGGCTAACACAAACCAACGTGCTAACCTGTATATACATATTGTACAGAATTTTTATTTAAAATATATCTGTTGCGTTAAAAATAAAGGATGAGTTGTTCAACTCTAAGAGTCTGAATCAATATTTATATATACAGTCCAACACTGGTAACGTGTTTAAAGAAAAACACTTTTTAAAAGACAATATTTCTGGGAACGCGTTTTAAAGTGCAATGAGATAATAGAGCCCCTCTGACGCAGATCAAATTTTAATAAAAGCGCCATCTAGTAGAGGTTCCTCCGCGCCTCTTTATTACCTACAACCATGATTTGGATTCTCGATAAAATATAGACTCCGAAGGCATTTTCATAAACATAAAATCCTAATCACGGATCTTCATCAAACAAAATGCTTGTTCCAGGTGGCGCTACTCAGCGGCGCCGATGAAAGTACATGTGAGCTTGCATTCCAATATGGACGTAATGTGGGTCTCTCTTTCCAACTCGTTGATGATTTATTGGACTTCGTGTCTTCAGCGCAAGCAATGGGAAAGCCTACCGCCACAGACCTGAAACTTGGCCTAGCCACTGCACCCGTGCTTTTCGCGTGTGAAAAGGTTTGTTATATTTTATTATGCACCTTCAGAAATATTACAATAAAATAAAATGGGCTTAAAATAATGTGAGCGTTGAAGTTTATACACATCTTCTTATTAATTGTAATAATCTAATCTTTCCACAGTACCCCGAACTGAACCCGATGATAATGAGGCGGTTCCAAGAGGCCGGAGATGTTGAGAAAGCATTCGAACTGGTTCACAAGTCCCGCGGGCTCGAACAGACGCGATTCCTCGCACGCAAACACGGATTAGAAGCCGCACGTTTGGCCTCGGAACTCGCCGACTCTCCTTACCAAAAAGGCCTAGTTGTTACCACCGACCTCGTCCTTAATAGAATCAAATAGTGCAAGTGGGACTTTACCGATAAGTGGAGTAGTGTTATAGCGA
This sequence comes from Pontia daplidice, assembly GCA_963693355.1. Taxonomy (NCBI): domain Eukaryota; kingdom Metazoa; phylum Arthropoda; class Insecta; order Lepidoptera; family Pieridae; genus Pontia; species Pontia daplidice. Next base: position 1,877,966 of record CAVNZL010000014.1, read on the forward strand.
ACTTGAAGGTGCCCGAGAAAATAATCTAAAGAATTTTTAAAATATTGGTAGCAAAGTCTTAGTTAACACACGCGCGATCAGCGTAAGTTTAGAAAATGTGCTTTCAGCTTCATTGTGGTATGACCCTTTGCCCCTTTAACGGTTTGGTTTATCACTTATAAGTCGTGAATCACGTAGCTACGACTGGAAAGTGTATCTGAGAGGTATTTGAATATTCCTCGGGCAACTTTATAGTACGATAGATTTATGTTATTTAGAAAGGCATCCACAGTTCTCTTGAAGACATCGGAACTTAAATTAGACCTGATAAGATCGCTATTCGATTTAAGATCAGTTTTTTATTACACGGTTATAGTGTTATTCGAATTATGGTCTGTAGTCTATCACTGACATCGCTAGACTTAACTTTTATGAATTAACATTTTACCTTTTTAATTAAAGGTTCAAATGAACGGAATTCTGGATACCTTTTTTGCGAAGGTGACGAGATGTAGATTATATTCGAGAATGAATGTGATTGATGATTGGTGAATGTTTAGTATCAATATATCGTGTGTGGCCTTGACAGTGTATGATTATTTCGATTTGCGCCCTCTAGTGTCGGACGATCGCGTCCGCATTACCACAGTATATACAGAGTTTTATTTATCTAACGGTTGCGATACTTTCGAAACCTTCAACTGTATCCTTTCTTTTTGTGACCTGATTTATGTTAAGTTTTCGGTTTTAAAACTGTAATCTAACTGCTAGAGTGTACTATGAACACGAACTTTAATATATCATGTCCGTTTATTTTACATTTTGTTGAGGCTTGTCTGTCGCCAAATATATATAATCGTTGTTTGATATGCTCAACTTTTTATGTATCATTTGCGGAATAGGCTTTTTAGTTAACTTTGCTGTATATAGATATATAATACTCTTTAAAACGTGCAATGACATTTGAACTCGTACATCACAAAATTGTATTCTCGGTTGTTTCTGTAAATACTGGGATCATTGGAGCTACCAATCCGTATCGTCAGAACCGATTACCTCAATCTATTTAGTATACACGATATTAAGAGGTGTAATAGTATTATGTTAGGTATTTTTTTGCACAATAAAGAGTTTAGTAACGTTAAATTTTCTGAATCATATTCCAATTGTAAATAATATATGAAATAAAAACGTTGATATTAAACGATTTTTAATAAGTGCACAAAAGCACATATACTTAACAAAAATACATATTAGTCATAATATTGTTATATGTTTGGACCGACTCGACGACCGAATATCATAGCTTAGTATATGTTTATTTTAAACGCTTTAATTTATACGTCCATAATGTAGTATATGATATTTCATATTGTAGCGATTTTGTATTCGCTACGATAGAGGTCGTTGTGTATGTCTTGGGGAGTTGTATGTACATTACATATATAAAGGGAGACGTTGATTTTTATTTATACTTTGTATGTAGTCATGTATGTAGCTCGTATTGTTTGTAAATACTTGATGTGTAAAGTGCTAAATCATGAATAATTTTATAAATAATAGTTACAGTCACATTGTTTTATTTAATAAATATGGTTCATATATGACACTATATTTTACTTACCCTTAAATCAACCCTTATTATTACAATCTTTTAGTCGATGGGACAAGTGAATTGCATTAATACTGTAGGAACCATAGTCTATGCAATGTGCACAACTGGTTGTTAGTGTCTGGTATTTACCTTGATTATAGAGAGGTACCAAGAAATGCTTATACTTCACCAGGGGTGCTGAGTTTGTGTCAAGGTGAAACAATTATAGTTTTAGTTAGTAAATAGGCCTATAAAATCGTACATACAGAATTTATAATTTACTTTGTCAAAATTAGCATTGCTTAGTTTCATTTTCAATTGCATTACAAACCTTTTACTTAAATTACCTTTGACAAGACTTGCATGTATTTCTGTCGTAAAAAGTTATAAAACCTGGTGTAAACCATTTCCGTTCCTGTAACGAGGATAATGCTCGGCCGCATACCGCTCGGGTAACTCAAGCTTTTTTTAATGGTATGGATTTCCCTGTTTTGGGGGGGGCGGGGGGGACCCCGGGGGGGAAACCCAAGGGGGGTGGGGTGGGGTTGGGGGGGGAAAAAGGGGGGGGGGGGATTCCGCCCCCGCCCGGGGGGGGGGGGGGGGGGGGGGGGGGGTTGGGGGGGGGGGGGGGGGCCCCCGGGGGGGGGGGGGAAAAATTTTTTTTTTTGGGGGGGGGGGGGGGGTTTTTTTTTTTGGGGGGGGGGGGGGGGTGGGGTTTTTTTTTTTTTTTTTTTTTTTTTTTTTTTTTTTTTTTTTTTTTTTTTTTTTTTTTTTTTTTTTTGTTTTTTTTTTTTTTTTTTTTTTTTTTTTTTTTTTTTTTTTTTTTTTTTTTTTTTTTTTTTTTTTTTTTTTTTTTTTTTTTTTTTTTTTTTTTTTTTTTTTTTTAGTTTATTGTACCTATTCTTTAGTTCCAAATCAAGTTCTCGAGATCTAATTTTTATTTGACGTTTGACATTTCGATAGAACAGGATTTGGCGGGAACAGAGTGCATTAGATTGTCTATAGGTTTTGTTGTCTTTTGTTTCTTGAAAATTTTACAAGTGCTTGTGAATGATTATTATTTAATAGAAATGAATTGCTTTTACTGAGACACATAATTTAAATGTTAACGATCTAGCCTGGAGTAAGACTAATTAGTAATTCATATCCTACTTAATTTTATAAAGAAAATATATGTAAGAATATTGTTCAATCACATCACATCTTACAGTCCCTAATAAGAGGCTGATAATTTTTTAATGTGTACTTTAAATATCTTAAATATATCACTAATTTAACTAACTAAAACAATCGACATTTTGTTCCCTTTTTAATCTTCTCACTAGTTCAGTAGCATCTTGAATTCACGTGAGTTTTCGATCATAAGCTCCATAACATATGAAATATAATTATGAAACAACATTTCTATAGCTATTTTAAAAGTGAGTGACAATTAAAAGATAAAATCCTTTTTATAACTAGAAGATCTTCAACCGGTAAGTTGTGGTAATATAAACCTATACTAAGTGAAAACTACTAAATAAGAAGAAAACTTATATTGATGAAAAAAATTGTAAAAGATACATCTGCTTAAAACATAATTAAATATTTTAAAACTCGTTTAGGAGTAGAAGGACAATGGAGGTGTTGTGGTCATTTTTAGATGATACATCTCTTACTTGGTATATGTAGTTCTATGTGTAAAATAGTGAAGGTAGAAAAAACTAACAGAGGTTGTATATCTTGAACTAAAAAATTTTCCACGATCTCCTGAATTTGTCTAAAGAAACGCCCATATTTGTCTGCTTATTCTCCGAGCATATAAAACTTCACGCATACCATATTGCCATAGGAAAGTACTTGTTTAAAAGTACTTTTTGCTAAATTGTACAATGTATCGTGTTTGCGGATATTGATCGTCTCGTGACAGGCACGGCGCGGTCGGTGCTTCCGAAATATTACTTAGAATAAATAAAAAAAACAAATTTACTACTTTATAGGTCATTCGACGGCATTCAGTTTCAAGAGGTATTTCTTATAATTATTTTATAAATACGAAATTGATTTTGTTTATTATGTTCCCAAAGCGATTCGAATAATTATTGTGACATCCAACAATGCCTTTAAAATAAAACTGTTTAAACATATTTGGTATCTATTCAACTGCTGTTTAAAATAAGTGTCAAATTATAATCGTAACTAAATACACAATGTGACTTTGTATTCGCTTCGGAAACGCTCGATATTGTAATTATAGGGATGTATTTATTAATTTTAAAATTAAATAAAAACGCTAACTGCATATTGAATTATATGTATATGCATATTTATATTATGATTTCGCCCTCCCCATATCTTTTTTTAAAATGTCTTGCTAGTCTGAATTACAGGACGCAATGCTTGTGTTCATAAGATTTTTAGTACTATTTGTAGTTTGGATAACCTTTACAGTTCATTATATATTTTATTTATTAAACATACATAAATATAGATTTTTAGCATATACGTTTAGAATGAAAAGGGAAAAACAGCAGCGCCTATTATTGAAAACCACTGTATATTTTTAAAACGAGACAGATTTATTTCATTAAAAAACTTCCACATCTCCTAAACAAATGAAAATATAAATATGCAAAGACTAAAAAATAGCACCATAACTTTATTTCGAACGTATTCTTATGAAAAAAGAAATACAATGGAAACATTTTCTTAAGCGTGCATATTTGAACTCGTTCAAATGTAAGGTCATTTCGGAAGCGAAGTTGGCAGTTGGAAACGAATAGCTTCAGCCTACATTCGTTTTTAATAAATTGTACATATATAGAATCGATATAAATTATAAATCTAATAATTGTTCCTTATTCCGTATGTGATATAAATTTGTGCTATAAATGTTCAATGTTCCATATCAACGCTTAAGAAGGTAATACATTAAGCAGTGGTCTATTTTTATTGGTATTTTACTATGTCTATTTTTATTGTAAGGCGGCTTAGTGCTCCTTCGTCTGGATCAGTGCGGCTACGAGCATTCCAGAGAAGACGTGCTGAACAAACTCGGTTAGAAGGCGAACGATTAGCTCGCGATCGTAGACAGCAACTACAACGTGAAAAATACGAAAGCCAGAGACAGGTTCGTCTGAATTGTTGGTGAAGTACAAAATGCCAGTAGACCAATATATAAGCAATACTCCGCGAAAAACCCACAACCACTCGACGGACGACACCGGAGCATCATCAGGATATTGCCTGAGTGTTGCTTATATATTGCTCTACTGGGATTTTTACTATGGACTTATGGACCGCAAGGTAACGCCTGATTCTATTAATTATGTTAGTGAAATGTTTGCATGAAATTTAATCTCATTATTTTTTTTCTCATGCGTGATATAGAACAATCGATATTCTTATCTCTTCGTATAACCGAGTAAATATAATGCGTCAACAGTATGTCATTTAACAGCTCTTTGTCCCACTTTATACTCGTCAAGTTCCTACTGTACACATTCATAATTTTATTACTCATTGCATAAGTGACAATATGAAGTTTCAACCGCCAATTGTGTATTTTCCTATAGCAATAGAGAAAGCATGTCCATAAAGAGAAAAGAAATATTTTCCTACACAGTAAAATAAATTATGATATACCAATATTTTTGAATTCATAATTCAAATGTTCCTCGCCTTCTGGCCTGAGACAAAACTCTTTGTAAAAAGAAATCATAAACATTTTATTTTAAAAAAAGCAAGGCAATTACAAATTCATACGTTAGTAAAAATTATTAAGAATAATAGTGAATCTAAGGCAATGAAACTTTTTAAATATATATTACTATCTGAATACTGTAAGTATATGTGACGAATGCAAGTACCTACAAAACAAGGAACCCAAGTGTTTTTTGTAGTTTCTTTTAAGAAAACTTACCTATAAACCTGAGACGTATATAAATGAAGCTTCGAAATTTTTTATAATTTATGCTATTTTGAAAATTATTTTTATTTATTAAAAAAAGACAAATTTAGAAGTTTGTTTAAAAGTTGTTTGAATATAGGCGAGAGAAGAACTGGCTTCATACGCGCCATGGGGTCGAGCTGGTGGCGGTGCCCCCAATATTCAAGGAGTTCGATTTTCTGACATACGCGCCGCCGGCATCTACCCAGACGATGAACTTAAGGTAAATACTTCCATTATTTTAAACATCTTTTGTTTAATTATTTTAATAAATAACATTCGAGAGTATCTAAGTGCCGGCAACCAATAGTGATGTTAATGGGCTGCGGCTGTTGCCACTCATGCCACCCGTAAGCTCGTTTGCCGCCCTTTTTTATTAAAAAACTAATATAATTTATACAACTCATTTTACTACGCCTGCAACGTTTTTTGACGCAAATAAGACGTGCCAAAGAAATGTTTCAAAAATTGAAAATCTTAAATATTTACTTACAAAATATTTGATCTAAAAATGTTTTTCAACAAATCGGGGCAATGTTATTGGGTCTCATTATATTTATTAAAGTTTAAATAATTATATTATAAGTATCTTAGATAATCACATTAGCGATATTGAGCTTTAGGCAGTCACGTATTGTAAGTGATAAATGCAATATACCTATAAAAGGTAAAGGGTCAGGTGATGTAAGGATGATTAAATTGTGCTAATAGCCCAGATAAAGGCATGGAAGCGTGTAATTTGTTGTTGTTTTAAATTTATTGCGTCGCAGATTAATTTTCGACACACATAACTTGATTTCTTATTTCGTAATCGTGTCGCAGAATTTTCGATGTCACGTTGAAAGTCTCCCAGCTCATCTAGAATTTATTAATACGATATTTCACGTCCGTTTATATTTCAAAACCGAATAAATATTTTTAAGTTGCGATTAATGGAAAAATCACAAATAAAATTAGTTATTTATCAAACCTAAACTTAACGTTGCATTGGTACGAATACAAAACTGATTTCAGGGTGTTTCTTTACACGAATCGTGCCAACGATGGTCATCACCACAAAGAAGGCGACGTGGACCCTTACGTCTGCGCGAAGATCCTCAGCTTTGCTACGCCGAAATTCTGAGACGATCAGTCGACAATGACATTCGATACAGGCAAACCCAAGAACAACAGCAAGCGTACAAACAAATGCTAGGTCACTTTCTATCGCCACTAACTCTACAATTTGATATCGTAGCTAGACATCGTTAAAATGATGCACATTCCAAGATTGCTATCGGCTGTCTGGATTCGGAATGTTATATACGTTTTGAAATGCCTATAAAGTTCTATGATGCTTTTAAAAGTGTAATTGTGTAAAATCTAAAGAAAGTTCGCTGCGTAGGCGCGATATATCTATAGCCACTTTTGACTTTGACTCTTGGTAGCTATGTCTCTTTTGGGGCCATCTACGTTTCCTTATAGTGAATTTGAGGGAGAATGATTTTGATCGCTTACTAAAATCCACTTAAATTTACAGATGATATAGTAAATGAAAGACGAAAAGTTATAAAAGATGAAATCAAAAAGAATTTGGAATATGAACGGAAAATGGTAAAATTTCAAATAAAAATTACATTTATACTTTTACTGAAATTGTAATGGTTGTTTCGTTTTAGCTCTCTATGGAAGGACCTTGGGGTATACCAGGTCCAGGTGGAACGATTTGGAGGAATCCTCGTGATGTTGGATTAGATTTTTCCAAGTCTATGGTACGTTGAACTTCCGACTTTAACTAAAATTAAGTAATTGACTTCTTATTTTACATTTACTGTTTAGGGACACAGTTCTGTATCTGATAGTTTTACAGTAAAATCGATACCAAAACGGATTCAGTGTTATGAAAAGTTTTGCACTCATCGGTATTAGTAAAAAACTAAAATATCGCTATGAATTCTAAAAGATAATTGTGTGAACAAGAATGTATGTACATACACAAAATATATTTCTATTTTACTGTTCACACAAACAGTAAAATAGAAATATAGTTTTTACATATAAATTCAATTTAAAGGTATTTTAGTGTTCTCATTATTTAAATTCTGTATTCCCGCTTACAAATATTCATTATTGTCACGTTATTTCATCCTTACAAAAACTTAAAGGGCTGGACAAATAACGAAATGTTCAATGATATAAAAAGAGACCAGAGACTCCTTAAAAGATCTTCACTCACTTTGCCGAACGTAAAGACAGCTGATGATTACAAACTGACACATAAGAAACGAAGCGATAAATTGCCAACTATCAATCTGTCAAAACGTTCCCCAGAGGAACGAAAAATTGAGCGGGAAAAAGAGCTAGTACAATGCTATGGTAAAAAGAAAAAACAGAAGTTCCTGAAAAAACTACCAAACGGCGAACTCTTACGGAAACTTGATCCCGACATGGATAAAAAGGAAGAAGAGAAGCTGACACCTGACGAGGCAATTTTGCGTTTGACCGGTGGCATAGAATTAGTTCCGCTTTTAGCGCGACGGAGACGCGTGGGCGCCCGAACTCTACCCTCGAGTGACGTCACGCGACCTCCGGAGGAGAAATGCCAGTGAGTTTTACTTTAGTACTGCGGATCTTACCCATTTTGATATTGATCTTACGTTGATCATGTTTAAAGTATTTGTGATTATGCAGATAAATAATGTTTATATCAATTATTTTTATCCGATTTGTAGCGAAATGGGCCGTTTGAGACTCTATGTGCGTGCTTGAATGTAGTATGAGTGGATAATATCACTATGGCTTGAAAAATATATTTTTAAATAATTATCTTATACTAATATTATAAACTCAGATTGGATAGTGTTTAAGGCGGATGAGACCAGTGTGAATAGCTAGTCATCAATTGTGATTTTCTAATAAATTTAAGATAAAAACTTTGTTCGACTACGATACGTATTATGTAACTCCTATCGTTAACTAAAAATCTAAGAGATGAAATTATGCAAGAATTTTTAGAAATTAATAGATTTAAGATTTCGGTAATTAAAAGTCGGCATAAAAACACCGTATTTGACATTAAACTCCGGGTCAGACATAGCCGCAGGCTCTTAATAATGACATACCCAATATGACGTCATAAGTGCGCAACCTGACCCATTTTATATACCAAAGAAAATATTTATTTATCACCCGGCCTGATGCGGATGTACTTACAATGTAAATTGATGATTTTAGATGAAAATAAAATTCAATTTTATAAAATTTTTGGATATATACTAACAAAAAAATCCTATATATTTTTTGCCTTGTGTTGCAGTAATAATAAGATTATATAATAACGGATTAATTGGAATGCCCAATACTTTGTCACACTTATAACGCCTTTGCATCGAAATATACATTAAATTAATATCAGTAATTTGTTTAAGAAATGACTAATGTATATATTTTAATCAAATTACAGATGGCGTGAAATTATGACGGGTGATTATTTGAGTCAATTAAAGCAACAAATGCGAGTGAAGATATTACAAAAAGAAGTAAGTAATCAGGTAAAATATATATAGATATTGATTTTCCTATTATTCATTATTCTCGTAAAACTATTCTATATAATTCATTAAACATATCGTTCTAAGGAGGTTTTACACCTCAATCTTCAAAAATTCAATTTTATCAAAAGTATACTTTTATTATTAAGCTCATGTTAAATTTTATATCATATTAGCTGATCCGGCAAGTTTTGCCATTGATTAAAATTTTCAATTAATAAATAAAAAATAAGGGTTGATCGTAAAAGGGTGAATTTAGATTGTATGTATTTTTTATGTTTTATCTTAAAAATTAGAAACTAAAATTTTATCTGAAAAATAAAATAAATTTTAGGGGTGGACTACCCTTAAACTTAGGGGGATGTAAAATAGAGGTTGGCCATTTCAGACCTACTCAATACACTCACAAAGTTTCATGAGAATCGGTAAAGCCGTTTCGGAGGAGTTCAAGTTCGAACCCCGTGACACGAGAATTTTATATATTAGATTTCATGAAGCACAAATTTATAATACAAAATCATTGCCGCTACAACCTTATCGTATCTCTTCTCTCCTTTGGCTGACACACGCAACAAATTTGTCGTCTAAGGCACGACAGTTTCCTCACTGTCACCGAAGAACAGGTGTTAAATCATATATAGAAAGAAATACTCATAACTACATATTTGAATATCGAACGCTGATCGCAAAAAGCAAATCAACATTGACAGTCGTAGCCACTGCTCTGTAAATTTGTAATAGGAAGAAAACACTACTTGAATATAGGAATAAAACACTACTTCACTATAATATTGCAGGAGAACCGTCGTAATTCAGCCGAGAGCGTAAAGCAGCACCACGCTACGTGGACATCTCTTTGGGGCCGTCCGGGGCATGGGGCACCCCAGCAGCGGGGCCGGTACGCCCGGAGCAACCTCGCCCAATTGCTGTATACAGCACCATTCCATGACTACATAGAAAATGTATAAGGGTGAGTTTTGGAATGTCATAATTTTATTACGTTTCGGGTCTTTGTCAGTATCGTTAATATGGTCCTTTGTAACACCAATTATTTAACACCGACCACAATGCTTCATATTTTATTTATTAAACTTATGTATCGGATTAGGACATTTATATGTTCATCGATACTAAAAATTTTAGCTTAAATCGCGGTTAATGTGTATATGTAATGTATGTTCGAATTATAATTTTGTTTTTGGAAAATTGTAATACATATAGATCACGAATAAGAATGATCTAAAAGGTATTGATGGCATAATAACGAACGAATGTGATGTAATTTCAAACGAAGGAAGGTTTTAATAATTTTATGGGCGCTCGGCTTATAAAGCAGTCATTGAATGCTGCCTAATGAATGATGTCTGACCAACTAATAAAATTAATGATCATACAGATGTTAAATCCATATTCTATAAAATGTCGAATTCATTTACGAACGCACCGTACTGTTCAGCGAAAGTGGAATGCTATCTTTGACAATGCTATGTATCGAGGATTTGTGATATAAAACCTTATCACGACGAATTTTAATTCGAATTGTTGCCGTTTTTAAAACAGTACAAACAAAATCTCTATCAATACTTATTCATATACTACTATATAGCAATATCCATTTAGAACTAAACGGGAACATCTGTCGAAAAGTTTGTTTTAATTCTCGAGTTCGCGTACAGAATAGTGCAGCGGATCATTAATTTTGAAACAAAATAACAGTGCGTTGTCAAAATATACCATAATAAAAATCCGTTTCGTAGAATAATTGTAGACTATTACGTCTTTGTAATTAGTTTTATTCGTTCAACATAAGTTCATCATATTGACCACTGACAATAAAACGTTTCTACGCGCTTTTACGACGTAATGTGAGTCAGTTACCTTTGGTAAAATATTTATTTAAAATGATTGAAAATTCATGTAACCATTTCTCAATTTAATATTTTTTATTTCGATTAATTTAAACTTTCTTACAATCTAGCATCAACAGATTTTTTTCAATTAGAAGCTTTTATCAATGATAAATATTTAAATAAAATTTTAATGAAAACCGGCTTACACAATTATCTCCCCCAGACCTTGTAAGTTCAATGACCAATGAATGCACCGGCACTCATTAAGCAACATAGTAATTAAAATACCAAATCAATCATATCGTATTGTTATAATGGTAATAGACAAAGATTTGATGCAACCTCATCTGAGTACATTGTTAGTCTACCCTTGGCGCGATTGTCAAAATAATGAAACACTTTTTTCAATTGGACATCTTGCAATAGCAAATACTCATTGTTTTTAAATTTATACATAAATTATGCGTGGTCATTTTAGAGATTACTAGCTGATCCGGCAAACGTTGCTTTGCCATACATGTGATTTCAATATTCAATAAATAAATAAAAATAAGGGTTGATTGTAGAAGGGTGAAAATTTAGGATTGTATGTATTTTTGTATGTTGTATCATAAAAAAATAGAAACTAAAAATTTTGTCTAAAAAATAAAAAAATAGGGGTGAACTACCCTTAACATTTAGGGGGATGAAAAATAGATGTTGGCTGATTCTCACACCTACTCACAAAGTTTCTTGAGAATCGGTCAAACGTTTCGGAGGAGTTCAAGTTCGAACCCCGTGACACGAGAATTTTATATATTAGATTAAAAAGAGAAAGACAAAGGGTATCAAGATATAATGTAATGAATAATTCCCTCAGTTCTCATTATTTAAATATAAATTTGATCGTGCTTGAAGATAGCATAAATTTATGTACGAGCCAGTAGTTTTAATATAAATGTTTTCAATGGTTTACTTATCGAAGAAAGCTAAACAACACGTTACTACCAATAGGATCGGAGAATCAACGGAAGATGTAGCAATTTGGCAAATTATTCCTTTTGCGGAGCTTCCACTGCGTGCCATGCGTAAAAGGTGAAAGTTTATGTATGACGGCATCCTCTATAAATCTTCAAAAAAATCACAACAGCATAATGTCTTAAACTTAAATAGCTTGACTCTAACAATTTCTATAATATTCAAAGTGGTTTTTATAACACTATCCATTCAAATAAATACGTCACATACAAAATTGTCCGTATAAATTATACCAATATTATCGCGCATAGGGATTTTAGGTCCACAGGAAAGGACTTAAGTAGAAAGAGTAAGCTCAAACTATTGCTTGAACTACTAATATCATTACAGAAACGGTATACGGTGTACATACAGAATACGATGTCAATGTCGGTGTCGGTAAATACCATACTATACCATACATTTTCAACAAACTCCTCTTCCAGCTTCTTACATTCTACACTTGCTTCCGGCTTTATCATACAGTGCAATATTAACAAAAGCAATTGGTAACAATACATTTTTGTATGTCAGATATTGTACCTTAAGGTTGAATTTTGAAATCTGCAAACACAAAACCCATCCTACGTCTGCGAGTCAATAGTTCATGGTGAAATTTTTTTAAGTAAACAGAAGTGTGTAAGTTTATGTAAATGTAGAGAAAGCGAAATGACGAAATACACATAAGCGGCAAAAACTTGACGCAGAAGGCGTGGCGACAGCTTAACAATTTGTCGGGGTGTCAAAGTATTAAATTCGCACGTCATTACGCAATTTACTAGAATTTTTCATAGTGTGCTACTTAAATCGATTCAACTTGCCTTAAAATTTTACAAAGAAACAGTAATAAAATAAGCTTTTTGAACTATAGCAATTGATATTATACGTTCCTTTTTTAGCAACCTGAAATACTATGTAAGTACTAGTGATCCGGCAAACTTTTTTCCATACATGTGATTTCAATTTTCAATTAATTATTCCAATATTATTTAAAATTTGACACTGCGATGGTAGCGCCGTCTGTCGGATCCAATGTAAAACATTCCAAAAACTACTAATAAATTAAAAATTAATTAAAAAAACATTGTCCAGCGGACAAAATTGTGAATCTAAACCATTCCCAGATCCCCTTGAACACACACAAAAAATTTCGTCGTTTGAGAGTAGTTCAGTGACATACACACTCACAGAAGAATTATATATATAAAGATATGTATATATTGTATAGTGATTTGTATAAATTTTCTCACACAATAAGATATGTCGTGCGTCTTGTATTTTGACGTGATAATAATTAGGTATTTTAATCAGTTTTCGTAACTCCTAGTACAAGATCACGAAACCCATCATGTAATTAAAGCGTCATGGTTGACTCCTATTAACCCAATCATATTGAGTGACGTGTTGGTCATTGTTCAGATACATTACAAAGGTAACAGAGCTCTCACATATTTCTAACTGATTAATAACTTTATTAAAATCATGAAATGATACGCAACCTGATATAGATTGACATAATAATAATAATATGGGGACACATTTCACGGACGGTATCTACTGTAAAACTAGTAATTAAACATAGTAAAATCGACTTTATAACTAATATTTCGCAGATGTCTATAGAACTTGTAATAATATTTTATTTTCTTATCTTCTACCGTTTTCGAAGCAGCACCAGAAACTCTCGATCTTCTTACATTTTTTACAAATTCTGCTCTGGAATTGATAAATAAAAGGACTATTAAACACAACAATACGAACCGGTTGGTCCTGAGATGGCGTGTTTAACCAAACAAAATTTTCATTTTTACTATAGTTTGTAGTTGTATAGTTTGTTCCAAATAAACAAATACATGTTTAATTATTACAAAAGGTCAATTATAAAAAATAAGAAATGTTTCTGAATATGTTTATTACAAATAACAACGAAGTCCGATAAACCAGGTGAAATATAACTTTGACATTTCACTTCCCAAGATTCATTCACCAGACCAACAAGCTTATGGAAAAGAAAGTACATAGACCTTTGGGAGAGCAGACCGGTTACAGATTTGACCTTAGCACCGGCTTTGTATTATTGGCTATGATACAACCTACCTTGAGTCTAAATTTATTTGAAAATTAACAATACAATTAGATATTTTTTTACTCTAGAAATATATTACCTTTAAAATTTAAAATAATTAAGTTTAAAGTGTAGTAATTTTAAACGTTTTGCTGTAATGAAACAGTGCAATTATTATTTAATTTTAATGAAGTATAATCACTTAGTAATCGCAAGTACAGAATGCGTTGAATTCTTTCGTATGTGAAAGTGGTGCCTGTAATATAAATTATAGTATAATGCTTCACATAAAAATTGTAATTTGTCATTTACTTGTCCTAAAAAACGCATCATTGAACTGGGAAGATTTTTTTTCAAATAATTAATATTGTTTATTAGAATTTCTATATTTTTCATTTCTCTTAACACATTATTCTCGCTATTCTCTAAAACATGTTTATAAATTGAATGTGAAGAAATAGAAACACAGACTGGAAACATTTCATAAAACCGACTAATATTGGAATGCTTTTAAATTATTTTACCACTATTAAAGTTATTAAACATATATCACATTATCATAGTGTTAGACATTGTAAACGCAAAATGATAACATCTCGTATAATAAAATCGCATTTATATTCGTTGAAAAAGTTTATTTATGCGTGTACAAATCACGTAAACCAGAGATAATATAATCCTCGTTTTTTACCAAAAAAAACGAACGAATCATAAACGCAATAACGTATTGCGTTACATTAATGAATTCATTCATGTTAAGAAACAGTATCGTGTGATCTTAAGATACTCAAGCATTGCCCGTGCCAAAAATTATTGACAAGAATTACGTATAGCGAAGCTTTCTCTCGATATCATTCCGATACATTCTTAGTTCTTTTTCTGATGTTTAATTGAATATTTTGTATATTTAAAGTTTAGACAAATTTATCTAGCTTTGCAAGACTGAGATTTTGGGTTCATAGGAAAATATATTTTATGCGTTCATGCGTAAAACATTCAGTATATATTACAATTTTATTATAAGCAGTTAATTAACAGTATATTTTAAATAAATTTTCTTATTAAAAATTATACATTGCTGAAACATGGAGCACAGGTTATATCGTCCTGATTTAATGGAATGTAACATTTCCATTACATTCCATTAAATGGACAATCGTTCTTAAAAAGGTTGTGTATATCACTGAAAGTCATTGAGCTAAATAAATGATGTTATACATTGTATTATTACGCATAGCTAGGTTAAAAACTGTATCAAACTAATAGGGTAACGTTCCCACAACACTGAAACATTTACTGACATTAATTGAACGATTTTGTAAACAGTAATCTGATATATTAACATCCTTATCCGTACAATAGCGGGGGTCTGAGATGTTCGTTCGCCGCAGTTGACACTGTTTAAGCGACGAAGCCGCTAGTGCATTCTGGTGTTGTGAACGACGGCTTACACGATGCGTCGAGTGAGTACCTGTGAATTAATTAAATTATTGTGACTGTCTGTGGTAATCAAACTGTGGTTTAAAAAAATATTTATAGATCTTAATTTTCGATTTTTATATTTGAATTAAGTTTAAATTTCGAATGTTAACCTAAATATATTTTGCTATTTTATTCTTTGTAGGAAAATGGTACTTGCTATAAAAATAAGTTATTCATAAAAGGTGCACTTTCACCCATATTACGTAAAGTGCATGCGTGATGCGATCTGCCGTTTACAAGTTGTCGGAAGAGCATTACTATTAAGGATTCTTAAGATGTGTCTTGTGTTATAACCATTGCATTAAGAGAAACTCTAATGTTTAGAGAAAGGAAAGTTTTCATTTACTTCCAAGTTTCTTAAATATATTATGTTGTAGGAAATTATATTTCATTTAAGATGTAACACAAATATCACATCTTGGTGGTTCTAAAGTCTTGTCTTGAAATGTAATAATACATTTTAAAAAAAAAAATTTAGTTATTGTTTGTTAAAAATTGGTGACAATAATGGCTGTTGAAATGTATATCAAACGACAAAATAACCTTCAATATTTACGTCTAGTAGTTGTCAAGCATTTGTTTTGTAAACATACATAACTAATCAAAAATTATGAATTATTATTTTCCCACGTAGTAACTGGTAATGAAATTATAAAAATAATTTGTTATATAATGATAACTTTACAGAAATTTGTCAATTCTTATGTTTCTAAAGACTTGTACAAATTGATTTTATGATAATACATATCTAACTAATACATTACAGCATTCATGAATTTAATTACGCCATAGAAAATACATATTTATTATAATAATATAAACACAAAATATTACTATATATAGTACAAAAACGTAATTAAAACGGATCATGTATCGAACCACGGTAGAACTTAAGAAGAAGCGCCGTTGCGAGGAACAGTTTCACCACAGATACATAATCTTCTGGTAATTAATAACCATATGATGAATTGCATAATAAGGTTAAGAGGCACATTAAATTGGAATATATTTCTTGATCTAAACTGGTTATAAAAACTACTTAGAAGATCATTCATTTATATGGTAAATCGCAAATTTATTCCGTTACGACACTCTTTCGAGGAAGTGAAATAACGAACATGTTAAAACTATCAACAAATTGATGATTATGCAAGAACTTAAATATGATAAATGTAAGAATGATGATAGGACTCATCTTCATACAATGATCATTCGTGTGTGTTTAATACGATCGGTTATAACTCATTACTATATGTAAGATCAAGAGTAATATCAAATGTATCACAAAGCGGGTTGAGTTTTACTAATTTTTTAAATAAAGTCTGCCTAAACAATGTTTGTATAATAATTGTAGCGGCATCTAAACAGCTGTTATTTGGCTTACTTTTTGAGAGACGAACAGTAGTTTGAGAGCATCATAATAAACATAATGTTAATTAATAAATTAATAATTTTTATAGATTAGATAGATCATTATTGCCGCCTTTAGGCCTAAACTAGTTAACTAGATTTTTGAATGTTCAATTAAAAGTGTAAATTTTACTTGCAATTTTATTCATAAATATTTATTAATGGCAAGTAGGTGACGTTTATTTGTAGAAACTGCCAAACTTTATGGCCGATTTTAAAGCTTTAGTTTGCTAATAGAAAGCTATATTCATGCTCAGCCCGCGACTTTCAATGTAGATAAGCTACCTCTAACTTGTGAGACCCCAGTCCTTCTGAATATTCTTAGCAAACCAATATCTATATTTATCTGTTAATTTCAAGTTAGTAGCAAAAATTAATGACTTCATTCACATTTGCAATTGTTGTTTTTTTATTTTTATTAACCTAGTGGCCTACCCCCGGGTTGCAATTGTTGTTATAGGCCATGAAATCCTCGTCCTGTTGCAAAATGACTTAAATAACCGCTTCGCTTTAATGTTCGAAAATACTTTATGGAGCAATTAATTTTATTTCGACACAAAAAAGACTATACACTAACAAAACTAGCCTGCTTGTAAAAAAATAATGTATTTATGGTAAGTTATGAGACAGTGAAAGCAGTTAGATAAATAATTTTGATCATCACATTTCTCACGATACCGTCCTTAATTTAAGTGAGTCAACGAGTTTGAACATTGCTAACTATGGTATTATATATACTGTTTAAGATAATAGTCTTCCTTAACTGATACTTAAATCGTTGCTACATAATTTTAAGTAGGCTGTAGTTTTTAACTACTATTAAACCTTAATATCAGTTTCTTTGAAAAACCTTACCCCAGCTATTCCATATGTACCTCCTGTGATGTGATGCCCAGAATATCTCAAATTGGCTTAAGATTTCTATAAAATCACTCATGATTCGTCCTAAGGGTTGGTGGTCCCCGTAACAATATAAAATATTGTTCTGAATCAAAAAACCCAAAATGAATTCTTTAAAGTTTCCCCGAATTGTCTTTTTTTTTTGAATTACAATACGTTTTTCGAGTTTGTTGTTCATTGCCATAGAATACTTGCAAATACGTTTTAAATATACATATAGATAATATATAGTATGGGTGAAATTTAAAAATTTATAACTAATATTCTATTAACAATAAATAATAAGTAGTACTACTTACATACTGATTGCTTCGGTATTAAAGTACCTCTAGTTTTTGTTGTAAGTTTCTTTGGTACGATATGTAAGCGCACAATAGGTATGGTCTCATCATCTTGAGATTTCTCTATTGACCATTGACAGTTGACAGTAATAAATCTAGTCCTTTTATAGAAAGTTACAAAATCAAACCCACCGCCAACAAGTAGGTTAAATTGGATGTTCACAAAACCACTTTATCATAATAAAATCTACAAACTAATTCTTTTAACTACTAATCGATTTTAATGATTCTCTATAACGAATTATAGCTATCGTGAGAATTGTGTTTAATACTTTGTTCGCTCTAGGGTATCTTAGCTAATACCAGTAATATTCAACTTGCAAGTGGGAATGTTTATTATTTCGTGACGCCTACTTTTAAACAATAGTTATAATAAAGTTGCTAATGGCAAACGTCATATATTTAAATCTGCTCATAATTATGGGTACACATTCACATTTTCTATACACTTGCATTATAAAATAAAAATATCAGCTTTTATTATCAGCTTTTTTTTAAATATCACGACAAAACTAATTTCACATCAGCTTAATATAATCCAATGATAAAATTTCGAAAACTGTTTAAATAAACAAATCTTTTTAAATGTACATTATTTTGGTCAGTCGCAAAGTCGGTCGTTAAAATTACATTTATTGTTTTTTTTGTTATTCTTTTTATCTAAGCCGCGTTTAAAGCCGCGTCAGTTCATTTATGTAACATTATAATATACATGATTATAATAGAGTGGGTGATTATTAATTCGTCATATAGAGTAATAAAAATGTTGCATGAGCATTATAACAGCGCAATAAGCTGGTGTTGCTTATTAAGCCGAAAACAATGCGTTCAGAAATAAGATTATAGTATTACTAGCTAATGAGGTGACGCAAAAGCCATGTTTCTAAGCGTATCTAAACTTATAATGAGATCGTTGTATTTTGTAGAGAATTACCTAATTTGTTTCTCATCATATAAGAATGGTATCAAGTAGATCTAGCATTCTTTTGTAAATTCAACATGAATTTGATACGGTACAAGACATGCTTAAAAATGTTATGTATATATTAACCCGGGTAAATCGGCATCATCTAGTTGATAGTTTAAAAGGTGTAATATAACATAATTAATGAGATAAATGTAGACATTAATATTAGCGATACAAGATAAATTCCTTTTTTGATTTACATGTGTCCATAAATTTTGGAAAGACGCGTTTATATGATACTGTATGCCTGTATGACAGGGGCCCGATGAGATGCCTTGATTTTAGTTCGATAAATCATAATATATTTGAAAAAATTTATTTTTCCTTTTCTTTTTTTACTTAAAGCTAAATGGTATAGTATACTGGTGCTGTTTGTGTTACGTGAAAGCCAAATTATGCGCTCCATGTGCATTTTAAATTAAGCTTGATTGTTCCTTTCAAAAATGCATCATTATGAGCGCTTCGTAACGGTTATTATAAATGAATTTCCGAATACACTGTTCAAATTTGCAAAGATAATACCTATGTGCCAAAAAGTTTAGAAACGTTTAAGAAAAAAATATTTTGTACACTATAAGTTATAATGTATACAATATGCTTACAAACTTAAGTGTTACAAAAAATATATATACCTATTATATTGTTGTATTACATTACTTAACTAAATTTAGATAAATATTTATTAACGGAACAATGGTGAAAAATGATTATTCATAATTATGGGAGTACATCAGTAGTCATCATTACCATATAATGATATTGTATGTATAAGGCTTGACATAGATAAATTAAATAATTCGGAGAAAGCTACGGACATTATTCATTATTCATTTACAATAGTAAAGCGTGTTCACTTAGATAAGTATCTACTTAGTTCAAAAATTACGATCTCAATCTTAATAGACGTTAATCACAGTCTCAAATAGGCATTAACAATCTTTGAAGCATTCAAAATGAAAATATGTAATTAATAAAGACGTTTTTATACAATTATTAAAACCGATGACCTCTCATTTGTGTATTACGCACTTTATTGTATAATCATTTACGCAATGGCGGTGATTCTATTAAATGCCACCAGTCATCACCATCGTCGCGGGCGCAGTGACAAAGTTGATTTATGGGATAATAAATGCTCGGTGAAATCGATACTTACAAAATACTTAATGATTTAAGTACGTTTGATTAGGCTAAACGTCGTCGTCAACGCAAACGTGTTTTAGTCATCACTTTAAGAGTCTTATGTTCTTTCTCTTACATTTAACACCACACACAAAGAAATTAAAATTAGTTGTACGTGGAAACCTTGGAATTAGTTAAAAATAGTGGATGCTATTAGTTTCAACTACATGAATATAAATAAACTAATTTTTATCCTATTGTATATTTGAGACTTCACAGCGAAGTGTGTGAGAACATAACTAAAGTAATCTGTAGATTATTGAAAGAGAAATTTCCTATTGTTGACATTACTATTATATAATTACGAACCATTGTGTACACATAAATGCCGAAGTCACTTGTTACGAATGATTGTGATGTATGTGACGAATGATTGTGTTAAAGTGATCTATGGGGCCCTAAACGTATTGTAGAGATGGGGTCAATATTTAAATTGTGTTGACATATTTGTGATAACAAAGATGCTTTCAAAACGCAGTTCTGTACTTATTTAGGACCATAGTTCATGATATACAATAGGAACGAACGATTATCATAATCTTTATAAACAAAATATTTTTATTTTGGCATAACTAATATATTCTCGAACTTGTATTACGTAAAAGTGAGATTTCTTAACATATATATAAAAACAAGGACAAATAAACTCACATTACGTTTAGTTTAACATTAATTTGAATAGCGTTACTACAACATCGTGCCAATACTTACCGTGTTATAAATTATTATTATCCTACTAACATGTAAAATAAACACACTGCTTGAATGAAGATTCGGATAAAAATGGATCTGTTTATTTTTACCAAAAAGATGTAGGTGTTGATAATACATTCAAATAAATTTTCGTCGTTCAGAAGTTCAAATTTTGTGATGTTTTGCTAAAATAGATACCAACAGCCTGATTAAATGCATACTCTAGCTAGTAGCTAGGCTATTTTATTTGTATCTCTTACCCGTTTTCGACAGTTTGGTTTCGATTTTGACACTTGTCTGAAAGATCGTGACTGTAAGTAGAGAAAGCGTTGGGTCACATTGTTTGGTAATTGAAGCCTTGACGAATAACTTGTATGCGGCATTGGGTGCGATCGACTGAGATCACTCGTGACACGTACCACTTATCACCTATGACCTTAATTCATGTGTATCTCCTTATGTAAGAACACTGAAGTTATACATAAATTACGCAGTTTTAAATTAACGCTTTCTTTTTGTTTTTAAGAGTTGCGGCGTTGTGTAGAACATCCATTTATAGATGTCAGTACCTTACCGATCCACTAGTAATAAGCCTGTCTCTGTTATATACAGCATAATAATTACTTTATTTTCTATTTTTCCAGGTACTTTTGTTATCAATCGTACTGGTAATAAGTGCTGCTCAAGAATCTTACACGACCGATGGCTTTAATGATAAGTTAAATAGCGTGGTGCCAAATCCTTCAGTACGGTTGGATCCATATATTCGAAAAGCTTTACTGAAAGCGCTAAGCGATCTTGAAGAGAGTGGCAAAGTTACAGACTCGGAAACAACAGATACTTCTTCAGATACTACTTCTTCTGCAAGTTCTGAAACTCTCAATACAAGTGAAAATACTTTTGGACAACGGAAGACGAAAGAAAATATACAGATTCACTCATTTGTCGTAAATGGTCAAGAAGCTTTTATAAATAATACAAATGCGTCACCAACCTTATTAGACAACAAGATATCTATACTAAGCACTACAGTAGGAAATGTAGAAAACTATATAACTGCAACACTTCCGACACAAACGCCCTTTAAAGAGATATTTCAAGCAAAAGAATCTGGCGTTAACGTTCAACAAATAAGAAGCATACCAAGTACATCAAAATCAAATTTTGGTAGCAGCCAAGCTAATAAATTGAGCACATCAAAACCTCGCTTAATTTCAACAACTACATCTACGACAACTACTACAACCACTACGCCCAAACCAACCCATGATAAAGATGGTACAAATATTGAAGAAGTAGATAAACGTGACGTTCAAGTCTATCAGGCACCACTTGTCGCAGCATTTACAGTACATCAAGATGCACATGGTATTCCAAAGAAAGTCATTCCTATATATCAACAAACTACAAACCTCGATATTTTGAAACCATTAGATTCAAATACTCCCCAAGGCTTATCGAATAGCAACGGAATTACAAAAAATTCACAATCAGACTACATCGCACAACAACTAGCTTTACAAAAGCAACTCGAAGACAAACAAAGATTTTTAGAAGAACAACTCCGACTATTACAGATACAGCAAATACAGCAAGAACAGTTATTACGTAAACAGCAGTTCCTTCTTCAGCAAAAAGAAGCACAAAGACAACAACTTTTTCAATTTGAGCAGGAACAATTAAAAAGGCAACAAGTGGAACAGCAAAATGCACAACAACCTTTGAACCCAGCCGGAATACAGTCTCCAAATTCACAAATAACTATCCAACCTAGTGTAGCTATAACACAAAGCAACACGTTAGCTAATCAGGCATTACCTAACAAAGAGGCAATAGATTTTCTCATTCATCTCCGTAGCCAACAATCGGAACAATTTCCCTTACAAGCCAATCACCTTCCTCAAGGAATAAGTAGTTTCTTACAACCAAATCAAAACTTTGCCCAAAATCAAAATTTTAATCAAGCGAAGCAGGGAAATCGCGTCTTTCGACATGAAAGCGGTGTAGGTAATTTCGGAATTAATAACCCTAGGTACAATAGATTCAACACATTCAGCCCGGTTCAAACAAACGCCTTCTTCCCCATTCAACAAAACCAATATAGTCCAGATGCAGAACTGAAACAATTGTTAGTCCAAACTGGTTTGAATGGTAGAGCGCACGAAGACTTAAATATAGTAACTAAAGTCTTATCTCTGAATCACGGTGTACCAGTTAATATATCAAATAGGTTAAACTTTGACAGTAGACAACATGTTAGACCATTTTAAACACAACGAATGAATGAAAAAGCGTTATGAGGAACAAAATACAAAAAAATATATTTAACTTTCAAGGTTGTAAATAATATAAACATGTTATACCTCAGCATGCCTAGATTTTAGAATATTAGTCAAGAAGATTTAGGCTTGAATGCTTTCAAGTCACAACAGACAAATTGAATTTGAATATGATATTAGCAACTGAAAAAATTGCAGCTACATAGTAATTACAGCGATGAATTTACTTCATAATAATAATGTTACTAGTTGTAAGTTTTATATTATAATAAGAAATATAGTTGTAGTTTATAGATGTTTCGTAAATATACGCTATTCAAATCATAAACTCTTAGGCACATATACAAAATGTGCATAGAATTAGTCTTTACGGTATTTAAAAACGTTGTCTTATTTAACACCGCAGCAAGAAGCACCTGTAACTGATTACTGAACTGGTATAAGATAATTTTAAAAAGTTAAAAACCTATTTAATCGTACTATTTATTTTATTTTTAAGAATAAACATATTTTTTGCCATAGGTTGATTTATATTACAATTCACGATAAACCTAATGATAATATATGTACTTACTTATAGTTAAGATTCTGATTTATTATCTCAACCGATATTTGTTTAGGTTTTATTATATGTAAACAATTTATTAACCTATGTCTATATTATTAAAATTAAAGAAAAATTATGTTGTTTTAATGATTTAAAAAATTCTTTTCTATTTCTTATATTATTATAAAGTAAACGAATATAACGTAAATTGTTAAAAATAATTAACTACTACTACTTATTACTCTACTTAAACAATAAATATAGAAACTTGCTACAAAGTAAAACTGTTGTATTTTACCGATCAACTCTACACGACTATTATTAGTTAAACGAACAAATGTATATAAAACTTCTCCCGTTTGAAAGTAGTAATAATTTTTTTCATTTCATTCTTTAAAATTGTGCATTTTCCTCCGAGCGAGAATAATCCTCGACTAGGGTTAAGCTATTAGGAATAACAAAAACTAGAAAACTACGTGATCTACATCTAC
Organism: Pontia daplidice; assembly: GCA_963693355.1. Lineage (NCBI taxonomy): Eukaryota > Metazoa > Arthropoda > Insecta > Lepidoptera > Pieridae > Pontia > Pontia daplidice. Next base: position 1,902,200 of record CAVNZL010000014.1, read on the forward strand.
TTCATTTGAGCCACAGAATAATAATATTCTAGCCTGAAGAATCATGGCTCCATGTATTTCACTGCAGGAAAAAACGTTGGTGACATCTACACATCCCGCGGGTACTAAGTAGACACTTTACAAGCTACATTCCTAAACTATGGTGGGAAATTCAACTAAATTAGAATAATAAGTATTCAAACTTTGGAATATAAGCATAAAATTGTTTCTCAATAGAAACTTATGTCAAAAATACAGTATATATGTTGTAAAGGGTATAAAAACAAAGTAAAAAATATTAATTTATTTATAGTGTTTCACACTTTTCCAAATTAATTTAATACCATCAAAAATATTGGATATTAGATTGGCTGTTGCCAATGTTGGCATGTCTCCTGAAACAGGTTATGTTTTAGGGTGGCTTGTAATTTGGTTTAAAATAAAGAAGGACACAAAATAATTAGTTATATATAAAGTAATACAGTAGAAGAAAGATCTGACACTGCGATTTCGCCTAAACCCACACTGATAATCCTTGAAGGCTCATTCCAAAATTGGTTCAAGCAGCAGCAGTTCTATTCCTGAAAGGAAGGACAAAAAACACTATCGGTGGTGTTTTCTTAGATACTTATAAATGCTCTAGAATCTAGTAAGGCGCTTTCGTATGTTACTCATTAAGACGTCTTCGAATTGATTAATGGTCTGCAGTCGGGGCATTTCCATTCTTTGATGTCTTTTTGTGGTAACTATCATATCTTTGGCCATCAAATCTATCAGTCGTTGCCACAATTAGGAGCATCGCAACAAGTATACATGATACCGATACTTGTATGAATAAATTTAATTACAAAAAAAAATCAAATCCTTTAATATTATATCTGCACTGTAGCTTAGGGACTGAAATCTAGAGAGCGTGAATAACAAAAATTATCATAGGTAATCGGGCTTTATGTTATCTGTAATACTGTATTCTGTGCATTTCGTGCAGTCTGTGAACATAGACATGTTATTGTTAAATGTTAACTGTTTTCAACAGAGCTTTTGGTTTTTTAATCGAGTGTCTATAACTATTTTGAATTAATATGCTCTTCCTTCTTCGTAAAAATATAATGAAATGATTTAAATTAACAGTTAAATACTATTTCCGTTAGTTAATTGCCTATATTATTATGGTTATTTTGGATACTATGGAAGGAGTTGGAAATCTAGAAGAGCAAGCTCAAAAAAGGAAAGAAAGGCTCAAGAATCTAAAACGAAAGAACATAAATAATGAAAACTCCTCATCAGACTCTAAAAATAAAGAAGCCACTCCACTGCCTAGGTAATTTTATGCCTAATAATTAGACAATACAATTTTAACTTCTATACATTACCATTTCATATAGCTATGAGTTCTCTTCTTTGTGAAAGGAAGATTAGGAAGCTTATCTTTTTTATGGATATATGAAAATGATTTTTTGTTTTAATTTCAGGCCTGTATTTAGAAGTTACAAGCCACAAGATGAGTCATTACAAGAAGCAAAATTACAAGATGCAGAACCTGAAAAGGTTGACGAAGAGGTTAAAGATTTAGTTGAAGCTGGGAAGGAAAAGGTATGATAAAGCCTCTATTAAGAAATTAATCCTTTAAAAGGGAGAGTTATAGATCCTTTTCCAAGCCTATGATTAATATATGACGTCCTTTTACAAAACCAATTTATAAATTATGTGTAGATATTGGTCAAAGTATATTTATAAATGGATTCCTGTTTTTTATTATAGGTTGTACTTCAAGATTTGGATATAGCATCACTTGCACCTCGAAAACCAGATTGGGACCTTAAAAGGGATGTAGCCAAAAAGTTAGAAAAACTTGAGAGAAGAACACAAAAAGCTATTGCTGAATTAATTTGGGAGAGATTAAAGCATGGCTCTGATGATAATCTTGGGGCTATGCTTACAATGACAGATACCAGAGTTCCACAGGATGACTGAAATATAAAAAATATGGTATCTATGTGTTCTTAAAGTATAACATTAATATAAACTTAAAATTTCTTATATCTTTTATTATTAAAATATCACAGTATAATTTCATTTAACTTCCAAACATGATTTACAAAAAATTAATTTAATAGTCTGTGCCACAAACATTCAAAAAATGTAAATTCACATTTAAAAATACTGATTGTTTGAAACAATAATTAAATATCACATTATCTAGAAATAAAAATCATACTAAATAACTAAATTTGATTTTTATAAATAAGTATGTCTTAATGAAGATTTGCCTCCTTTGTCATTTTACCTCAAAAATCAACAACCAAACAATTGTTTTAGGTTAGCATAATCACTAAACTTTTATGATCAATATGACATTATACGACTTTAAATAATGAAACAAAGCCATATCACATGTTTTTAGTGTCTATAGATAGAATTTCTTTATTTATATAGCATATGTCTAAGCTGCTAGGATATAGAATCTTATTTATATAAAATAAATGTATCAATACATTCAAAAATAATTCAATTTTGTTTCATGATTCATAAAAGACACCAAAAATATTATAATGGCAAAAATCACAATCACTATTATATTCTTATGTTCTTTACTACTTAATGCTCTTAAAATAACATTTAAATTTTTTGCTTTATCTATAAAGAATTAATTTAACTAAAATATGGACTTTTAACCTAAATGAAAGCTTGTACCTATGAAAACCTACACTTCAAGCAAATTTTTCTTTCATTTGAAATGGTTGTTCAATTAACCAATCACTCGATATGTGATCAATAACTAACAAAGTAGCTTTAACAGATCTAATCTATTTATCTAATTTATTAATATTGTTATAAAATTAATAGTAATAGAGATTAAACTAAACTTAGATATACTAGCACTGTTTCGTTTCCTGGTCTGTGGCCACTCAGTGTGAGCCTCAGGATCGTCGACCTCATTATAAGTGTAGTAGTTGCTATCTATGTTGTAGAACACAGTTCTGTCCCCAATCGGTTGGATTGGTCTGAAGTTATGTCGGATTTTTCCACTCGCTGAACGTAGTTCTCTAAACACTTCAATCTGTAAAGAATATTACAATCGACAAATGGTTTTGGTTTAGACTTCATCAACACTGTTAGTTTTAGAAACGTGAGTGCTGTAAAAATATTGCTTGATATCTGAACAAACGAATGCAACTAACGTTACGCAATAAAAAAAATTAACAATCTCAATCAAAAGTACTTGCGTAGCTCTACTTTATTGTTATTTTGTTTTGATCCACGAGTGAATTATACAGAGAGCGTATCTTCAATTGCAATTGTGTATGGCACTATAAGCATTATACAAACTAAGGGTGCAATCTTCACATCCCATTTACAAGACCAGTTTAAAAGGAAAGATCACTCCTCAGTACCCCGAATTTTTGATATTTTCCCTAGCTCATAATCGGACACCGTATACGAACATTCTGTCATTCTGTTGCGGTTTACGCGCCTAAACTTTCTCACATCAAACACTACACGTATATATTATTCTAAACTGTACCCTCATTATATAACATATTCTCTGTTGAGTTTATAGATTAGTATTGCAAATATTTGTATTTCATATACTTAAGCAAACTATTATTTTGCACTTAAGTGGTGTAAGATTTGCACTTTCGCCTATTATTAAACAAAGGTATATACGATCGAATGTAGTATAGGGTTTAACTATGTATTCAAACATAGAGCAGGTTCCTCCCATTATGTCATGTCAATACGTAATTATTATTCGAAACAAAATTCCTGATGTTTGAACGTGTGGGTATAATGTGATAGTTTCGTGTTTGTAATATAAGCATTTATCATATACCTGATCGTGAGTTAAACGGACAGGTTGTTCAAAATCCAGCCAAATTACTACTTCAGAACATGGCGGTGTGGTCAATGATCCTCTGTACGTGAAATATCTTCTTAGGTCGTAAGGCAGAATGTTTAAAAAGGAAAATGGGTTGTTCATAACAACGCTCGAGTGTGGTTCAGTAACATTGCCAAGTGCGGATGTTATGTCGTCATAGGCTGGGTGTTGGTGCCGATCCAACTGAAAAATACAATATTTTAGATTAAGCGTTTACGTATTTCATTTTGCTGTAACAATTCTATGAATTTGTATATATACCTGACTTGGTTTAATTTGTTTTATTATAAACTATTATTTAAACTTTTTAATTCATATTCAGTTTATAACGAAAAATTAACTCTCTTGTGGCGAGGCACTAAGAAACTCAGTACATTCGAACAGCCTCATTTGTTTTGTGTAAAAATACAGATTCATTTTAAATGCAGTTACGTAATGTTATTCATGTAGGTCTATGATTAATTGTTTAATATACCTTTTGTTTTATCAACTTCTCAATACTACGTTATATTATAAAAGCACGTCTTGTATATTGAGATCGATCAGACAAGACACGAAGTAGCGATATGAGATCAATGCGACCATTTAATAAATAATTTAATATCGCACAATACAATTGCGCTGTTACTGTTGTATGGAAAAAATTGTATTCATATTTTACGAATAAACTTAAATAAAAAGACATTCAGCAGTAGCTGAACTGACAAACGTCTTCTTACAAAAACCTTCAGTTATTTAAAATGAATACTGTCGTTCATTTTATTACATTTTTCTATTTTCTTGCATTTATTTATTGTTTCATAAGAACTTTCTTAACACAACATAAAATAATTATTTCATTGGTTCATCGCGTGACGTAATTACAACAGATGTGAATGTAGAAATTGTCTTTACTTAACTATATCTTTTCCATATAGTACCTAGAACATAGTACAAGAATATATTATTCTAGTCAAGATATAATCACTTCTCATAATGACATGGTCCGTAGACAATTACCATATTTTGCTTGTCTTTATCGATCATGATTTGTGCACTTCTATGAAATAAATTAGTAGGTTTATTATGGAAAATACCAACCTCATAAAAAAATGCCAATACTGTCAAACCATCGGTATGAGTAACAGCTTCTTTGACGGTATTATATTCCTCTTTGTAGAACACCATATGGAGCTCCATAGGAAAACTATAATAAATTTTTCAATACTTAAAAAAGAAGCTTTTTGTTTACTACGGCATGTTAACAAACTTGGCCAACATTAGTGAAGGAAAGCGTAACAAAAACATTTTGATTGAGGCAATAACCCTTTAGTTACAGCTGCAGTATTACTGTACCCGTTTTTTACCTCAACTTAAATACAAAGGTTATGAACGTGAAGAGAACTTTAAACAATAGGATAACAGAAACCAAATTAATGCTGCTATGGCCATAAAGCGTTGGTAGCTCAGATTAGTATTAAGTAAAAGACTAAATGAAATATTTTTGTAATTTTTATAAAAAAATAATCTAGTTCAGTAATAGAATACCTTCTGTGGTTTATTTTGTCTTCAGAACCCAGAGTATCATTATCACCCCAATGGAAATGCATTTGACTGAACACGTAAGCCCCATCAAGCGGACCACCACTCACACGGGGGTGAGGCTCATTCTCAACCTCTATAAGAACTGAAAAGAAATGTTGGTTTTATTATTTACTAACTAAGTAGCGGATATAGCAATCGCGACGTGAACCATTTACGTGACGTTTATTTTAAGTTTTGAGTTCGGTGTACTATAAAAGTATTAGTCACGCATATGTTTTTAAATATGATACAAAGCGTCATGCAAATTTTGTGGAAGGAAAATCGATAGTATATTGATTTTCCTACCAAGGCTTTTCTAACAACGCGTCATTAAAAGTTGTTTTATAACAAAACATATAGTGCCATAGTAATCAAACTTAAAATAATCTATGCAAAAAATGCGTGACAACCAAGTCTACACAGGGTTTACTAGACTTGGAAAGCTTCTAACTAGAGAACTTGTGTTAATTTTAAATTCAGGTTGAATGACCTCACCTGTATGTCCATTGTTAGTGACGTGTACATTGTCAATGGGGTCATCAAATCCGATAAACGTGATGTCAGGAAGAGCAACCTGTTTCACGCGAAGAACGTTGATGTTTATAGGGCTCTGATGCTTTCCTCTGCACTCCTGGTACCGCTCGCCCCAGTATGTTGGTCCTAATACAGGTAATACAAATAAATATGTGATCCATTTTTGGTACCTTACAATCTTAAATAACTGTAATACACAGGTTTCTTGTAATCATATCTGACACCTCCGAGGCCACCCTCGAAGGATGTTTTCTACAAATATTTTTTAAAAGAGACGATAAATAGCAAAATTAAAATTTACCGATTGATCCATCGTAGCCGAAATCTTCAGCACTTGTAAACTGCGTTCCTGCAGAATAATACATATATATATAATATAAATAAAATTATCAAAGGCGAAATATACATTATCTATATTTCTTATTTCAATAATACTAATAAATTAATATATAGATTATGCAACCCTTGGTCTTGGACCTAGATATCTATTTCCTCTTATCATTTTTCTTAAATCATTGGAAATGGGTAGAAGACCAGCCTTGTCTACCTGACACAGGACAATTTTTTTTGTACAGAGAGATAGTAAATTATATTCGCCCACCCAGTATTCGAGTACACTCTTGGAAACGCCACAGCTCTACTGAGTACAAAAGAAGCATGCTAAAGTTGTGTGCTTTAGACAGAAGTATAAAATGAAACTCTAAAGCAATATATTTATATATTTTATATCAAAATACTGCGAAAAAACGAACCTTGGAAAAACTATATAATACGATAAATAACTATAATTATCTTAAGATAGGTACTTATGTCGTTTTGTAAATAAATTCCAGAAGAAACCAACTATAATAATTATTATAGTTGGTTATTTATTTACGTACGTAGATGTACGTAAGTACATTTCAAAGAATTCCATTGTATTCAGTATGGACCGGAACAGCATTATCTATTAGATATATGGTTATAATAACATAATTTTATCTATTTTAAATCACTTTGCGGCATACAAACGTATACTCTGATTCTGTTTGAATGATTATTTTTTTAGAAATAAACATTAGTGTAATATTAATTATACGCTAAATATTGCAAATTGCAAAAAAGGCTAAAAATATATCAATCGTCAAGTCGGTAATACAAAACGATCACAACGAAACGTACCCTTTCAAGTTTGTAATTTTAGAATTATTAAAAACGAACAATATTTTTTATATAATATGACATATATGTACGGATTACGTTTTCGTTCATATCATATTCTCCTCAAATTTTGTAACGTATAGAAGTATTTGTCATCTTACAAAGGCAGTTAAATCTTAAATTTACGATTATATAAAAATCAATATTTTATAGTATGAGAATTTATGTCATATAGAAAGTATAAGTGCGCAAACTGCATATATTTCCTAGGAATATTAATAATAGAATGGAACGTGGAATATTTCAATTTATGTTTCATTTCACCGGCATCAAATGTTACTGTCACGATTGGTTTTATAATATCCAAGTAACGTCCTGTAATTTATTAAACGTGCATGCTAATCGTAAAATAAATTCGTTCGATATTTTTTTATTTAATTAGAGCTTCTCATGTCTTACGAATTATCGACTTAACTCGCTTTCTTTAATGTTTCAATTTTAGATTCCGATGGATAATCGTGTCATATGGAAAGTATGCCTCACTGATTTCCATTTGATACCGAAACTAAACTTACAATTTATTTATCGTAAAATATTCTATAAAGTTCACTACTTTACAAAACACAACAACGAAATTTTAAGGTGCGTTTCTAGAAGTGGGGGAAAATGTTTCAGTGTACATATAACACAGGCTAATTGTTTTTGTGTGTACGATTTTTTACAATGTTCTCTTTTACACTAGTATGTGATCAGAAATTTTAAAGCTCTACCGTATGGAATTTGTCCTAAAATCCTATTTACCACGTGTCGTCATGAATTTGTTAGCTCTTCTTAGATTGACACTGACAAAACAGGTTTTCATATAATAAAAAATACAAATTACCAAGATGCCCGAATTTGATGAGGTCACAAGATAAATTGCCTTGAAAAGCACATTGTCTTTCGCCTTGTCTTGGAATCTCAAGGTATTTTACGTTTTCACTAGCCCATTGATCAATGCTCCAATTTTGATGCAATTCAAAGTAATTGTTGATTTTAATTTATTATTTAATATAATACGCGGACGAGTGTAATAGTTCTGGCGATCAATCCCAAGTTCACGGTCCAAATTATTTAACGACGGCACCTGTCATTTGCCAAATCATTTGTATGCACATTCTCTTGGCATTGGAACTTGTGGGAACAAAAGTATTAAGCCCGTGTAACTGTTTGTATGGAGTTAGCTGGGTATACCTGGTTAAAATTATTCTAATCAATAATTAAGGATTGTAATTATCTCCTGATCTCAGTTTCTTACAGGAAATATTTAACATGTAGAACCTATTAGTCAGGCGTGCGTACGACGTTATCTATTTTGACCAGTTTATTAATTCATGGAGACGGCGATTAATTACACTGTCATTTTAATTGAGTGCCAATTCTCTACTCATTGTGTATTCAAGAAATAATATAGTTCATGGTTCGTGTTTCACGAAAGAACATTTTGTGACCATCACTTTTTCGCTATAATCATTTAAAAATAGAATAGATTTAGTAATTTTAAAATTTTCAATTAATTATTTAAACTGACTTAAAAGGTGTATAATAGTTTACGTCAACTTCATCGATTACTTATAGAATTAAATGATTATGATTTAAAATTTGTTCCAAATTGATATTAGCCTTTAGAGGTTTCAAAGAAATTAACTCAATATATTTTATATAAATACATAAAAAACTAAACATCAGTGGGTTAATGCCAACCGAATTAAATACCATGAAGTGAGCAATTCTTTAATGTTACCGTGAACAATTTTTAAGAATGAAAACTTTACAATTGTCTAGCATTAACATATTATAGTGTGAAAATTGGCAAGAAGGTCGCACATTGTCTGACATTGCGATCAACACACCTACTTAACGTAAATATGTTTTGGAGAAACAACAGCAGTTTACTTCTTTGTTTAGATTTAAAGTCAGGTCTGGCTTAAGTTAGGGTCGAACCTTAACATGAGATTGGAACAAAGAATTGGATTGGACGATAGATTTCAATATTGCAAGGTACTGTTATTTTTTGTGGGTTTCTAAGTCGGAAAAGGCTAACAAAAAGTGGTGAAAAAGTGTACTAGGGTAGACCAATGGTATTCTGTAGTGTTTCATCACATCTCTTGCCACTTCACGAGCACAATTAATGGGCAGATTACAATCATAAACTGATTGTGACTTGCGATTCCAATATTATTAATACTTCAAAACCTATTGAAAATGATTATTATAGTAAAATGTCTGTCGCTTATATAATGATAGAAAATGACTCGAAACACATTTACAATAGATATTTCTTGGACTGGTCTTCTACGAATAAATATAACGACACGCGACAGTACCTGCATAATTCAATATAACGAGACCTATTCCACTAACGATTTCCTGATATTATTAGCCTAGTATTTTAAATTTTATAGCAACACTGGGGATTTATTCCGTTACGTAACTGTTTCTACACCTTTAAGTTTTAATGAAGTTTCAAAAGGATTATTAAGCTGCATGCAAGTTCTTTGTATAAATACCACATTATATTAACTTAATATAATTAATATAACCTTAATGTACTAACATTCTAAATAAGGTCAGACTACCTTCAGTTGAATCCTTTAAGTTGAATCACTAGCACTTTTTATTTATAGTAATTTTTGCTCAATAATAAAAACTCAAATTTGTCTCGTTCTTTGTATACTTTATATTAAGTCATATCAAACTAAATGCAACATTCATCAGAAGTATTGCATTTTGATTGTGCCCTTGATTGACAACAAATGATAATGAACACCTCAAGATTATATAACATTTTGGTGTATGTCTATATGCAGGCATTACTTACTGCTGGGCAAATAAAAATTCCATCGAACATCTTTATATTTTTTTATATAAACATAATAAAGATGTATTAGAAAATATATTTTCTATGACGCATAGCCTTGATAGTGGATTACTTGACTATTTAGTTTAGTGTAATTTCAAACGATTATATTTCTCTTGTTTTCCTGCGCTAAACGTTAAATTTTTATTTATTATTTATTTATACAATTGTAAATATGCAAATAGTATTGTTTATTACTTTTCTTAATTAGTTATCTTTTAAAAGAGTTCTGTCTTTTTTACAACATAATCGTGATCACGAATAGCTAAAGCAAGCATTGTCACGATATTTCTCAAGAGTAAATGTTGCTCATTGTACGTAAAAACGGATACGCTAATGGCGCCTATAATATTTTTAGTACAAAAAGTATTGAGATTAGGGAATCGAAACCATACATAGTATCTTTGTATATACAAGAAAATCGTAAGAGAACTTCACTTTAATCCTACCTGTTCTAACCTGTTCCTGGTACGGGACCTAATAACTTGTCTTAGCGTATGAAAAGAAAATTGTCTATCGTCTAGAAGATCTCACGCATTAGTATTGTGATCGTATTCTATTCTAGTTTTATATAAATGGATAAAATCAATGATTGTAATAACTAAGTTTTTTTTTATAATCATAATTAAATACAAGACTTATCTTAGTAAATGCGAAGTTGGTGCTACTAATTTAATTCCGCGTATTGTTTAGAAAGTCTGCCAACTTCCTGACTACGGCCCACGTCTAGATTTCTCTGTAACCTAATCTATCATTATCACATCAGGGTTCAAGGATTGTTTTCTTAGCATTGGAACGAAATATTTACATTAATTTGATCATTCCAGTGATTTTTATCTAGTGTTAGTGTTAATATCATCAAAACCTATTCGTATAATGCGCACATAGAAAAAAAAACAAGAGTAGCCTCTTATATAACTTTTAGTTTTTAAACTTAAATTTTAAAAAGTGACCGCTCCATTGGCACTTACATAAAAAATATTTTCAATTTTCATTACATTTGACTATGAAACTCATTGGCTGTAGAATACCGATTGTTTCATCTGACTGCCAATTGTTTTTACATTTTGGCGCCATTTTAAAAATAACGTGTTAACATTATCATTGACTCGGAAAAAATTGTCCTTCCCTCCAGTTCATCTACCGCCATGAAATAGACAGGCATATACCTAACGTTCCATGAGATTCGTGTCTTCTTAGACATAGGCAATCAACATTTTGGTGTGCTGGCGCTGATTCCCAGACAAATTGATTGAGGTTCAGAAAACGGACCACGTCACATGTAAGCTATCGAATGTATGGGTCTTTCAAGATTACCCGAAACCAACCAAAGCGGCGCGCGTGAAAAGTGCATCTAGACGGATGACTACTTATTTTTATAAAACTCGAAACGTAGCTACAAGTAACTTAAGAGAATCGTCGTACCGTGAATAGTAAAAATAACCGTTAACGCCATTTCTTGCACCCCGACAATGCTAATTCATATTTGACCTTTAATAATTTCTTTTTTCATATTACATTTTCTTATTACAGAAATTTAAGTGCGCTCTATGAATTCAGACGGATGAGACAAATCGAAAGAGTACGAAGCTAATAAGAGTTTACGTTACAATTCGGATAAAATTTAATTAATTCACTTCTTATCTTAAATGTTCATTAATGTTGTATAACAAGACTTTCACAGTTTTAGAATTAGTTATTCGTTTTAGAAGTTTGTATACAACTTATATTATTTGGCTGTGAAATCATGTTATTTCATCACGTTTTGTCTGCAGTTTATGATGATGGCCTCGAATTTTGCTTTTAAATTATACTTTTCGACATTTTTGTTTCATCACCTCTTCAAATTATTGATTGGTGCCTCATAATTGTTTCAAAACTAAGATAACATTACAAGACACGATTGCCACTATAGTAAGGAAATGCTTGAACAATGTATATTTATACATACACATATACATTTGTATATTGATATAATGTATGTGTAATTAAACAATTAATTTTGTATTATTGTGACACAATTTTGCATGCTAAACTGATATATAGCTGATTGTGCTATTCTTTATTTCTTTTGTGCTAGCCCTCGTACTATAGAATTCCTTTTATATTATTGAGTACTGATAGGATAACTCACAAAGTATTAATTATTTGTGGTAAATAAAATATGAATCTGAAGCAGAAAAATTTCATAAAGCGGCGGTTGTATTTATTCATATTCCTCAATATAGAAATGTGTGACTGACAAGAATTAAAACGTTATACTAATGCGGTAAATAAAGGTTCGACTATTTAATGCTATGTAGTTTATTGATAACTGAACGGTATGTCTTGTTACAAGGAACTATTGATGAGTCAATTTAGCACTCGTCACTCAGCCTATGAGTGTTAAGGTGTTTAAGTCTTAACTGTAATTGATAAACAATTCCATTTAGTGAGCGCCCTAAATGACCTGCGGTTCTTTTCTTATAGATAAAACACTGAATAAGCGTTGTAAACTTACTTTATTTTATGCAATTTCCTTATATAGAAATTATTATCAATGCCACAATGTGTAGGTACTATTAACGAATTAAGGCGTATACCTATAGGTATTTATATAAAACACTATCTGTTTCCTGCTGTTTAATCTGATTTAAAAGAGATCCCTCGACCTTAAGGTTTGTATAAGCCTACTAACGTATAACACCATTATTTTGTTAGTGTTATTTTAAAACCACGATATCTCCTGAGATGTTGATTAAAATTTAGTTATGTAATGAACAACTTTTATTCAGAGTTAAATTCTTCTGTTGATTTTCGTATATATTTGAGATATGTAAAAAAATCCCCATTTTTGCTATACATATTTTCCAAGAACGCTGCGCTCGTATTAATGCACGATGAGTTTTTATTCAAACCAGTGGTTCCTACGATTATCAAGTTAGTATAAACAATAGAACTTCAGTTTTATCTCTTAAGTAGGTATTATGTAAATGTTGAGGTTTAACTATAGTTATGCCAATAGGTGCTGCACAAAAATCAACATTTTATAAGGCAGTATACAAAATAGGTATGTTGAATGAATAATTAAAATTGATCTAGAAGGGTCAAATTCCCATTCTTTCCTACTCGACTCGACTTGGCTGTAATGGGAGTCGAAAGTTATAAAGCCATAGATATGTATCTGTAACTTATGTTACTTCTTGCAATGTGATACTGGACTGATGAAAAATAGTGGATAAAGAGTAGCTAAAACTAAATATTTTCTGTACTTTTCGTATGAGGTTTATAAATTGGATATTTTATCTCGCTTATGTAGTACTAATGTTTGTAAATGTTTTACCTTAGAACAATAAAAATCGTGATTATAACGATCTTTTAAAAATAAAACATACATAGTTTTTAACCTCATTCCAGATTGACATAGATATGGACTAGTGAATAAATAATTAAAAAAACAAAAACACATAAGCGATCGAAAACCAAATAGTGTCAACTTAAGTTAGCAAGTCAGTTTTGCAATATGACCTGAATATTCAGAAATCATCTCTGATGCGCTTTCCTTTCTTCGTTCAATTTCTTAATACAATTTCGCATAATATGCACACTGTTTTAAACACCGAATATAATTTTTAAAAAACAAATGAATTAATAAAACAAATATAACATACCGAATATAGGAATTATAAAAAAAATCCTGATAGCTAAATCCATGGTTCACGCACTGTTGAGTTCAAAACTACTTAAAAATAATTGACAATATTTTTCACATATCCGTTGAATAAAATGAATCACAGCGCATTGTGAGGTGACGGGCAGCGCTGGCCAACTGTTAGGCGACAGCTGATTCCCAGGTATATAAGTTACACTACACCCTGACGTGAAAAACGTATAACGTATTATTATAAGACAGGTGTTTTCGGCGTTAGATATTTCTCCCAAGTTCCTACGTAACATTTATTATATACATGCCAGTATCTTCGTCTATATAGTCACGGTAGTATTAATGTAACAAACGTTCTGCTTATGCTATATGCACGAGTTTAATTCTTTTTAAACCATGAGTTTTGGAAAATTATTGAAGGTAAAATGAATAACATTAGCCTTTCCATTATCACAGTTCAAAAGTTTAAGGCTTCATGACATTTGGAAATTTAAAAACCGTTCGACCGGCATATTTAATTTTCTTCATTTGGATGCAGATGGTGTATCCATTATTCCCAATATCCAGGATTTTTGTATGTAGTATAATTAGCAGCGGATAACAGCAAACAGAAATACCAGCGTAATTATTTTATATTAAAACGTATATGATAATATGATTTATCTGTTTTAAAGACTATTCATAATAGGCAATCTGCCTTGATTGTTTTCCTTCCGAAACTAGGTGTTAATTACCTTAAATCCACGATCCGCCTGTAGGTTGTTTCATGTGATGGTATAAATTGGTAATTTTTCACTATAATAATAATAGATAACTCCCATATCTTACCATAATTGAGCATAAAGCATTCTCTTGTACTATTAGTCTTCAAGCTAATTCTAGGAGTATACAAGCGAATTGCTAAAGTACCCGCGAAACCTTTTCAAGTAAAAATCCAGTTAAGTTAGGTTCACGCCATAAATAAAATAAAACAAATGACTTCACACATTTATTGTATTTTGTCTAATAAAAATACTATATAATATATGATAATATCTACACCAATTGACAGTCTTACAGTTGTACACGTCACGAGCACAACGTCTTATGTTCCCGCACGACATATGATCAACACTATATAACCCTTATTAAACGCAAATTTCACCATTCGATGGATAATTATTGCACTATTGAAACAAATTTTAAGCGTTTCAGTAGACAAATATTTCTTCACTGTGCTGTTAAGTACTAATCGATTTAGGCACGATGTTTTAAATATTCTACTTTTTGGGTTGGTTGGGAGTCGAAAGTCAAAGTTAAACTATGGACATATTTGGAAAGCAGCTTGTAACACGTAACTATTGGATTTGATTATCAAAATAAAACACTACTTACATCTAGTTATGTACAGCTAACTAAAATTGGCTAAGGTTAGTTCCTTCTCAAAACAAAATATAGCTTACCATAGCAACAATCAGTTTTTGTGCGATTGTTTCCACAACTTTCTCCACAAGTGTATCAATTAAATTAATATTGACAGATTGCATTATTGCCAACCATCAGTACTGATAACATATTACAACAACACAAGGGCTCAAAGTTATTATTATTTGGGCTCTGCAATGCATCATTTTATTTTGCAAAAGAAACTAGTCACATATCTGTACTCATTTGTAGCATTACAATTATATAAATAAAAAGCCGACATTCAAATTATCCATATTGCAAAAACTATGCACTATTTACATATTCTCAATTAGTGACAATCAACTTTATGTTAACCAACCAATAATATTTTTTTGCATCCAGAATATAAATCACTGAAAATAATTAAAATTTGCACTCCAATGTAGGCCTTAAGGCATTCTTCTATTATTACATGCAACAGAATATTACGGACTTAATATTATAAATACATAGTTATGATAGGCTTTATGCGTATACCAATATTTTATAGACAACTCTATCCATAGACATGGAGAAATGTAGAATTAATCAAATAACTTAATATAAACCAAATTTAAATAAAGCGAAAAATAGATAAATATGTAATTGCACTAAAACAAATACCAAGCGTAACTAGCACATATTATATTAAAAAAATATACAAACTATCAACAAATCTGTATAATATTTTGTATTGACTTATGTCACTAACACTGTAATCTACGATTTCACACGCATAGTATGTACAATTATATACAAAATATAACAAGGCATAGCCTGTACCAAATGCATGACAGAATCCGTCAACTATCAGATTTAATCTTTTAAGCAATTTCCGTAACTGGCGTTCTCGATTCGGTTTTTCAACTTATATACAGTTATTCAATTAGAAAACCGATATTGATACATATGTCAGAATATTTTAACACGAGACCAACAAACTAATTTGGCGGCAAACGTAACCCGCTATGCATTATACAATTTTGGCGAAAGCGGCTCACACCAGCCTTACACTATTTCGGGTTAAGGAGGGTTGAAAAATCTACATTCAAAAGATATATAGAAAATAGAAATTAAGTTTTAAATTAATTTCAACGTTACAACATATAACGTCACCAGGACTTCACGATGTCGACTGAAGAGAAATTCGTTGCTGTACGTGTAATGCCAAGAATTTAATTTTATCATCCGGATTTTCATCAGAGTTACGCAAATATCCGTTTTTATAAATGCATGTTGTTAAAATTCTATTATAGAATACTATTTGTTTGCTATTACAAAGGTTTTTTTTTTAAATTGAAACGTGTCACATTTTAAATTCTATTCAAATTTTTAAAATAAGCTCAATATCATTTTAATACCTCAAATTTATTTGAGGACATTTGGTTGTCGTTCCCCATGCGTACATGTACTATATGAACTTAAAATTTAGATTAGTCATGCGCCTAATAATTACTGTACGAAAGCAAAACAATCCAAAAACTCAATAAAAATAATTAACTATTGTGCGTAGTATGCATTGTGTTCACTGAACTATTCTAAGGTAACTGGAAACATTTGATATGTCTCTACTGACATGTGTGAAGCCGTTTCTGGATTTTAAAACACGTACTAAAATATTTTTTATGCTAACTATACACCATGCCACAAAATATCTATTTACAGTTATTATTATGTAAATTTGTACACGATGTATTTACAAAATAAACAAATTTATTTCCATATATAATTGTGAATGTATTTGCGTTATTTTTGTCACAGCAATCGCTAAGTCTTATGTCCAATTTTTAAAAGACTTATTTGAATGCTCATGCTCTCTATATAGAAAAATCACGAAAATGCATCTGTAATAGCGGTCAAAATGAATTAAACATATAATGCCTAAACATTTTGCAAAAGACGTGACCCGTTACAGTATTAAAACATCAAGGCGTTGATCTTGGCGACCATTCCCTTTAAATTGAATTAGCGGTCGTGCCTGCCACAAAGTAAATCTGTCTACAATAATAAAACGAATTCTTAGTGTTAATATGAAATTAGTTGGCGTTTTTTTAAAGGATATAAAATATGGTGTGTATCTTCAATTCCTAATGTCATCCATTCATATTTCGATGTATACTAAATGCACTTTTTACTTATGTAATATATAAGCTACTTCGAGCATAATGAATTTCATGTCACTTCCCTTGACTTAATTTCCACGTTTAAAGCCCAACGACACAACGAATTTAATTAATATCACATCCATTCAAAATGAATGGACGTGATATTTTAAAAGTGATCCCGAATGGTTAGCTTGGCTTCTTGATTAGCAAATATAATAACTCTCTCCACTCTTATTCATAAAGTCAAAATTTATAACATATTTTTCCAAGTTTAGTATTTCTTATGAAAGATATGAGGTTCAATAAATTAATAACTATTTATGTTTTATAGTACGAAAAAGGGGCAAATAAAAAAGCATAATAATGAAAACATCCTATGCTGCTTAATTTACCATGAAAATGAACTAGATTAGTTTCAATCGCCATATACTTTTTTTAATTTATATATTTTATCTATGAAGTCCTGTATACAGGCTATTTTATATGTATTGTACGAATGATTTTTCACGTTAAAGTATAATATATTATATATTTTTGAATTAGTTTTTATGAATGAACTACATAATAGTAAAATTACACATCTGGTACAGAGTATCAGATGAATACACATTCATTTTCAAATCCATGTTAATACAGCTAGAGCAGCCGCTTAAGAGGATTTTTGAATGTGGTTGTTGTTATCAAAAGTTTCTCCATAAAGGAAAGGTGTTTTTTTTTTAATTCAAGAATATTGCATTTCCAATAAGGATCCATTCTTGTTTGCGTAAAATATTAACCTTTGATGACCTTGATACTAATGTTGGATTTTTATTCGTTTCAAATTGAGAACGCGTGAAACATTCAGTTCCAAAATGGAATGTAGTTTAAATTGAAATATCGACCGCGCAAGAGTATCATAGAACGCGTTAAAATTCCCCACCCCTATTCAAGGGTTTGTTTATGGAATTATTCAAAATTTCACATATAGGTAAGATTTAAGTTCCCAAATAGAACATGATTTTAGTTCAAACTGGAACGCGTCTAGTGAATCAAACGCGTAAAAATTCCATGCCCTCGGTTATGAGACTCAAAAATGGAATTGTTTCTTCAAAGATTCAAATATCGAACGCGTGAAATAGACCTTGTGGTTTCAAAGTTTTCTTGGGCGGGTGAGGCGTCGCTTCTTACGGTCGGGTGTTGCAGATGCGGCATCGGCTGAAGCCCTGCGGCGGGTCGGCGGTGTGTTGGTGGCCGTTTCTTCGCCACTACTCGCCTCTGACTTATGATCTGGTTTCAGAGGAATTTCTGTGGGAGTCTCGATGACGCTAGCTACAGGCTCCTTACTACCACTAGCTTCACTGGCTTCAGAGTTCGATCCGGATGGCCACTGAAATTTACAAAATAAAAAATAAGTTCGACTGTGAACTGAATGGAAATTTGAGCAAATTTTTCATTTGCCATGAAAGTTAGAAGTGATTTATATGATATTGATTGTTTTGAATGTAACAAATAAAACCATTTTTTAGTTATATGAAAATTTTTCGAAGTCAATAATGCACATAATATCCATCTGTCATTTTATTTTAAATTAAGAATAGTTTCAATGCCGTAACATGTAATGAAGATTTTTTTTATACATCATTTTACTTATTATTCATATGTTTTCAGTTTTTAGTAAGTATTTTTATTTTAAAAGATGAGGGAAACCCACTTGCTAGATACAAAGTAGTCGGAATTATAATTAAATAATTTCTCACAAAAATGAATAGAAATACACAAAGAAATGAAATAATTCAGATGTCGCTGACAAAGAAAATGAAATAACTTGCCAACAGTCAAATGGCCAGTAGCAGAGTGGTAAAAAAATTACCTGCGCAAGCGCCGCAACAGGCGAGAGACGTAGTGACGCGCCGCACTCGGCACAGAGTGGCGGAACGGCCGGTGAGCGCGAACGCCAGTACTGCAACTCGGTCTTGCATTTATTCAGCTCCTGGTGCACAAAAATATAAAGTTATGTTATTTAGAATACATTATTTAGAAATTAACAACATTACTTATAAACTGGATATGTAATCGGTCATCGTGTTGGGTTCCGTTTTAACGTATTTATTTTTTAGATAAACTGTTATTTTATTTATTTTAAATATGTTTATAGGTCAAATAACGTATAAAATATTATATGAGATCTAAGTAAAATGCTGAAGTAGTTTTATGAATAATTGAAATCACTTTGCATCTTTAATTACGGTAAGAATTTTTGTTTATATGTGTACGGGGTTTTTCTGAGAACGATAATAATATTAGTACAGAGTACCGGTTTTTAAATTAATTTTCTGTTTTATTATAGTAAGAATGCTTTTTATTTAGTACTTTGCGTATCAATATGCAAGTATAACATTTATTTGCTATTTGCAAATATAATATATTTGCTTACTTGATACTAGTAGGATAGCTGTCTATTCCATTGACGTCTTGCGCTCTATATATCGAAGAGTTACAAAACAAATAAAACAACTTGTTTCTGGAAAATGAGGACGTTTTCTGTTTCAATATATGACAAATTAAAAAGGTGTTCCTTAAGTTTCGAGGTATAAGAGTTTAGTTTAGAGTTTACCGGAATAAACCTTTTTTTGAAAAAGCGATTAAAATTGAAGGAAAAGAAGCAATGGGCAAACAAAATCGCATCATGGGTGGCTAGTTCACGGTGATAAAAAGATACGGCTGATACATCTACTCGAAGATGCTTCCAAAATAGCCGACAAATTGCCATTAAGTATATCTATAACTTTATTACTGAGAGTCGACTTGGTATAAGTAGTGTTGTTTGTTTTATGATATTTGCAATAATTTGGGGTTAATTTTAGCTCAAGAACCTTGTTCAGATATGAATCTAACTTGACATTCCGTTGAAGGCAGTTATAATGGAATCATCAGTCGAAAATGGTAAAAATGTTAAAAGTATTACAATAATACTCCATAATAATATATTACTAAGAATATATGGTGAATTGCCAACCAACACTCAGGGAAATAGTATTTCATTATTAAAAAAATACAATTAATAAACAAATAGCAGCCAATAGCACCATTCCATGATATTAATGCATCACAAACCTGCAACAGAGTTTGAAATTTCCGGCTAGTTTCCTCGTTCTTCTTGTCATAATCGTCCAACCGGTTAGCATATTCCAACGTCTGTTTCTGCTGTTCCGCTATCTGCTTCTGTTGCTCGGCGATTTGTTTCTGTTGTAACGCAGTTTTTCGCTTGCAGCTACGTAAATCACTGCGCAGGGCTGACAACTGATCATTGTACCTGAAATTATACGAAAATTTCTTAATTCATATATAAGGATTTTTTATATTTAAGCTATAATAAATCTAATAAAAAAGTACAGTTAATGATAAAATAATATAGCTTTCTCATCCTATTGAACAAATT
Organism: Pontia daplidice; assembly: GCA_963693355.1. NCBI lineage: Eukaryota > Metazoa > Arthropoda > Insecta > Lepidoptera > Pieridae > Pontia > Pontia daplidice. The sequence goes on from CAVNZL010000014.1 coordinate 1,922,786, forward strand.
TTGAAAACTTGTGCCACTCCTCCATGGTGACATTCATCAGAAAAGCGTTGTTCATACTTTTCGTAGCCTCTTCTGGTCATAAAAATCATTGACCATGCAATTGGCACTTAAATTTTGGTAACAGAAAGAAGTCACAAGTTACCAGGTCGGGACTGTATGCAGAATGCCTCATAAGATCTTCGTGCTTCCCTTCAATAATGATGTCTGTCGTGTTGAACTAGCATGGTCTACAAACGTCTGTAATGTCTGGCAAACGAATAGTCATGTACCAGTCAATATTCACAGTACGACTATTATATAAAGACACAGTAATCACGTGTAGTTTTATTAAAATAGAAGCAATTATCTGTTTAGACTTTTCACGATCGTCGCTTTGGTTGGTTTCGGCTATCTTGAAAGACGATTACGCTTAATTGCTGCTTTGTAGCAATAAATCCATGTTTCTTCGCGTGTTCCTCAAATTTGACGCACCTTCGTTGCGTCTAGTAGTTCTCACACCCAAATTTTTGTGTAGGATTAAATGTATTTATTTCATTCCGATGTCGAGGATGCGTGACTGTCATGATATGTACACATTTCTGTTTCATGCATTCATCATCGATATTTTTTGTTGTGGACGGGCGACCGCGATAGAATTCTGCAAACCGGCGATAAATAGTCGTCATGGTGTTTTATCGTAAAAAGCTATTGAAGTCGAGCGATGCTCTGTGGGGCTGTTAAATTACACTTAAAATCGTAGCAAATTATAGTACAAAAATTTCCCCGAATAAAAATCCACATTAACGCAATTTTAAAATGGTGATAATTAACGTATAATGAATATGTAAAAAACAATTGATAGCCAAACAACAGATGAAACAAACGCCATTTCCAAGAGTTCTATTTTCAAATGCTGTCAGTACTTTTTAAATATTGTTTATGTAAGTAGCCAGTCCCGAAAGGGAAACATTTTAGTGTAACTAAAGTATATATATATTTTTTATATAGAGGACATGTTAGACCTGTTTTATATCAATGTTTTGATTAGAAGATGCATTAACACCACAAATGCTAAACAGACTCATAAAATTGTTTTTATGTATACCTTTTTATATGATCTATATAAAAGAATAAACACCATTATACACGAAATAAATCCATACCATATCAATTAGAACAGATTGAGGAACATACACTGGACAATTTAACATTTAAAAAACCACACTACCAAACAACTTAATAATAATTCTAATCTTGTAAATAAAAAAATATATATTCGAATTTCCAATAAGAATCGCAAAGCATACATATATATGTAGGCAATATGACAGTAGTAAGAACTTTATTTATATAACGTCAAGTTAAATAAACAAGTAGATAAGGCGAACCGCTTTATGTTTTACTACAACATCTCATCAGGAGACTTAAAACAGTTTTATGACCGTCATTTAAACTCAGCTGTATACCAGAGCGTCCAAACTTAGAGTATGGCAAAATGGATTATAAAATCAAAACAGTATACATATCTCACTTTTTCATTCCCTGCTTGATGCGGTGTATCCGCTTCCGTAGCACCATATTGCTTTGCGGTGGCGGAGGGGACGGCGGCAGACTTTCCTCCATGTAGAGGTTAAGGGAGGAGACGCGGCGATCGCCCGAAGAATTCCCACCCGCCTGTTGCGATGACGATTCGAAGCCACTCGCTGGTGGTGAATCGAGACATAGGTACGATTTACTGCTCTCACCCGCTGAAACGTGAGACAACCATCTATAGAACAATAGCAGTAATTATGTTGATTTTTGTTCTTCGTATATATAGTATAGGCAAAATTTAATGTACTACTTTCATCGATTTGTATCAAAATTAACAGAGCTTTAAATACAATAAGTATCGAATCTTCACGCATTTTGCAAAATTGGCCTTTTATATTTATTTCATTTAATCATTATTTGGTTTAACTCAACCCTGTAAAAAATAAATGGCTTTTGTTATTTATTATAAATTTAATGACAGTATAATATTCTTTAAATTGATAAAATTTAATTTCGGACAAACACGTTACACTTAGTTCAACTTTTTTGTGAAATCTGAAAAACTACGCTTTGTTACGTCCTTCGCGTGACCCTACACGTTTTTTCATTCGTATATTTCGGTCACGTTATCGCTATTTGAGGGTGCTGTGTTTTTCTTTGTGAGTAAAAAACGCATCGCAAAAAATGTACTCTTCAACAAATTTTCCTACTGAAGCAAAACAATTGAAGATATAATCATGTAACAAATCTCGATTGCCTTGATATTATACATTGAGTAATAGTAACCTACAATATACTTGCATTTCGCTTGCCATAGATACCAATGGTAGTAGTATTTATAATTTAAATTTGCAACAAGAATCACATACTTTTAGTTACATTACCCTATGCTAGCAATTGTAATAATAAAAATTATTTTTTATTACTTTGAGGTTATTTTGTACCATATTCAGTAACAATATCAGTATACACTTAAGAATCAACAGTAAAAAAATAATACGGAAAATAAGCTCTTAATACATTTAATCAATATGAATGTGATCAAACTAATATTCAATAATTCAATATTTTCTTGATTGTATCATTCATTATGAGCTTAACAAAAAATGTTTAACTTGTTCTTGAGCATAACATTATAACTGATACAAAGACATTACTTCCTGCCTACATAATACTTGTATGATAATTTTGAATCACAGTGCAGGATAATTATTAGAAATTATTCCATTTTTATTTAAACCTATGAATTTTTATAGCATTTAGTTTAGTAGCATTAGTTTGTAGCATTTAGTTTATAGTTTGCCCTCTAAGTACTACTGGGTGGTTTAGTTATTACAGTGTAAACCCTTGGATTTAATTTCCAGATGTTGTTTGAATAGTGTAAATTAATACTTTTAGAAGTGTTTTCCAACATGGATATTAGGGAAGGCAGAAATATATAACCATTTTCAGCCTGTTTGATTTCTAAGTTAGGTTGATTTATTCAGAAATTACACAACTATAAAACACACTTATGCAACTGAGATAAGAATGGTTATAACTCCATTTATATAAGGATGCCTGTTACAAAACATGATTCATCTAACTTTACTATTTGGATATGTATAAGTTACAAAAATTCAAGATGTTTTTTGTTAGTGATAACACAAGTAATTGTTTTTTTAAAAATCCATTGCACTCAATTATTGTTTTAATTAAACTCTTGTGTTTGTAAACTGTAATTTACATAAAAGTTCACCAAGATATATTTAATATTGCCAAATAATGAATAAAATAAGTTGTTAAAATCAACCATTTAAATTTACACAAAAATAAATCATAAAAAGTAGCTTTTCAAAAATAATTGCTTTAAATGTAACTCTTAGCATAGTTTTTAACTAAGAATAAGATGTATTGGTAAAACAAACCAGTGACCTCAAATGGACTACAATACTGATCTTAATCAGGGTTATAGAGATTTTTAGTCAATTTACCTTGCATTAATGCCACAATTGATTTACTCATATATAAGAAAGAGAATACTGCTTATTTTCAAATACTTACGCGAGAAGGCAGTTGTGATATCAAAGAAATCTGTGCCAAAATATGTAATTTCTGGTAAATTGGGTTCAATATGCTCTTTGAAATATTCCATAGCCATTGTAGTTAAATCAAACAGCTCATCTGTTACTTTGTATGGTCTTGCTAGCTTTGTTGTTGTTTTTAAATAAGATAAAATACTGTACACTTCATCTAAAATCTAAAAGAATATAAGCTTTAATAAAAAGATATGATTTTGTAAGCACATTATGTTCTCTGTATACACAAATGAATTCCAAAGATAACTTCAAGATGTCATAGGTATGCAACCACAGGTATTGTTTGAATAAGCATCCTACAAGTCTTATGTCTCATTAAGAAAATAATTGATAATATATAAATTACCTCTCCAGGAAAGAAACAGCAGTGTTTCCTCTCAATGTGCTTTCCAAAGGTCATTTGCAATAAACTAAGCCTCATATGTAATGTTTCAATAATATCAGATTCACAGGCAAGAGGATGGCTTCTCCTAGCTGACTCTCGACGGGGCATTTTTGCCTTGATTGCTTGAAAACGATGTAACATTTGGTTTTGTAATCTTTGAAAGGTTGAATTCAAAATGCTACTGCACATTGTATTAAAATGCCTGTTGACCTAAAAAAATAAAGAACTTAAATACTTATCAATTCTTTCCAAATATTACACAGCTATAAAAAATTGCAACTAAGGTGATAAGAATATAACCACATTTTATTTACCATTCTGAGATGTGACACACTTTTAAATCCTACATAGCGAAAAATCTTTTCCATCACTTCAATTGGCAGATCCTGAAGGTTTGTATTAAAAGTCTTAGGTGCCGGTATTAAAGAGTTTTTTGAAGAACTTCCATGAGGGGACGAACCCCCTGGAAGCTGAGCACTCGAATGGCGAGTTACGCGCGCCACGGTGACAGGTTCCGCATGAGATGGACCGGCACCATCACTGCTTCCATTTCCACCTCCCCCTATACTACTCATTTGCCTCGTCGACACCATCTTGCCCAATTTTTCTTTAACTACTTCTGAAAAAACTTTCTCTAATAAACATCATACTAAAAAAATTTACGTTGCATCAACTCAGTGTTTAATATAAATTGAATGATATAAGGAATAGGGAAACGTTAACTAAATTTATATTTATTTTAGCCTATTAACACATTCACATTATTTCATAATGTGTGATAATTTATCTAACAAACGAACAATTTGATCTAAAATGGTGGCCATCGTTTGCTTGGTCACTTCACTTGCGAGTTGTACCTCAACGAACAAGAGTAAAAAATAAAATGGGAATACATGTTTATTGAAATACGACACTCACTCAAGAGTTCATGCACATGATTTATTGTAATATTATACAAAATTAGCAATCCAAAAATTTGCCAAATTAATACGCAATATCATAAAATCGCGCTACGCTTTGCTTTCAAATTTCAATTTACACGAAAATGACTTTCAATGTTGGTACTTAACAATGTTGAATACATTCAGTTGGTACTTTGTAACTACAGAGTAAAGATTAAGTACAGACTCCCACCAAATAAATGATTAAAGTTTTGTGAAGTATTTTATTTGGGACATAAAATACAGTCGTTATATTAGCTATCTGTATATAATTAAAGTTTGCGTTAATTAAAATAATTTATACTCTATGTTTTGTATACCTCTTATTAAATTAAATTATATTATATACTTTGAACTATTATTTGACTCTAGAATCTAGATGTTTAATTTATGGATAAACGTTTTTTTCCCAAAAATTATGTGTGTGAATGAGATATCTAATAAATTATAAACATGATCTTTTTATTGAGAAGTTATCAAATTGATGCAATATCAAATTAAGTATGTATAAGGAAAACAAAGTATTGTATTAAAACTCTGTGTATATATAATTATTTATACAGAACAATTTACATAGCATATTATTATAATACTTTATTTATGTATTCTTATATACTTCACTACGTAGTTACCATAAATAATCGCGAGGAATAGGGTTGACATGGAGTGAGGTGAAGTGCATTGCCCAAAATAGACCACGATGTTTAAGCATTGCAATTGAAATGCATTGTGGACATCTATGGATATAGGACCATATTAAGTAACAAGTATTAAAGTACAAAATTTAATACTTATATATTAAAGTTTAGTACAAACAATAAAGAGTTATGGTTTTTCATATGCAGGTTTGCATTCAATTTTCGACGATACATCTCATCAAATAAATATTCTTATATATTGGTAGCTAAGATCAATATGTAAAATAATTAATGACCCATGTTAAATTTGATTGAATATTGTTACAAATTACGATTATTTATTATTAATTGTTCAATGGTTTATTGCCAAATGTCATTGGTTAATGGTTTTTAAACTTTTAATATTGACATTTGGCAAATACGCATGGTATTTGCCAATTGTCACATTTGACACTACTTAACGCCAGTGTTTAATTATATCTTCATTCTTCGACATTATTTTGATAATATGTTCACACTTCTATATCGTTGGTCGTAATCTTGATTTGATAAAATATTTAGGAGTAATTGAGTAAATTTTAATATGTATTCTAGATGTGGAAGTAGTGGATCTATTCAAAATATTCATCAAACTCCATCATCTTCTAATCATAATTCAGGTTAGTATTTATCAGAGATGTTTCTTATCGTGAAACAGTAAAACATTGTTGCAACTAATATTAATCTTGACATTATCGCATTACCAGAAGACGAAGATGATAGTGGTGACAACAAGGCATCAGCGTTAAGTTTTAAAGAAAGAAGACGAGAAGCACATACACAGGTAAAATTATTGTTTATATAATAAAAATATTTTAGCTGTCTTAAAGTTACAAAAACACTCTCATTTGCAGGCAGAACAAAAAAGAAGAGATGCCATTAAAAAAGGTTATGATTCCCTACAAGAACTGGTTCCTACATGCCAACAAACTGATGCTTCAGGTTACAAACCAAGCAAAGCAACTGTATGTTTTAATATGTTCTATTATTAATTGTGTTCTGTTTCGATTAAAAAGGAGAAAGTCTTATAAAGATTAATATTGTAGTTTACGAAAGGTGAATTAGAAAAAAAATAGTATTTAATACAACCTACAAAAAATACATTTAAGAATTACAACAAATTAAATAGAACGGCTTTAATAAGTATACATTTTTATAGGTCCTTCAAAAATCTATTGATTACATACAATACCTGTTACAACAACGTAGGCGCCAAGAAGAAGAGCGTAATGCTTTAAGGAAAGATGTTGTTGCTTTGAGAATAATGCAGGCCAATTATGAGCAAATTGTCAAAGCTCAGCATTCAGTTCCAGGTCACAGTGAACAGAGGTTGACAGACCAAGAAAAGTTTCAAGTGGTAAGTTGTTGAAATGCTCACTATGAAATTAACCTTAGGTTTGTTTATAGGAATATGTGTATTTAGTTAACCTAAGAGTATCCTCAATTTATAAGAAAAAGTTGAATTGACCACTGAGTTGCCTGTAAATGTTAAAGTTTCCTAGGTTTGAAGTAATTATTTTTAATAATAAAAATAATTATTAGATAAATTTTTAATAATATTGTTTTCAAGACATGTGAAACAAAAATGTATGATGATGCAAATAATGATATCTCAACTTTGGTTAATTTGTTATCAAAAACAAATATATAATAATAAAATATAAATTTATCTTTAAAATAGAGTGTTTTTTTCTTAGGTATTTGAAAATGTAGTGGACAGATATTGTAGTTATGCGGTTTATATATTCATTTTCAATAAGCGCCTCGTGTGTGCGTGCGTATCGCCTGTATGTGTATTTTATTAGAAAATTGGCGATAGTTTTATATATCTGTTGTTTTAATACTATTTATTTTGTTATATTTATGTTGACACTATTTAAAAAAAACACATTTCATATTGATAATATGAAATCTATTGGTATATGAAATCGATATGTTTTCAGTTTGTTAGAATATCAAAAATAACATTTTTCAAATTTACACATCCGACACTAAAAATGCATATTCTCAAGGAAGACGAATAATGGTTGAAATTAGAAATGTCAGGAGTCTGTATTCCAAATGAAAATTTAGTTTTATTTGAAATTACACCACAACATTCCGGAATTACAGCTGCTAAAAGGAAAAAAGGTTACTAATATTAAAGAGCTAAACTGCCGGAATACGCTTACTTTATATAATAAACTTTTTTGAGCTGGATAACACACTTCCCAGATTTGAATAAATAATTTAGGTATAAATACCAACAAAAATGTATCGATATTACCCCAAGCACCGTATATTTTGTCATCGAAGATAAGATACGTGGGGCTCAGTAAAGGTTTCCAGAATGTCTCTAGACAGACCCTTCTGGTGATGAAAATCGCATGATTTGTTCTTTATTTTTTTTTTTTTTTTTATAGAACAGGGGGCAAACGAGCAGGAGGCTCACCTGATGCCAAGTGACACCGCCGCCCATGGACACTCGCGAAGCCAGAGGGCTCACCAGTGCGTTGCCGGCCTTTGAGATGTTTATACGCTCTTTTTTTGAAGGTCCCTAAGTCGTAATTGTTCGGAAATACCTCTTTTGGCAGCTGGTTCCACATAGCGGTGGTGCGCGGCAGAAAGTGCCTTCTGAAGCGCTCAGTTGTGGAACGGCGGACATCGAGGTGGTACGGATGAAATTTCGTATTCTGCCTCGATGTCCGATGATGGAATTCAGCTGCAGGTATCAATCCGAACAGCTCCTCCGAACACTCTCCGTGATAAATTCGATAGAAGATGGAGAGAGACCCTACATCTCTACGCAGCGCCAAAGGGTCAAGCCGCTCAGAAAGTGATTGGTCGTCGACGATTCGAAGTGCTCTTCTTTGGATGCGATCAAGGGGAAGGAGCTGGTACTGGGGAGCTCCCGCCCAGAGGTGAGAACAGTATTCCATGTGGGGCCGAATTTGCGCTTTATAAAGTTGCAAGCGGTGACCCGGTGTGAAATACCGTCTCGCCTTACTGAGCACACCAAGCTTCTTGGAGGCAATTTTAGCCTTACCCTCCAAATGATCGCGAAATTGAACATCATTCGATATATCGACGCCAAGAACTCCGATGCTGGCTGAGGCTTTAAGAGGAGTGTCAACAAAAAGAGGAGTAACGACAAAGGGAGTTTTTTTAGCGGAAAACGCGCAGACCTGTGTCTTTTTTTATTTTTGTTTTTTTATTTTTGGGATCAGAAAAAAGTCAGAAGGTGCCAGTCGATACTGTATACAGGTGGCACATAAGGTCCACATTTTGTGGCTGTATGGGAAGTATTGGGTTATTTTACGAATGAGGATCGCACATCCTTGGCCTCAATCCCACGTTGATATTGGCACGCAGATTTTAAAATGGCGTCGAAATGTAAAAAAAAACAATTGACAGTCAGGTGAACCAAACTGCATTCTAGAGCCAATCAATTCCGTGTTTGGCAACTCCGGAAACTTTAGTATGACCTTTGTACAATATTTTGAAAAGATATATATTATTATGATAAAGAGTATTCCATTTTTAAATAAAAATGAAAATTATTATTAGGTATATTTATTAAAAACTTAAATATAATTTTATGTATTATATAATTAGACGTTCATATTTCTATTGAGATAATGTTTACCATTGGCCAACCAATTTTCATAATTAATTTATAGTTTCAGGGTATAATGGATACATTGTTTGAATCCTTTGAATCAGTACCGACAAATAACTTTGCTGAATTTTCTGCGGGTGTCTTCAACTGGCTTGAGGAATATTGTAAGCCACAATCATTACGGACCCTAGTTCACGGGGTTTTGCGCGAGCAAAGTTATACACCTTGATAATAGTTTATGTTATTCAATATTTACATATATAGGTGTTTCTTTGTGGCATCTAAAATTATTTTTTAAAGTTTAAGCTGAATTATTAATGAATTTGTTATATGAAATACTATCAATGTACTTACAAATTATTATAAAAAATGGTTTAAACACTGTGTCATAAATGTAATATTGAATAACATGCCTTAATTATGATTTAGTTGAATTATTAAATTGATTCTTTAATAATAGTCTATGTTTTTGTGTAGGAATTAAAAGAATTAGTGGCCTTTAACTGCTGTGACGTAAGTTTTAATATATACCCACACACATAAGAATTATACATTTTTGATAAGGTTTATATTACAACTTTAACTATATTCGTATGAAATTGTTTTATGTCTTTATTATTGTTATCTTCAGTATAATATTTCTAATTATTTATTATTCATTGTATAATGCAAAACAAACTGAAAAGTTACAAAAATGTTTGCAAATTGTTTTCAGTCTATATTTTTATTGTATTAATGTATTCGTGCTAATTCTGATATATTGGTTTATATAAGTCATCCAAATTTACCTCTTATGGTATATAAGTCTTTTTGGGTCTACTGCAGACAATACAGCCAATTGCAGTTGCAGCATTCAATTAGTATCACTTATCATAATCTAGTTTGCTCTTATTCATGATTATTAGAATTAGCACTATTACATTTTATTCGACAAAAAATATCAATACAATTACACCTTAAATGAATTTGGTGACAATTTAAAATTACCAATTTATTTTTATTCTAAAGTACAGTTATACTAGTAAAATATTAATACTACTATTTTATACTTTAAGTCAATATATATCGTTATTATACCTTTCACGGGATGAAACCTTAGGGATAAATTCATTGTATTCGGAAAAGGAAAAGGTCTTTGAATTTTAGTAGGGCACAAAAGAATTATTATAAAATTAAGAATTTCATGTTTAATGAATTGTATAATATTTATTGAAAGTTGGGACATGGCCTCATAATGCCTATGTTGATTATGTCATATTTTATCATGATGAATATATTTTATTTACATAAATTTGGCGTTTAATTTTAGCCTTATAAATTCTTAGATACAACACACGTAACATTTAACTCATCTGGTAATACCATCATTGCATAAATATGGATCTCAGACGTAGGTATCTGAATGTTATCATGGGACTTTTTTTACGCTTCAAATTTAGATTTACATTAAACTCGTTCACTTTCTGTCGGCTGCGATATCAAGGTTACATCTCCCATAGGGTAACTTTCAGTTCTCCTTGCACTTACAATATTCTTTGATCTTTCTCGTGGCGTTCCGCAACATAATCTCCTGAGAACGCACGCGTAGCACATTAACAATGACATCATTAGAAGTAACCCTACTATAACGGTCACGACTAGAAGTATTCTCAACTCGCCGTTGGCGTCAAGGCCACCAGAATTCCGTCCCATTTTCACTGCTGTTGCATCTGTTAAGAAAATTATAGCGTTTAAATGACAATAATACTATTTTGTTTAAAAATAAGTTTCACATAAAGAATCATTATTTAGTACAAAAGTACTGATACAATTTTATACTTTTATGCGTTCAAAGCTGAAAGATTTCTTCAATTTAGCAATTTCATAATGCCTAACATGAACCCCTAGCAAGGAGTCGTTTACATTTGGAATTTAAAAAGTAATTTGATAGAGATAATTTTGGATAAAAATTGAACAGTAAGTAAACTATACAAATTCAGACGCCTTCATTCATCACAATTCAATATTAATTGATTTAAATTTAATCATATACTTATATCCATTCTCGATTTAAATATAGTAGGAACAATATGTAGGTATGGAGTGACCAAAACTACTTTAATTAAACATTTCTTAATTATTTTTGTAAAGATTCTTAGGTTGAGATAACAGAAGGTAAATTTGAAAAGCGAGAAATGAAATTGTATGCGGGTAGAATGCCTAAACGTGCAAGAAAAAGCCTTATACATCAACCTAATTTTTAAGCCCACCAGGCACCTACAATTTAAAGTTCGCCTCTAGAATAAATCATAATATGTACTCTTTATTTATAAACGTTTAGTGTTAATGGTATAATAATAATTTGCTCTGCAATTTACCGACACGACAAAACTATCAACCAACCTAATAAATTATGTCCCTGTGCTATCTTTTGCTACATTTTTTTGCCTGGAACTTGTAGTAATAAGTGTTAACATTATAAAATTTATCACAAACTCCATCAACAAGTTTAGCAATGCTTTTACTATAACTAAATTACACAGAGGAGTGAAGTGAGACGGGAACGTAAATGGATTGCAATAGGTTTAGTTCCGCGCTACAAAACAGGATGCGGGGCGCCACACGCCACAATCGACAATGACGCCATTAAGAACAATTGACGTAGTCAATGTTTCTCCAGTTAATTCAGAGTTTATCTCCTGTATTTATTCAAAAATAGCTTGCTTATGTTAATGTTGTGTACTTTAATATAATCTGTAATATAAAAAATATCTTGTTATATGGATATTAAAGAATTGTTATATTTTGTTATGATATATATTATCTTAAAAAATTAAGACCGTAGTGAATCGATATTGTAGCGATATTAACGTATGGTGTAAAATAGAGAGAATAGAAATGAAAATATTAGATCATAAAGAAATATTAAGCTCAGAGGGAGATATAAAATGTAAGTTGAGGCGATAAAGATGTCAGCAATAATAAAAGTTCAATTTTTCTTTACAGCCATTGTTAGTCGAGCACGCCAAAATTATGACTGGATACTATTCATGTGAAATAATGATATAAGAAAACTACTAATAAGAAACTATGATAGTATCTTTGCTGTCAGAATTTATTATCCTACGAATTGCGAGCTCTGATTTAACAAGACTTACAGTTTTTATTCACTTCAGATAATCTATGAGAAATGTCAAATCTACTTGGTAAACACTAATAAAAACCATATTTTGTGGTAACAGTGAGTATTTGTCAGATATTGACCTCGTTTATTTAATAGCTCATAACTATAAAACACTCGCCAGTAACTCTTCAGAAATTTATTGTGCTTAAAGCTACCGGTTTAGCGGCCTGTGAAAGATTCTTTTCATACTTTAGATTGATTAAACATGTTTTCCCGAATATAATAGCTTCAGTCTATTGTTAAAGTGAAGACATTTTTAGCATTGCACTTTTATTATACACTATAACGTTTGAAAACTCATAAAAAGTGTCTCGGGGAAGTTTTATTGGTTGGTAATGGCTTATGGATTTTCTTTGGTAGGTATTCTAAGGGAGGTTTAAGGGTAAGTAGATTTAATTTTATGATGCTATGTAATCATATCAGTTGCTACGATGTAGCGCTACGCTGCTCTGTAGCAAGAAGGTCCGTTTATTGAATTTTGTAATATACAAATTGAATTACGACACTAAGAGCAAGTGAGAGAAATATATAATACCTGATATAGTTAAAGCAATGCAATAACGGGAAGTTACGCCGTATATTATAATTAATTTATGATAGACTTTCATAATTGAAATAAAACCTTTTCTTTACAGTGTCTGATTGTTATGAATGCTTCAAGTCAATAAGCATCCGAGTATTTAGTGGTTTTATGTGTCTGAAAGCATCGAAGGGGTGTGTTAAGCTCCATATACGAATAAAAATGTTAGCTTAACATGTCAAAATGATTTCAAACACACGTCACTTATACCTGTTTTTTAATGTTTCACTTTTCCTTTGAATATATGACATGCAATAATGTGACATGTTAATTTAAACGTTATTTTCCATTCAAAGGGTGTTCTGAGTAGACTAATTTTCCTCCAATGTTTACTCACTCAACCGACAGGGTCAGACTGGAAACAACCTTCAATATTGCCCTCCCAAACCCAGTTTGAATAGGGGCTTTTCAATAACATTTCAGTCATACCTTAATTTATCTACTTAAATAGATAAATTGTATCTAGGGACTATATATTTATTGGTATGAAGTTTATTTTTTAGTAGAAGCTTTTTGTACCTCGCACCACTAAGTGTTATATACGACCTATCGGAGTCGCTTAATCGTTTCACGTTGCTGATGTTCCAACAAATGCAATCGAATTTAAATTTGATACAATGATGTACAATAAAACATGTATGATGACATATACACATGATGTACATAAGATTTTATGTACATTTTATGAATGATTGGATAAAATGTACATTTTTTTTTATTTCTATAATATAGCACTTATTAATTTATTCCACAAAACTCGTCTGTGTATGTAAATAACTCGTGTGTGTATATAAATAAACTATAAAATATTATACACCAATACTGAAATGATGTGATGAAAATGAACAACGGGTACTATAGTGATATGTTGCAATTGATTTAGTTTTTATGAAAAATAATGCTAAAACGTCAGGGAATGAAATCTTTGAAATTGCTAATTGGAGTAATAAAAAACGATACCACAAAAATAGGTTAGTATTTAGCTCAACCAAACGAGACCGCGCCTACATGGCAAATTTACAAACGCACCGACTATTTGTGTACCTAAAATGATTGATCATATTTCTACTGAATGTGTTTATGGCTGGGTAAAATTTCCAATAAAATCTATTATGTATTTGTATTTATTTTTTCAAATTTATTCAATTATATTAAAATAGATATCAAATTTATTATTCAATCCTACCTACTTTTACAGTTTTTAGCTTATATTTAATTTGCGAGTGCCGTAACAATGTACATATATTAAGAATTTAAAAAATAAGATTTCAGAAAGGCAGATTTTCCATAAGCTAGAAACGTTTTGAAACTATCTTTATTTTTCTTTATCTATCTTTTTAAATATACTTTTTCATACGATTAAACCAGTTTTTAACCTAAGAAAAGTATTTTTCTGAACAGATGATTTCACTTCTGGTGATGAAAATCGAGTGACGAATCTCGTGACGAAAACTTCAAAAGTTCCACATTGTTCAACTTCAAAAATTCGTTTGTATCGCTGTCGTGGTGACCTATGTATATAAATGTATGTATGTATTTAAATATTATAAATGTATTTATTGTAATATATGACAATACGAGTATTAAATATGATATATTGTGTCCCGGAATAGTCTACGATGAACCAAGTTAGATACGTTTATTAATAATAGCAATGCACCACGGTAAATAAAGCAAATTATAATGCATGATAAAAAAATTTTTTTCCTTAGTGGCCTACCCCTGGGCGAGGTTATCCCAATTCCCTGGAATATCTAGTTGAATTAAATTCAAACTAAACTTTTAAATTTAACAATCATTTATTGTTCAGACAATATATTCAACAATCAAGTTTTACGTCATTGATCGATTCAAGAGAAATTTTCATGACTGTTTAATAGCTTTACCTGGTTCTAATTTAGTCCGAATTTACAAACATCACTCGCAAAAATTTCAAGCATTTCGAAAAGTCGAAAATAGATGAATGACGTTTATCCAGGTTGATATGAATTCACATGTGCTTTAAGACTCTGGACATAGTCACCTATAAAGTACCCTGAAAAATTATCCCGCTTATTAATTTTTGCATTATAATTAAATGTAAATGGTTTCAACTTCCCTTTCTTCCTTCATCTTCAGTGTCTTACTTCGACATGCATCGACATCTAAAAATTATCCCCTTAGTACCGACATGCCCTTAATTATACTAATGTATATATACCATTTCCAATAAGAATCATGGTACTTTATACGGCGTTTATATTTTTGTCATTTCTACGCTAATGAATTCATTGCAAGTTCATTTTATCAAGTACATTTTCATGAATGAAAGCTTTATTTTATTCAAATTACGTAATTCATATTCAAAGCTGATCTGATTGAATTATTATTCCATAGCCCTTCATAACTCCCGGGCAAATTTACATGCCCTAAACGACATCGTAATCCCTCATTGACTACTTTCTAAAAAATTGTTTTCATTGATTTTTATTACCTTAAAATTCATAGAAAACTAAATCACTGTTCGTCTTTTTCTCTCTAATTGAGAAAGAAAACAGACAGATGAGTTAAGTCAAAATGGCGGAATTAGATTAATATTTTTTTTTGAGTAGGAAGAATAAGCACAGTATAAAAGATAAACTCTTTAAATTATGTCAAAATTCAAATGTTAATTCTAATAGAGAATTTATTTGTATTTCTAATAGAGATCTACTGTATTTTTTCATTTTACAACTAAATCGTGGATTATTACTCGAAAATAAAAAATAAAACAGTTTTAAACATAGGTAAACTGATACAATCACTAACATTCGCTAATTAGTGACAAATTAACTAAAGATCTCGTCCTTTCCAATTTCTTAGAAATTTTCCAATAATATTGAATATAAATAAGTTCTTCGTGATTGATAGAACGAAAATTAATCGCCTTATTAAATCGAAATTATAAGCAGTGACTTGAAATAAATTTTGAAGTTATTCATGCGAAAGATTGATTTGTTCTTTCAATTGTAATGAAAGAACTAGTGTAATTGGATTCTACAAGGTGCCTTTTTGGAAGCTATTAGGAGTTACATAATTGTAGTGATTACATAGCTACTTTGAACTTGAAGGGTGGATAAAGGCGTTAACAAAGTGTCAATAAAAAATGTATTAACATTTTTTTCTTTATATTTAATATTATTTAAAATTGAATTAAACCTTTTTGATTTCTTGTAGAGCGTTTAATTCTTCTTTTTAAAACCTCTGTTTCTTCTTTCTATTTATACTAATATCTTTTATATATAGTTACCACTTTTCGTAATGGAAATTAATATACATCATTTCACATCGAGCAAGAGATCGTGTGTACAAAATATTTTTAATTTATATATATACAGATATAGATAGGTTTAGACAACGTCTAATTAAGCGTATTTATAAGTGATTTATTAATTAAGTGAATGTTTTCTTTGTTTGAATTACCCAATGAAAGCTTCACAAAACTACATATACATAGGAATAATTGTATGTAGCGGTACGTATTAAAGGTCGCTGTGAAATTGAATTCAGGCCTGTGATCGTCCTGTTCAAATAGTTAATGTAATTTGTGTGACGATAAACTTTGAAGTATTTATAATGTAGTTTTACTCTATAAAAATATTTGCTCAGTATCCATTAAGAAGCACTTATCACTTAATGGGAAAATCTCTTTTAATAAATGCTTTTAAGAGTAGGTAAACTTTAAAAAAATCTTATTACGTGCTTTTGGTATCGTAATAGAGTAATAATAGATATTTGTATAGGTTCGTCAGTCATCAGTTTCTTTGTTTATTTGGACTTATTGCGATCGTCGAGTTGCCAACAAGAATTAGTTTAAAAGCCTATACATCTGTTATAGGATTTTAAAACGAATAATTCAGAAGTTATTACTAATAGGAATTTCTAGTTTTGTAAAGGTTAGAGTCTATGTCCAGCAGTGGATGACTATAGGCTGATGATGATGATGATGATGATGAAAGGTTAGAGTTACTTATTGGCTAGCGTTATATATAAATTAAGATATATCTAAAAAGTAATATATAATCTAATAAAAATATATTCAATCATAAGTTAAAAGCTTTTAATTAGCGAATTAATTATAGTACTAAAACCGAAAACATATGAGTGTTAATTAAAATGTTAAGTTTATTTATGAAATTTACGAGTTTTATTATTACTAATTTAGATTTCTTAAATTATATGTATAAGACAATAATAATTATTTATGATGCTTGTTACATATAAACTAAATATATAATAATTAAAATAATTTTGAAGTGAAAAAAAACCCTCGCCATTCTATCTATGGTAATTTTCCCTAATTGATTATGTAATTTGGATGTAAGAAAAATTTGGTGAAGTTTGTGATTTTATTGGAAAAGCACCACCTCAGAAGATATAACAGTTAGAATATATAGTATAAAATAAATACATATTGTGTGAAATATATTAATTAAATTACTCTCCCTTACATTATTGTTTGATCAAAAAACCATAGATGCTTATTATCCACGCCGTGTTGAAAACTAACAAAATTAAAACTAGCGCTATATTTTTTATATGTATGTATATATTTTCCCATCTCTTTTTAATTCCAACATATTGAAAATTCGTTCTTCTTAATTATATAATAGAATAATTATCTACTACAACATTTATAATTTGTTATAATGAATCGGGAGTACGTATATTGATAATAAAACAAAGAAACACTATCGAGGTTAGTATCTTATTTTCTGTTAACATTTTCTCAACGGATAAAGTCTGTCCTTCTATTATTTCATCACAACATATATAATAATTTCAACTTTTCTCACCTTTTGATGCATCAAACGACGTCCTTTTACTAGATTTCAATAACTAAACAAATTGAAATTCTTAAAACTTTTCTAAAGAGTGGAGTATTACTTTCCTATTACAATTTTTAACGACTAGACAATAAAACACAAATTCGTAATACTAAACGCTAAACAAGGGTAAGCATAGTAATTAACTTTGATTTAATAAACAATGTCGTATTGAAATCCTAGGAGAGAATATAATTTCAGAAAGACGTACGTGCCTGCCCACTTCAGAAATAGCACTGAAAATTCATCCAACCACGCGGTTATATTCAGACAGAAACAGGATATTCTGTTGCTGTCTTCGCTCAATTTATTGACAAACTCAACAAACTACAACATTTCCATTGCAGCTTGGAAGTAGAATACGTTCAGCCATTGCGTTAAAAAACTGCAATGAAATTAAAATCGCATCTAAACACGAATAAAAAATTGCAGAATAGGACAACTTAAAAGAAACATAAATCAGATAAGATTGTCCATCTTACAAAGGCTAGTATTAGTTACTCTGCAACTTTTCAAAAGCTCTTTTTGCTTGCATAGAGATTATAGCTTTGATATCTAGATTTTGGTCGTTTTATTTTAAAACTTTTTTCTTCAATAGTATAGAAACACATAAATCTTATTTACCCAGTGGATCTTTGCCTACATATTTTACAGCATACATCGACTTATGTCGTATAAAATAAATTATATACCGCAGATAAAGAATTGAAAATCGAAATTGAACCGGACACCCTAAGGTTCGGTTCAACTTCCAGTTGACGCACAGATAAGACTTTATTCTTCTCATACTCTGGTGGGTTGTGAGGATTTCATTTGTTTTGCGGTAGAAATATGTAGGACGGCAAGTTGAAGGAAGGAAAAGTAGCGACCAAGAGCTCTTGGTCGCTACTTTTCCTTGGCATCTTAGTAGAATGGACCCGTAGAAACGCTTGTGCAATGAATTAAACAATGTTGAAATATGGATTACATATTTATGAATATCATATTCGGAATAGAAACATAAGTTTAAACAAACCATTTATTTGTAAAAAACTGAAAAAATAATTAAATGTTGATTTAATTTATGCGCCACCTGGCGAAACGTACAAGAATTATTTAGATCCTAAAGTCAAGTATTTTGTTTGAGTCACATATGGTTTAGCATGCTAAATAGCTACATTTCCATCCCGTCGAGGTATCAAAGTTACTTGTTTTAGTTTACATTGTTGTTTTGTGAACTAATACCAGCTTGTATAGCAAACTTTAGTTTACTAGGACTTCAGGAAGTACTATAGCAATTGTAATGTTACTCAGTAAATGAGTCAACGACAAATAGAAAATTTGTTTATTTAATAATTCTATTTAATTTAATTTAAGTAATACCCTTTTGTCTTGATAACTACTGTGTACAAGGTAAACAAACTTCACGCGAGCCTTGTCAAGTAACGATGTATATTAGATGTATATTTTTCAAAATACGAGTATACTAATAAGCACTCTATACCTTTATTTTTTACGAGAATATAGGATATATAGGATGGGATTAATATCAAAGAATACACAAACACTTAGAAAGCCAACATTTTATTTCATCAGTTCCATTGTACACAAGTACACAATGAATAATAACTAGACGCTTGGTAAATAAACCATAGTGCATTTCAAACTATTACATATTAATGTCAATAAATAAGCTATTACTTAGTAATAAAGGAGTAGTGTTCAATATACAAAAGTACATTTAAATTTAAATGGTGGAAGCTTATAACACAGGATCTTATAATTTTGGTACTATTGTTTTTTACATAAAATTACATCCAAATCCTTTTACCCTATTTAATAAATCTTTATGTTTTGTAAGACTGTTGATAGATAAAACTGTAATATATTGTACAAATGGTTGGTGCAACGTAGGCGATATACTCCAAGCTGTGTCAGTTTGTACGTAATATTAAATTCACAAAATATTGAACTTTATTTAGTTCGAGAACACTATAATATACTTATGTTAAAAATTGCTCTATATTCAACATACATTAAATAAGCTCTTATATGGCAATATATGGCATGCTTATTGTCACTTATTACAGAGGGAGTTATTCTTTCCTGCCATGCTTCATATACGTATTGGATAATAGAGGGCGCTTTATCAGTTTTAAGACCACTATGGTTATATAACAACTATCACGCCTTAAATGATTTAGTATTACCCTTAAAGCTTTAATTTTTTACCGGTCATTCTGTTTTAATCTACAAATTATTAGTTATGACACCAATAAATATTGATTACATAAGTAGATAGTTATTTATATTTTAAATTCTTAACATGCAAGGATTAGATTATAGAGTATGTTAAATTAAATTTTTATGCAAGGCTCTAGGAACAAAGTTCAGTTCTTTAGAAGTTAATATAAAGTGGACAAATTTGGAAAAATAATTGTTAATTGGTTTACAGTAACCGAGTAACCTACAAGTAGAGAACTGACCGTAAGTTGATAGATTATGTCAATTGTTAAAAGAATTTATAATTACGTTATAGACATACAACAAAAATATTGGTGTATATACTTTCCCCATTTAACTAATGCATCTATATAATTACATAATACCTATACATATAATTGTAGATTGGATAGGAACACCTAATACTTTATCGAAACATTATTTCTACATGATCACTAGACTAATTTTCTGATTCTTAAAAAAATATGAGTTATCTTCAACTTTTACACACGAAAATCTGTCTAGTAGATTGTATAGAAATCTTGTCAAACACAAATAAATAAAGCTTACATAACGTAGAGAGAAGAATAAATAAAGCTATCAATTATTAAGCACGAAACGAAAGCAAGACAATAAATTAGGTTTTATGATCCGTTTAAGTCAATTTTTAAATAGATACCTAGCCTATATTAAATAAATAAAATCTTAAAGCACTGCATTAGGTACCAAGATTAACGAATTCTTTAGTACGTCAGATTAGAGCCGTGGAATGTCTAGTTACATACGAAAATGAATACTGTTTTGCGTCAAGAAAGACCTATGATACATCGAAGATAAATATCTAACAGCTATCTACAAGAACTAAACTAACATAAGCGCATACAGATACACTTCTGCATTGTGCAGAATAACAATACCGACACAATTTACAAATACTTAAACTAAATGCCCACGTTTTAATGAAATACAGTTAATACAAACTAATGCGTTTATCTCACGTTTTACCAATTTAAGGGTAATAGTAAAAACAGTGCGTCATGGCAAAAAATGTATTTCATTTAATATGCGCTA
The DNA here is from genome assembly GCA_963693355.1 of Pontia daplidice. Lineage (NCBI taxonomy): Eukaryota > Metazoa > Arthropoda > Insecta > Lepidoptera > Pieridae > Pontia > Pontia daplidice. The sequence continues at coordinate 1,943,837 of CAVNZL010000014.1, forward strand.
CTTACATACGTTCAAGATTTAAACATGGCTCCTAGACTGTCTAATAAATATTCTGATAGTTGAAAATACAATCCAGATATTTACAGCAGTGCTTATTTACAGTTATATACAGCACGTCCCGCGCGCGTTCTAGCGATATTTGTAAGAGGAGGGTAGTACGAAATCACCAATATTATACAATGCATTCGCATACCAATGTACGCCTTTTGATACTTCATTGGACTTACTCCAACTCGACATCCATCGAAGAGGAGCCATGGCAGCGTGTGCTAGGGAGTGGCTATTGACTATAGCATAGCACGACGCTAAAGCATCATCGACTATAATTGTACCAGCCTTCGTAAGTGGGGCAAAGATACCTCTTCTAGTTACAATTCTAGTTTTAATAACTCTTGAAGGTCGCATTACAGGTCCTTGACCTCTTGTTAATAGGACATCTCCTATTTCTACGTCAGCAGCGAAAACTTCTCTCCATCCGTCGGCTGAGGCTAATAGGAGTAAATGTGACCGCGTTGTGGTAATGGAAACACCATTTTCCGCGGTTACTTCGATAAAGCTTCTCGTCGCATTTGGATCTCGATCAATGAACGTAAGAACCTGGAATAAAATATTGTACCATTAAAAACAAGTAGATGAAGTATTTTATAATTACTAGGTACAGTTTTCGTACCTTGAGTTTAGACATTACCAGCGTTAGCTCATGACACATTCATATGTTTTGAGAATGAACAATATAGATTCAAATCAAATTATATTTAAATTTAAATTCGAACGTGTATATTTTGAATATAGTTATATTTAATTTTTATATAGCAGATACCCAACTCAAGAAAATAACATAATGGCATTTCCTGATTCATTTGTTTCTTACCTCTGAGTAAACCGTTTTTCCAGTATCGTCAGCAGCTAATACTTTATCTCCTAGTTGCAACGTGCTTATATCCCTTGGACCAGCTTCCGTGTGGACTATTGCCCCAGATGGGAAGCACCCGGCACCCGTTCCGACTGATGATTCTGAAAAAGCAAGACATTTTATTTTTTCCTTACATATGTATATAAAAACGATTGATCTGAAGTTCAATTATGCCGTTTAAGTTACAAAAAAATGGCCTAAATTTTCAGTTAATAAGCAAATGCTAATAAACATTATTATTATTATATACACAATATACATTAGTAATATCCATTAGGTGTATGATTTTAGTTTTTAGACAGAGTACTACGACCTAAGTGAAATTATTCCGAATGGTCCGAATTCATTTATATATGACGTTGTTTATTTTTACAAAAGAAAAATTGGTTCTCACGCATGTACAGCTGAAGGTAATAAAATCAAGACAACGCATAAAATCGTGCAAACGAATACTGCAATTTAACTGTGTACATATTATCCCTTTAAGGATAACGAGATTTCTCTACGCTTGTAATTAAAATCCGATAAGATGCAAAACAAAAGGCTCTTTTATTCTCAGGCCGAGGGTTACATTCGTGGCTAAACTGTTTGTATCTCGTACAGGTAAGGCTTTTGCAAAATTACCAACGAACGGATAAACTGTGCATCTCTGAATCCCGTAAAAGGTAATTCAGGGAAATATTAACCTAAACAAATTTCAGAAAGATAAAAAGCCTAAATCCATTTGCTAATCTCTCCCTGTAAAAAACTATAGACACGAATATTTAATTTTGTTTGTTATTCGGTAATGTATTTATTTAAAATCCTCATCCAGCTTAAACTGTACCTGCCTAATCCAGGTACAAAAAAGTGTAACGTGCAAATAAATGGCATCAGGAGATAAGTGAAATGGGATAAATTCAAACGGGGATATATCATTGCTATACAAAAATTTTACTACACGATTTTAGTTACTTTCCAAAGTACAGTAATTACACGCTAAAATGCACAGCGGCGGTGGATTATCGCAAAGGTAATAGCATCTTTGCGCGAGCTCGTTAAAATTTGATTTGTTGTGTAACCGAGCGATAAATTCGAGCGATCCTTGTCCACAAACGGGCCTCACCATATCACATTACACAATAACCGCACAAATTAGATTTCGTTTAAAGTCAAACTTTCATTGTCGAATGTTGTTTGTTGTTCAGTGAACATATTGGGCGCGTCAATGAAAGGTGTCGGCTGCTTTGCCTTTTTTGCACATCCGTATATACTTTTTTTGTGAAATAGATGAGATAAATTTATTGAAATAGATGTGCTTATGTACCAACACTCAGTTGTATAAAGTGAACAGAAAATATCTATGCACTTACTGAAAGTGTTATCATAAAATTATACTTCAGAAAACTTAAATAAGAAAGTATCTAACAAAAAATATCATTAGATAGAAGAACGCTTTATAAATGAATGGACTTGCAAAGACATCTTGGGAGAATTTGATAGATCTCCTAACGGTCGGAACGGTCTGGATTTAGTTTTCATGGTTCTACCTATCCCTACAAAACCGAATACTTTGATCCAGTTGGTACCTATTTTAGCTTTTTCCCAACTTAATTCATTTAAATTCGAATATTACAGTGGCGTGACACAAGTTAAGTTGATGGTGCGATAAGCGAGGTTTACGGGGTGCGGGGCCGGCGGGGCGAGCGCTCCGAGTGGCCGCGGCGACCCCGCCCCCCGCAGACCACCGGGAGAGCTAGGCGGCGCCCGCGCATCGGCCGTGCCACACGTGACCACTCCTCGACATCTCAACAATTTCCACGCGCATTCTATTAATCGTCGAAACCAGGAATCGTTTTATTGAACCTGATTATCCTGCCCTCTTTACCCAGTCACATTCACAAACTATGAATTAAGTATTTAAAAGATAAGTTTTTGGCGAAACAACTCATTGGTAAACTTAGTAGTACAATAGTTTCCAGAGAAAATATTTTGTATATACATTCCAATTCTTATGTTACCTATTTATATATAATAATTACCCTTGCTCTAGCCTATGCTATTTATTATGCTTCCATCTACATATCTTACAACAATGTGAGTTTGCCTCAAGCGACGCTCTCGGATCGAAGAAACTGATTTATATCGTAATACCCAGCAATTAGTTGACTTAAACCCATGCAAATGTGTGAGTCATACAATGCATGCATTCCTTTAAATTATACGAAGAATCTCAACTCCAATTTATAAATTAAACATAACATGTAATCTCCCGCAGCGAAACATCTCGTTAATAGAAACGCAATAGCAACTGGCAAGTCATGTTCAAGTGAAGAATTTTCGATACATTTTCCTATGTATCTAGTGGATGGAATTATTCAGACATTTAATTGTCTATAGTAGACTACATTTTAATTGCAGAACAGGATTTATTTTGCTAATTACTATGATGTGTTTTAGCTCGTTAACAGAAATTATAGCTATATTTATCGGAATATAGGAAATGGCAAAAAAGAGATCCTCATACTTAAAATAGAAAAGAACAGAAAATGAAAACATTAAAGTCCATTTATAACTACATACTTTATACTCAATATAAAAGATAATTAAATAATATTACCTAAGTTTTTTATATTAATAATAATAGACAATGCCCGATTGATTACTTATATCTACTAATACCTTGTATATCTGGCATTACATTTTACTTAACACAAAGATATGTAACCAATGAGTACTATAGTATAAAACCGATCAACATAACTTACTGAGTTATTGCTGGAAACGTTATGACATTGAATAAGCGATTTATTTAACGCCGATAGTGGTAAATTGAGTGAAGATTTTATATGAATTTAATGGAAATTGGTGTTCCTGCGCACATTTATTGCCATAATCAGAATCATCTCGGTCAGTTTATAGGGCATTGAACTCTCTTGTTATGGCTTCCTTGAGGTTTCAAGGGAATTTCAACATTAGCTTTATCGGTTACTTGCATGAGTTTTTAATTTAGTATCTATATCTCAACTATTTAAAGGATGGGTTACGAGGAACATAAGTAAGGTAGTTGCAAGTTTAGTTTATAAAAAATACTCTACTTTAAACTGATTAGTGATTAGGGCCATTTATTTGAATTATCATATTTTTATTAGCTTTTTACTGAACCAAAACTGTGACAACTATAACTTAGTTTTCTAAATTATGTATTCGTAAGTTACCTAACATACTTATAGGATGTTAAGAAATATTCAATTAACTTAGAAAAGCGAATGCGAACAGTACAAAAGTCTTAAGGATTACGGGGGTGGAAATTAAAGTCGAGTTCGTGCGTTGAATCACTCGTGAGGAAAATATGAATGGAACGAAAAAATTGAATGAAATATGAAGTGATAGTGTGGGAACAGGCGACATGGTGGCCGCAGCCTTCCGGGATGTGGTGTCAAGTGTCGCGTGCACGGTCGGCCGAACATCGTGCAATCGCAACAGACTAAGCTAAATTAATTAAAGCCTTAATACCCAATTAATACTTTCTATATTCGGATATGCATTGTTTAAAATTGTCCCTTCTTCTATTTTGTGTTTACTTTAGTAATGCATGTACAAAGTCAAAGTGTTTTACTCTTAAGTATGTAGTTTTACATTTTCAACGAAATAATTTGAATTAATTATTAAAGTCCCTAATACACATTATTAAATGTACCTGAATAAATTTAATCGTAAAAGAAGAAATAAAAAGTTAAAACACTGTTTGAATATATGGATTTTAGCCACTAAATAACTTAAAACTGTATGATCATATGTAAATAGGCTTTACATAAGCCATGAATCGAAACTTCTAGAAAATTTTTAACACAAGGAACAGATCAACTGACGTTAACTTAATTTATATGAGATAATACACGTTGCAATCAAAAACAATTAAAATTCTCCGAACTTGATTCATGATGCCGACAAGTCCCAAAAATGTTCGCCCATTAGTCAGTCGTTACAGTGTTTTCGCATTAATTGATTTCCCTGCGATTAGTCTAGATCACTCGTCCTTCACGCCAGTCTACCTCGTGACCTGCCTTAGTCACGCCCCATTTGCACCTCCTTTATAACCATAGTCATCAAATTTAATTCTGAGAACCCCATTTTCGTTTCTTACTTTTATGTTTCCACAATAATCATTACAAAACATCTTAAATATATCCTTTATCAATACCGTTTTCAATAATAAAAAATTAAAACAAAACTCATTATTCAAGCTAACGTAAACATGACATTTAAGGTAATGGAATATTGGAACGAAGGTTATCGACTTTCCTCGTATAAGTTTGCTAGTAATTAAGAATGTCAATTCAGAAATAGATGAATAATGAAATGACAGTCTTTTTAATTGCTAAAGTTAATTATGATTTACATTGTGGGTCAATATTGTTAAAACTTTATATAACCACAAAATTTTGTATGCGCCGACTTGTATGCGCGTTGATATCTTTTATACGACAAGTGCACGCTACGGCACAGAATACAAAATATTGGAGGCGTCGTATCATTAAAATTTATACGATGTAATTAATAACAGAAAAAGATGCAACCAATGACAATCAATTAATTGAACATGGAATAAAAACTGTATATATTTTATTGGCGGTCGAATGATGGAGTGCTATGCTTCACGATATCGCGTCACGCGGGCAAGACTGGTTCAGTGATCATGGACATTACACGCCTCCACCAGACGCATCATGACGCCTTTTTATTTTCAATTACTTTGTAAATACTCGTAATGCCAGTTATACATTATTCATGGCTTTGATTTTATTTTTCTTAACATAGCAATTTGAAACATAACCGCAACTTAGAGATGTAGATTTAAGCTTTAAACGGAAACACGGTGAGAGTAAAAGACAAAAATGGTTATTCAACCTTGACCTTGATTTGGGTTTGAATCTGATATGCGCATTAGTTAATATAGTTTTCTATATTGTCTTTTAATTTCTATTATTGTATTTCAAACTATTTAAAGATAATGAGAATATGTTATGTACTACGTCCTTATTAAAGGATATTTGAATGAAACTTGCAGATGATTTATTGTTATTCCATTACCAGGAATCCATTTCTCTTCTCGACTTACAGAAACAAATCTTGTTTAACATCAATTGATCATAAAGCAATTGGTTTACGTTAATCCATATTTGCCTAAACCAAACGTTAGAAAGTGGACGGGATGAAACGCACATTGCTTTTATCTAAAACACGTACATATAAATAGTCGTTTCTCTCATCGTTATGTTTCACATACTTATAACTATAGTAGCCATTGAATCACTGGCATAATTATAGAAGTGGGGGATTGGCTGCGATGCGGCTGAGAGTGAGGAGGATGAAAATATGATTTTTTTAATGTGCGACAAGGAGGGTGCGTTAACAAGAGGCTTGTTCGTCCGTTTGATCGACACCGCCTGAGAGCGGGCGCGGGAAGCTGTCTGAGATGCATTCTTCTTATGATGCTCAACTATATATTCGGCTTTTGGGATCAGACCACTATTGTCATATTTATGTACTCACATTATACTGTATTATTTCCTAAATATGAGAAATTGAATTTAATCAAAATTTCTAATTCCTTACAAATTATTCGAAGAATTTCATGTAAAAGTAAATTTCATAAAAATAAACCTACCTGTCTTAACAGAGCAGTGTATATAGGAGCGGCTCTCATAAAACACCCAGTCGAAGCCAGCTTCAACCGCCAGTCGGGCAAGCATGCCATACTTGCTTCTGTCCCTATCACTGGTGGTGAGGTCCACAGCTCGCCCTTCGTAGTGGAGCGAGTTGTCAACATGAGAGTTTTCTTCATCCCAGCCCTCGATCACCCGCAACCGTACTCCTGGCCACTGGTTCATCACGCTTATGGCCAGAGTATTCAACTTCTCTTTGCAGCGCTGTAAATCATATTACTGTATGTTACTTATTGGTTTATATCTATGATCAAGCCTTATTTTTTAATCAGAATGAGACTGGACAAAAAAAAAGGGTTTTTAACTAAAAAGATTGAACAGCAGGTGTCATCATCTTTATATATAAAACGCGAATCGGTGAAAATATTTTGGAATGTTCACTAAATTTACAGTCTAGTTGCATCCTTATGTTGGTGGGAAATATTTACACAATAATTCGTAAAAGCTTCAAAGTATGTTTTAACCTCAATGGAAGAAAAACAGTTTGAAGCTATAAAGACACGCGATGCCTTTTGTTTGCACTAAAGAAAATACCAATAGAAGTGCTAACAAATTGACAAACGTAACCGCCCGAGACGGAACGCGCAGGATGTCAGGCATTTTGTCGTGAAGAAATAAATCAAATTAAAACACGCCGCACAAAGGGATCGACACGATTTTGTTTGTGAAATATCTCAGGGAACAAAAAAAGTAAATGTCAAAATATTTGTAAAGAAATGCAGACAATACGTATGCACCGCACGCTAGCTTTGTACCACGATGTCAACTCACTCTATGCAGATTTCATAGTGAAAAAATTGTGAGATTGACGTAACGAATCGAAGCCATGGGTGCCCCGCTTAGTCGCATCGGCCGCATTCAATATAACAGATATTTTCAAGCACCGTATTAAATTACTTCGTCGAATGCTCCAAACATTGACTTACGAAAGAGATGTAGGAAATTAAAAAAAAAACTGAATGAAGAATGTGTCTTGAACACAAATCACTAATTTTATACGGATTTTGTTAAAGCCTTGAAGAAAGCTATCTGCGTCAAACACTGACTTGTTATAACACAACTGGGTTATAGACACCTTACCTACAAATTAATGCTACAGCTTGTGATATCCTCCTTTTACATATGATTCTAGTAAAACCGGTCTAATGACATTAGAGTTTGGGTAAGGTCCTAAAGCCATTTTTTAAACCTGTAAAACTGTAGCTGACGTAAATGTTTGATTTTTACAATGGTACATACAACACATACTATATGCTATGCATTATAAATAAGGTACAACTTCCACCTATTATTATTATATGATCAAAGGCATATAAATAATTCGAACAATGCAGCATCTACGAATCACGGTGGGATGTTCAATGTTTACCGTGCAGACGTCTCGAGCAACCGCACTAAAACAATCGAATGCTAAATGTATACTCAAACATTGCGTGCATTTTAACGTGGGAACACCACAGTGGCGCAATTAGTCTCTCACACTCAACTTTTCAACAGCTTTTAAACTGATTAAGCCGTAAGGAATGTCCGCCATAGCTTTCCATTCGGCTTGAGCACATTAAGTATATAAAGCATGTTATAAATTCAATGAGAAGTCGTCGTGACGTGCCGGGCGGGCTATTATAAATTCATTATGCATATTTTTAGTAAACAAGCTGTCGATCACAATGCTTGCTCCCAGCGGGATGCCTGCCTCTGACACCTCACCCTCCTCTGTAACAGCCCTAGTATCTGTAACTTTAAAACCAGTTCCTATAAAAACCGATTAATTTGCGAATTATTCAAAACATATCAAAGTATCATAAAGGATTAATTTAATTAAAAATAACAGGCGTATCGAATACCTAGTAATACTAAGGCCACGTTTGGAGCGCAGGCTACCTGAACCGGTGGCGAACCACTCGTGATCGCATAATGAAGGCCGACCGATGGAATTGAGGCAAAATCAAATAAAAAAGCCCTAAGATCATCGTACTGAAATAGGTGCTGCTATGAGATTAATTCTCGTCTTATATATCTACTGCGAAATTTGGAAATCATCCTCTGTTACCATAGAACCCATTAAATGACCATCGTGGCTATAACAATATATTAAGATAATTAAATGGCTCTTTACATTCCTTAACACGTTGTTTTTTGTATAAGGGTAGCAGTCGCAAAGAACCGACCAATAGTGACTGGTTCATTTTTTTTCGATTTGGAAACCACAACAAATAGTTCAGGGTTATTTTTATGGCACCCGTTAATTTGTTTCGAATGTATTTTACGTTACGTGAGGTAGAGTATTACTTTTTAAGATGAAATTTTTTATACTTTGTTTTAAAGAAATGATGATCACTATTTAATGATGAAAAGTATAGATTTCGCAATTTTTAAGATGCGTTTTATTCAGAGCTTACTTTGCAACTTATCAAATTGAACAATATTCAATGTGATCAAATAAAAACGAGTGTTGCCAAGTTATCTTTTAAATGTTAGAGCCTGAATAGAAAGCTCAATATTTTGAAATGTAGTACAAAATATAAATTAAAAGATATTGTCAACAATAAATCTACTTGTTTCTTAATGAATGCTGTCCATTACTGATGCTCTATACACATTGAACAAATGTTTGTCAGCAAATACGTTCCAGTGTGACACTGGGTGTCGAACACGTCATAAATATGCAGTGAGGATCAGCTGTGTATTTATGTTTAATACCTTCGATGTTTGTCCTCGAAAAACACAGCCCTGTTTTAAAACGGTTGTCAGTGCCCGAAGAGTATTGTGATCTGACTTGCTAGTCGTAATCAATCGATTATGGGTAAGGAGTATCTTATTATATGACCTTAGTGAATAGATGTTGACAAAATTTGTTTGAGAAAAAGTGCGTCTCAATTTAATGTGTCGCAATATATATTATCTTGCACTGGGACGCAAATAGTTTTCAAATTGCACCCAAGTGGCTTCACAGTCCTTTTTTGTAACACGATACTTCTATGTTTTTTAATGAAATGATACAGTTTCATTCAATCCAAGCATCCGTCTCTAATTGGGTTTGTTCAGCTTTGGTAAGCATGGTATTTTATGCACAAATTTTGTAGAAAAGTTTCAGCTGAACAAACTTAAAGCTCGTTTTCAACATTAACACCTCATGTAACTGTGCACCTTTGTTGAGGCACCGCTAAGAAAATTAATTAAATATTAGGATCAACAAAGAATGAATTAAACAATTAAGATAATTCTTAAAATTTTTATTGATTTTTTTACTTTCGTCTGCCAGCTTATTTCATTAATAACATTAGTGTCACGATTCAGTATAAAAAAACTTCACCTTTCCAGAAATAAAATCTTGTACGTTTCTTAACATATTTGCTCATTGTTACTTATTGTAGAGGTTTGAAATATCAATGGTGATGCGAAATAGCGCATTGTTCCCGTACTCGTCTTATTTGTCAAATACACTCGGATCCCCGGAGGCCGATCAGTTAAGTCCGCTTTTATCACAATCATGTACCTACTTCCATCATTTATACCCGCGGGAACCTGGCTATTATTTATACTATCATGATCATGCGGTAAGGGTCAATGGCGGAGTCAATGAGAGCATGCCCACTGCTTGCAATCTGCAAGTCATCCGATGGATCTTTTCTTCCGACGTTATTAATTTGCTGTTTCGTTTCTCATCAATACTTTCATAGTCAATTGCATTTCAAACTGCTCGTTTATTCGATTAGCCTTTACAGCCTTTCATGCATTTTCACACCTGAGCATTAACTTTTTCCATAATTATTCTCTCCGCTTAATCGCACACGGAAGCTGCCATTAACCATCGTATCATGCTAATTTACTGCGTCAATCCTCGTCGAGTTGATAACTGCTGATCGATTTGCATCCGTAATTACGTCACTTTTAGCAGAGTAGGTGATGAAAAGGACAAGTGCCTGATTGCAGGATGCAAAGAACAGTGTTTGCCGCGACCGGTTCGAAGCTGTTACTTTATGCCCCGCGTTAAATATGCAGCCGAGGTAATCAGGCTCTGTAAATATGTATATAAAGAAATGAAACAGGTTAACTATCTCGTCTTGTTTTTCAAAGAGCCAGCGACGTTATCAGTTCACTGATGATTCTCATTTAATAAAATAAAGAGCGAATCATGACGCGCTCGTGCTATCGTAATAAAATGAATTATTGATTTATCAGTGTATCTGAACTTCATAATTCCACCCGTCGACTCGCGTTTCACACGGGCCGATGCACAGCTCGCACACTAATCTTTTTCTTCGGTACGGTCCGCCAGAGTGCCTTGACTCAATCAGATCCCTCTCAATGCTTAGAAAAACAAAGTGTATTTGTTACAATATTGATTCGTAATCTCTGCTTTTATTGTTTATCCCCGATCTAGAGAGAAGTGATCACATCGTGGGCGCAAAGTCAACAGTCGCACACGGATCACAATATGAGTCCTATTTTGCTGACGGTCCCGAAGTGCCACTCGATAATATTTTATAAGACAAATAACGCGATAAAGATGTTTTGACGTGAACCCGTGTTCATCGCTCACACTAAAATGCTTTCAGTGAACGCGTATAATAAAATGTGTTTTAACAATACATTGTGTTGTGATTTTTTGAATAAAATAAAATAATTCTAATGACAACTTAGGGGTAAACGTAGCGTTAAGGTGATCGGGAGATGGTTATAATATTATGATGACAGGCGGTGGACTTCAACGTAGATCCATTAGCATTGTTTTAAAGGATTAAAGGGACGTTTACGAGACGCATTACGGAGGGACAACTTGACACGCATATTTTTATGACGTGCCCTTTTATTTTTTATATAATCAGTGTGAAATGACTACTAGCTTGAGTGTTTGATAAGATTTCATTTTAAGGTGTTTATCGGCTACTTATTCACTTCGGACACGATGCGTTTCTATAAACAACATGGACCCAAAGACATTCTTCAATATAGTATAACTAAAATAATAGGTTAAATAGGTGATTGATATTGTATTCCCGATTTACGTCATTAAACCACAGTATCAAAGTTTGATGTCGACCAGAATCTATCAAGTTACACAAAAAGTCTTGCACTGTTTTTATGTGTCTTGAAAAAACACGATATGTGTCGACAAAGATGGTTTTCACCAGCCATCGTGTGCAATTTAATCACTATCAATCAGTAATACTTACCTTTAGAGGTAACTAAAACTTTTAGGATTGCAAATGCATCGGAGCTAGAATATTGACTTACATTGATTCTGGTCGGTTGATGCTTACGTCAACTGCTATTAGGCAAAACGAGTTGTTATTAGATATTTCGGATCCGTTTTCACTATCTATGAGTAGTGATTTCTAGGCAAGAAAAAACATGATAACTATTTAGCAAATTAAATAGCTGCTCGGTTCTTAAATATTAAAATAAGGCACAGATTAACCTTTAATCTAACAGGAACGAATTACTGATTGACAGAATTGATGAAAATTGAGCCGATCAAAACTTGAGAAACCTAAAATATTGATTTTAAATAGCAGTAGTTAGCGTTCATCAGTTTTCGCAAAGCTCGGTGTGATCAAAAGCATTTTCGAAAATTAATTATCAATTTGTCGTGGGTGCCAGGCAGGCGACATAAATCGATCGGGTATATCAGCCTGCAGCACATTAGCCACGCTCAAACACGAGATAAGGATAACAAATGCTCAGTTTAAGGTTATCTTAACATCGCGGACATGAGACCGCTTTTTGCCACCGAACCCTCGAGCTCACCTTGATTTGTGTTGGAGGCATCACTCCTCTATAGTGTGATTTATGGAGACTTGGTTTTAATCGACTTTCAAAATAGATATAAAACAATTCATCGACTACACAGTCGCTAATGTGAACTTCGTCTGGTAAAAATATATTTTTCTAAAAAGTATCAAGAAATTCATCTCTATGAAAAGTTCCACGAGCTCTTTTAATAATTAATTTATTGAAACTTTATTGCACTAAGAGTATCAAAAAACAATCAGGTCACTTAAGTTATTTGGAATGCAACGGGGTGATATTTTCTTTAATTATTTTGTACTTTATTAAATAAAATGAAACTACTATATATCTACTACTATATAGTACTCTCATTTACTGCAATATAATAGCTGTTATTCATAAGCCAATTCAATTTTGTGCGTTAGCTGATAATTTTATTTCCAAGATCCCGGCGGATGCAAAATTGGGGTCTCACCTCGGCTCGACGGCCATAAATAAAATAAAATGAGCATCGGTGGGAGGAACTCAGTGCTAATGATTAAGCTGGATAACCCAAGTCCACCCCAGCGGGGTATTACGACCGACATTATGCTATCGGTCATTTAAAAACAAATTCTATTGGCCAGCGTCATCTTTAACCACTCTGGGTTAAATTTATAATATCCGTACAAAAAAGGTATCCGCGTATCTAATTTGATCGTAAAATAACCCCCTCCACGGGTTTCATAGAAACCTGAGTTATTCAAGTTATTGACCAATTATCAAGAACCATTCAATTTATCACACATAAAACATAATTCTTTATCATACTAACACTCAGATTACACAATTGTATATAAATGTTAAAAATTACTCAACACGAAAGTCCAATTTGAATATGAATAGATAGGCGCCATGTGGGCAGGTACATAAAAAACCGGCCCAAAATAATAATAGTAGACAAATGTCCCCCTTAGCAGACACAATGACCGACCTCTCAAGATCGATTCATTTTTAAGTCATGCTAATTTGAAAGTCTAGAGTTTTTTCTGAAGCAATAAAGAAGCTCATACATGAATAACATCCCATACATTATGAAAAAATAACTCAATGTTGTTTATTTGGCTCATTACACTGTCTTCAACTAGAAAAAATGTATACAATATGTTGAATAGTTAAGACATTTGATTTACATGATATGTCTCATTTTACAAAATAAGTAGTTGTAGCGATTGCTATTTGAACCGGAATTTGTTTAAATATCTACAGTTTATACGTAATTACCTTATGTAACTATTTTTTATAATTCAGTGTTTATGTTACATATATTCATATAACACTGTGGGTTATTTTTTTGTTGAACTGTTAACCTGGAATTTGGCATAAAAACTTCTTGTTAAGGATTTTAAAAAGAAAGCGCGACCGCAATTAAACTATAGTTTACCGAGACTCCACAGCCTTTAGATTCTTATCACCGCGATGACTCCACGGTGTCGTTTATTGTGTTCCGAGAAAATTTATTGACGTTAAATTTTTAAAATAAAACTTTGAATCTTTCTGACGACATTTGCTGAAAAGCACCCGAAATGTTGAGCTTTATTATTATAATGTCATGAATTCGTGTTTAAATCTGACAAAATAGTTTTTTAAAGAAACTATAGGTAATTTTAAACTTTATAATTGATGGTTAAAACATGTACATTAACAACTTTTCTCGTCTTTCAAATCAACAAAAAGTCTCGTGCTAGAGACTTTAATTTGTCTGCTAAATTAGTATAATATATAAAAGTAATAAGTATTCATAAAGAAACGATTTTTTTTAATTGAATAAAAAGAGCTTTGTTTTAATTATATATCATATTGCATTAACAACAATTACAAAATTGTTCATAGTAGGTCCACTGTCATGTCAATTGCTCAAGTGCGAAATATTTTATTACTCAGAAATATAGTTGCTTCAATAGTATTTTATTATAGTACTAATTGGTGTCTGTGTGAAGAACACATGTCTTGTTAATGTCAAAACATATAGACATATAATATCAAACATTCGACACGCCTTTCTATTTTATATTCAAAATAATTACATACCAAATAATGTATTTCTTCTTTCTCTTTCTTACTTCTAATTTTTCTTTGAATTAAAAAAAAATATTTTAATTTCCCTTTTAAATAAAAGCGGTACCCTTAAGTAAAACAATCCAGTGAGACATATAGATATCTAAGAGCATTCGGGTCAATGCATCGCATATTTTAATAGTTATGACCGGTGTGTCGGTTGTTGTATTAAAACAATGACCAATAACTTGTATTACGTCTCATTGAGTACACGCCGGCCTATCTAAGCGTCTCCACTGATTTTAATTATAAGAAATACCAGGAAAACCTCTTCAAAAAGTTATAAAGCCACTTACACCGAAGTAAAAGAATTTCCTTCATAGCTACACAAAGTAGATATTTTGTTAGGTAAATTGATGCAATTAATAAATTGCTTAGGATATTTTAAGTTTAGATAACGTGATATGTCAAGGTTTAGAAATAGATTTTTTTTAATTTATTATCCCGCATACGCTATTAAGTCATTACTGATTAACAAGTATTAAACATATGCTTATACCGACAATTAGAGACTCACTCATAATAACTTATACATACAGTATAATAATGTATATTTACTAAATATTCCTACGCGATTGTTTTTTCTCTGAACTAAAAAACAAGAGCGGAAGTTTTTTTCCGGATAGATTAAAGAACAATACGAATGTGCCTTATCAGGTAAGCCATAGTCAAAATAACGTTGAGCCTTCGAGTTACAATCATTAGTTTATTAATCGCGAAACCATATCAAGCATTGTTCTCCGATGGACAATCGCCGCTAGACCAAATAACGACATTAAATGCTTTGCTTACATAAATATGGCGACATGAAAAAACTAGACAGTATTGCATTTCAAACCAGTCCGTGCGACATTCACAAGGTAATTTGTCTAATATTTCGATATGAAATGGAATTAAATGTTCGTGTTCTTTGATTATGTTTAGGGTTACTAAAGAAGAAACGATTTACACACAGTAAATCGTTTCTGTAGTAACCCGGAATACCTTTTTGAATGAAGACGGCGTCGAAGCGGTAAAGTTATATAATATAATCATCTATGAGCAATTTTTTTAAGTTACGTATAAACCTCACAATATTGTAAAGTGTAAAAGGTGTGATTGAAAAATTGTTGTAAGACGAAAGATTTATGAAACGTTAAGCAGTTTAAATCTTTTAACTGGAAATATTTGTAATAAATTATATATAAACGTAGGCGGAATGGAAAACAAGCACCGTGGGAACTCATCACATAGTATTAGTAGTGCAACCGCGGACTCTAGAATTCCATTAAACACTTCTTATAAAAACCAAATAGAAGCTGAAAATATGTTTTTGTGTATCCACCTCACACCATTTCTCGTCTATACTTTCTTATTTTTACCATTGTTAACAGAGAAGCCTAAAATAGAAAATCTCTTGGAACTAAAATGAAGATGAACAAACGAACAACAATATTTTTAAATTTTCAATTGTCTAATTATAATATGACTCTCATTTCTATTCACTCGTGCATAATGCAATACTACTTGAACTCATAATCCGATGTCGAACATATGGAAAATATTTGTAAACAGCTATAAAGAGAATCGACTCCATGGTTATTGAGAATTATATAATGTTTACATAACATTGAAAAGGATTTCGAGAAAAGTAAGAAAAATAACAATGTGTGTTTTGTGATACACACTTTGCGAGTATGAATGTATGAATTATTCAAATGTTTGCAATTTTTAAAAAAATGTAATTCAAATGAATAAAAACTGAGGGACATTCTTTCATTTGCGCGAACTTGCTATACGACAAAATGAAAATTAGGTAAAGGCAATGGGTTCTAATAAATATAATATTAAAGATAAATGAGTTTATGAATTGAGTTCAGTATAACACAGTAATGGTTATAATAATATAAACAATTGGATCACGATCGGCGCCCACTCTGCTCTGCTCTTCGCAGATCATAAGATTAGACGCTTTGTTAAAAATTACGAGTAGTAGCATTTTTTAACCATTCTTTATTCTTTTCGAGTAAAATATACGTCGAAGTATATATAACTGGCGTTGAATTTCATATTTTTATTAAAATTAAAATTGTTTGCTTCGAAAAGTACATTTGAACAATTAATAACGAATGTAAGATTTATACTTATGAAGACACGTTATACTTTGCAAGTAAGACGCTATTTTCCACGATCACATACATCCATCTTTTTGTCAAAATTCATTGGTAAAGACAAAATAATTTATAAGTTTGGATAAATCCCTGTGATAATAAAATGATTCATGTGATTCTATTGTTTTTTATCCGTGGTCATTTCGCATATATTTGTGAATTTACAGTCATACATAAGAATGCACTTTACATCAAGACTCAATCGGTAATTTTTTATAATGGCTATCGACTACATGCCTGACATGAGGAGATTAATTTAATATGTTGTTGTTTGTCAGTTTGTCACAATAATTTATGATCAACCATTGTTTTCAGGTGACGTCATTTGATACATTTGAGGTTCAACTTATAAAAGGATAACAAAAAAGTATGTATTATTATTGAACATTACGAACTGCAGGAGATACTTTATATGAAACCTTTAAATTGAGTATTCTCAAATCTGGCTTATTTCTGTCTTATTTTTCATTGATAATAAAAACAAAAATGGAAACATTGCTTTAAAAACGTAGACGACATTTAAAATAAATGCGCTTAATAATTAAAAATCAATTTCGGTTAGCGAATGTGTATACGAGGCCGCATTCTTTGGAGTCTGTGAGATACCCGGTGACCGCTACACTCTTCTTGAGTTTCAAGCAACCGCAGGCACCCCCAGTCAACGACCTGCACTCTCACCGATACGATTTCTCCCACATTTGCCCGTAATAACAGTTAATTGTCCTTCATCTGAATAATTCGTGAAACGAGTATCATTATCTTAAACGGTGGCTTTTACGCTAAATTGTGCATTTTAGTAAACCATTTAGATGCGTTTTATTAATTATTAGTTAAAAACTGTTGATCGAGATTTCTTTGATTTTATTTGATTACCTACTGCGGCTATTAAAAAATAATTATATTTAGTAGTAACTACGGTCTTTAAGTGCTTGCATTATTTAAAATATCCTCTGCTTTAGTGTTTCGATTATTTCTTTGCGGAGTATTAAAATCAAATTTCATGAACACTATAGCGGTGCAGTGGAAGATTGTATATTTGTTTCTTGCGGCACCTTATATGGTTCTATTAAAGCGTTAAATATGCGTGTTTTAAAGAGCTGTCCATGTAACAAAGAGGCTTCCGCCAGAACAGTGCTGGGTGGAGCTAATAAACTATTTGAGTACCACGTGTTGACACTGGTGTTTCACACCTGAACAATGCTGCTCGTTTGCATTAATGTAAATTAGGTTAGGCAGCCGCCGCGCCTACGTCAATTAGAAGCACCCTAAAGTAGCGCGGTACGTACATCTAATGACAAGCATATAGGTACACATATACTTCCTGTTTTTTTGGTGATGAAGTGTTACGTTAAACCAATTAAATAGCTCAGAAATATTATATACATTGCCACTAATATTTACGATAAATTATTTATATTTACGACTATATTTTTAAATGGTCAAGCATATGAATTATTTCTATTGCAAACTTTTAAAGCTATCTTGGAGAAGGCTTTAGTTAATGTGTGGCAAAAAGATTTGCCTAATTGAGATTATATTTATAACGTGCAGTTGGAAACTAGCGTATTAGCTATTCCGAGATGAGAGAGGCCGTGAGCATCGTGTCAAATAGTGCGTATGCTCAACGTCTTTCAGCGCGCCGCTCGCTGGCGTAAACACAGACGCTCGACGGCCGTTCTATCATAACAATTTGCGTTTTTACTGGAATCTGCGTATGAGATCCAGTACATTGTTTTCATAAATGATATGTGGATTAATTCCTTGGAAATGAACAATAAAAAAACTTCAAACAACAAGAAAAGCGGCAATAGCCGTCTTTTCATAAATGTTAACGGAAATGTCACCATATCCGAACGTCACAAATCACACCATCAAAATGCGAGATCTATAACCGAAAAAAGATCTGATGTTGGGACTTGGGAATGATTTTTTTTATTGAGCGGAGTCGCACGCGCGGCTCGATTGTGGCTGTGTGGTCCTCGCTAGCCACTTTGTAAATAGCGCGGTTTACCTTTTTCAACTTTTGTGTTTTGTTACCTTTTGTGCTGTTGTACGACCAATATTACCATAGCTATTTAGGATCGTCGGATAAATAAATACGTCATTTATCATGATAACTGATGCGCACAGACGTTGTAGTGTCACAACATTTAAATGGGGTGAAGATTTGATCTTTAGCTTGCACGATTTGTGGCGATTTATCTTAACATTGTTTTACGATTATAATATTGAAAGAAATCATTGATACCAAATATTTTGTATTATTTTGGGTGTTGTTTACTAGGATTAAGTTTCTTCTAAGATATCTAAAACAATCTACCATTAAGCAATACTAGGTGGTACATATTATAACATTACCTTCTTCCTAATACATTTTAAACAAGCATAGTGTTAAAAATTTAAAATATTCTCATCGTAATGAAGTGTTTCTGATTTATGATCTTGGAATCGCATTTTAACTCAGCTGCTTATATCTTCTAAAGATTTTTTTACAGGCGGCATCGAGGCTGTGCCATCAAACTGTGGTACAATAAATTCACTCAAACCGCAGCCTCTTTTCACAATATTTGTACCGGGGCGACAAAAAGGGCCGAAAGGGCGGCCCTTCGTTGAATGAAGGAAGGTAAATAAATATAAATAAAGGTGAGGGTGGGAAGACGCGGGGGGTGGGACAAGGGTCCTGCGGCGCCTGATTTTGAGCAATACTATCAAAGTCCATATAAAATTTAGATTTCAACGACAGATATGGAACACTTTATGGAAATGAATTTTCAACATTGTAAAAATCCAATTACAAGCTCATTGTTCTACGTATTGCCGTCACACGTCATTAAACAGGGCCAATGAGACTCGTAAAAGTATGTCCGTGTTGATCGAGCCTGCGGCTATAATCGAGTACAGCAAGAGCACGACCAATTACAGGTCTGTACTGGAGAGGTGCACTTTTATTGGGTGTAAGATTTAAGTGCCGATCGACACGCCACAATACGCCTGATTTTATGACCACTTGAGAATGTCCCAAAGAATTTTCTTACGCTCGTCCATTTGACAAACAAGCAGTTTAGGAATAGGAAAACCGCTCAATGTCTATTTTGCTTGCCAAAGGTAAATGTGTATAAATCCTCTATCCACATATATGTAATGACCGCAAAAGAAGATTAAAAATAGAGTAATGAATGTTAACGTTCACAACTTTAATTTGTGGTGTTATTGCATTTCAAAGACGTTGTGAAAGCAAGGAAGAGTAGTGAGAGCAATAAATAACTAATAGCCATTGATGTTAACACAAAATTGGGAGCAGTATAAAATAAATAAACTTTGATGCATCTCTAACCTCGATATAACTCATAGGGAGTCAGTTAAGTACTTATAAGATACATTTATAAGACTATAAACTGATTACTAGTGAATTGGTAGTGATTGAGCAGTTATGAAATAGTTTTACGCGTAACGAAATATATCAAGAAGAAGCAGTGATGAAAATTAAAAAAAAAGTAAAATAAGCTAAAATCAGGCTATATATATATATACCAATATCATAGCTACTATGCAAGTTGTAACTTGTGGTATTGCATTAAAGGTCATTTCGTTAAAAGATTTCACCTGTGGTTTATATGAGGTTTCCTAACAATGCAAGGATTATCAGAATATTATAATGATTTAAAACTCATTGTTTTACAACAACAATACTACATCGAAAACGTCCACATATTTTAAATGAACAATATTGATCAATGGTATTAGCCATTACGGTAGGTAGCTAAGTGTTTAATATTACAATTCTGTTGGTTGTCTTCAAACAAAAACACTTACATACTTTCATTCTTAATACTGGGAAGTATAAGATATATTTATATGTCGTAGCTGCTATATAATTAAGCAGTCAACTGTTATAAGCCAGATGAGTCTTGGATTGATATGAAATACGCACAAAATCAGTATGCTAAATATTATTCAAATTATTTGTTCACTAACTACAACAAGATGCTGCTCTGCTCTATTTAGCAAATCTTAAAATCCCTTGATTTATGTTCGATCCGTAACCGTTTACTGTTGCAAGTTTTACTTGATAGAAGATTAGTCTAATTACATTAATGTAGTTCAATTAAGAAAGGCTTGTAACCTAATTACATTATCTAATGAATTAATGTTATTTTTTTAAAACTATTTACACACGACTTTATTGTATTTGTAAGGGATAAAGTTGTAGTCTTGTGGCCCGTGCCTCTTAGCATTGACTGAGGTTTGACAGATAAGAATGAGATAAGGGAACAGTTATACCACATCAAATATTTGCGGTAACAAATAAGAGAGAATAAAACACTTTTCTAAACAAAAGATTTGAATTAAATCACGAAGCGTTAAACGTGGATAGTTTTAGCCGTATTATTAGAGTAAATGTTTGAAGAAAGCGTCGCTTATGAAATATAGATACATTTCTAACCTAGTTGAGCAGCTATGATGAGTCTAGTTTAATAGACACTAATTACCATGTGAGTCATATCACACAAGGAAAATGAAAATTGTATTCGCAACATATTCTTATGCAGATTATGGCACTTTAAAGTATTGACACATTCGTGTACACATACATCATGACTGTTTACGTTGGCAAGAGAGATGCAAATCGTTAATTTATCGCCACCTTAAGAAGCAACTATATAAAACATACCGCAAACATAGCCGGTTCAAAGACCTATCACTCGAACAGTTTGGCTTGTATTTGAACAAGTGTTCATAGCATGCAAACTTGAGGGCTACACACTATTGATGGGATTTAGCAAGGATGCAATGATGCTTTGCAAGACAAATATTACATAAGCTTAAAATTGCATTATACATACATATGTTAAGTGTTTGTTTATATATGTATACACTTCTACAAAGGCGTTTCTTTTTTGGGAAAAAAGTATGTCACAGATCCTGTTATATGTGTGAATATTTTGTGTATTTAAATCGGGTACGAAAGGTACACGTAGGATCTCATTCTACCAAGATTATGTTGCGCAACATTTTTATTTTAGTTTACTTGTCATCTCATTGTTAGCTATTTCTATAAGCGTAAGAGCATGGAATATTTATGTATTATGCACAAGTCTCTAAACTTTCAAATAGCACACTTATAGAATATGGGTAGATAATTATTGGCTTATGCAGTTGCACATGGACAATGCTAAATAAATTTTAGAATATGACTTTTCTTAATATCTCTGAGTCAGGTCAATAGTTACTATATGTTCAGAATATTAAGAAAGTTAAAATCAGGCAAGACTTAAATAAATGATATACAAAGAGTTTAAACTTTTTTATTTCTGATATGAAAATAAAAATGAGTTAGAATATGGCTTCTTATCTAAAATATCCGAAAACTTCAAATGCGTTTTTATATAAACTAATTATATCATATAACATTTACGGTTCGTAGGAGTACCGTCGGTATGTTCAATATAGACCCCTGTTATAAGACAGCGGCAAGTGACTTCCACATATCGAAGTATTTGTAAACAAGCAATATTCCGGCCGTTAGTGCTCTTTATTACATTTTACAACGTTGTAAACCCACCGTAGAATTTTAGGATTAATTTGATTATGGTTAATTATTCACAAAGAGATCGTTCGGTTTTTTATCCTGGCTAATAAGCACAAAAGTACCTCATTTGGTTGGCGGCTTCTTTGCTGGCAACAAATTAACCCACTTTACCGTATCAGACTGTAAAATGAAATCAATATAAACAATCGATAATTAAGAGCGGCTTTAAAACGATTTTATCGACTTTATGTGTGTTTGATTTATCTTCTTACTAACTGATGACGGCGAGTGTATTTGGGAAAATAATGAGAATGCGAAGCTCCTTGTATATCAAAAATATGATCTGAAAGGGACAAATAAAACCTAAATGAAAGTAAGATATAAATACACTAGTTATAGTATATTTTATAATCTAGGTGATGGTGTCTTTCTATTGTAATAAAAAGCGTGTTAGCTCATATGTGTAGCTTGAATGTTGTAGTATACTGCTATTTCATAAACTATTCTAATCCATTATTAAAACAAAAAAGACGCGGGTTAATCTCAGGATAACAGTAAATGTTTTAAGTAGATAACAAAACTTTGTGTAGCGTTTTAGATTGACATGCTATCTGCGCTCGCGCACCGCAGTAAAGCTCATTGTAACACGAGCCTCAAATACGAAATTGAATAATGCTGACCTATCCCGCGACCACCTCGCCCATAAATCACCGAGATATTTATGTCTTTCTCCCCCTTTTCTCCATTCCCCTTAAATTCCCATACCCTTTCAAAGGAAATATTAAATAAAGTCTAACATAAAATCGTTTGTAATGTAATTGAAATGGACAAAGCCAAGTGGGTACGCACACGCTCTGCGGTTTTTTCACGCCGAACAAATCAGCAGTCACCAAGGAAATACTGCAATTAGCCTTGCACGTTTGCTATGTCAACTATGCTTGTATCGTAGCAATTACATCGATCTATAAATAGATCTATTTACTTAATATCTTGGTAAAGTACATTGTAGCTTAAAACATTGATTATATCGAAAGCCACCGGTTATCTCAAGGGCCTG
This sequence comes from Pontia daplidice, assembly GCA_963693355.1. Taxonomy (NCBI): domain Eukaryota; kingdom Metazoa; phylum Arthropoda; class Insecta; order Lepidoptera; family Pieridae; genus Pontia; species Pontia daplidice. The sequence goes on from CAVNZL010000014.1 coordinate 1,967,025, forward strand.
GCATGTAACGCACCGCATCCGCATTAACTACGTATTCTCTTATTCATGAGAAATAAATAATACTATTAGAAGGAGATACCGATTCCTGATAAAAAGTGGGCCCGAGTTAAATGGGAGGCACAGCGGAGGCAGAAAGAAAGTAATGGAGGCGCATCAAACCGGTTTGAAGATTTTTACGAATGCAAGGCTGCTTGGCCCGACGCGGCTATGTGCTGCCCGCGGCGAACACATAACATAACCGACGGCGGATTCGCGTCGGCCTTTCTTCATCCAAACGCACACATACACCCCACTGTCTCTACCCAATACAGATTATTATTATGGCCACATAACTGGATTCTACGGGTATGTACATTAGGCCATTAAAATATTTGCCGAGCAAACTTAGTGTGCTCTTAAGTCATTATTTGCAAATGAAGTAAACAAAGGCATCCTTCAATATAGCGACAGCGATTCGAAGATTTGGGTTAGTTGTACGGATGTGAGTACCGGCTATGCCATATGATCTTTGGAGCGGTGTAAACACAAAACATTAATCAAACACGAACTGATTGGTTATGGATTCGATATAGATTTTCGTAAACAAATCATGTTTGGAAAACTCTCTAACAAGAAACCTAAACATACAATGGTGACATTTCTTGAGCGACTTTTAAACTATTTTAAACATTTTCTAGAAAAACCTGTAAGAACTAGAAATATTTTGAATAACTTATTCCTATGATTCAAGGTTTAGTATAAGTCTGATGAATACCAATACAGTCATTAATCAAGGTAATTTCATATATTACTGTAATATTATACAAGTCTTCAGTCTATATTAATTCATTTTAAGAAGTCATTCCTGAGTAAACTTTAATGATAATGAAGACCGGCCTTATCGTTAATAGACCATCTCATCCAGGCAACACTATATAGATCTGGCGAATATTGGCTACTTCAATTACATGTATATAATTTACCAATTTTTACTAAAAAAAATTATAATGGCGGCAGCGTTATTTTATATATTGGAAACAATTTTATTTAACTCGTATTTTAGATGTTTTTCAGAATATTTTTTCATTATACATGTATAAAATTATTAGAGCGCGTTACAAAAATATGCTGTCAGAACCCTATAAACTATAAAGTATCAAATAGCCGATGGTCATTTCCTTTAAGTTAGTTAATAGGTACTATTTTGCTAACAATTTAGTACCTATACTTTAATGAGCTAAAGGAGTCATGTTAAATTAAACGTGATGTTTTATCTAAATGTTATATAATACTCGAACGTCAATGACATTTGGTTTGTTTGTCAATAACATGGAGTTTACCGTACCATTAGAGCGAGGTTAATCCTAAAACCGTTTTGCGTTACAGTCTCAATGTGAAAACGAATATCATCGGAAATTTCGTTTTCTTTGGCAGCAAAAACGTTTACTAATTGATTACATGCGTTAAGACAAGCCTAAAAGAAAACTATTTTAGACGATTTTCTCAACACAAATTAGAATACATGTTGTTCATATTATTTTAAATTTTATAACATTTGATAATTGTTTTAGTAAATATAGTAAAAGTGAGTTTTATTTCAATCCAATGAAAATTTAATTTACATAAAATTTGCGGAATTTCAATATCTTTGCCCTTAAATAATTTGAAATTATTGCATTTCCCTTAAACGTTGATAGATAGAAGTCATAAATAGTATGTAATTTTCCTGATCTCATCACATACCCGGCAGGAGTCGAAGCCACACCTTACCTTAATCACTTAAGGCAAGTTCAAGCTGAAGCCGTGGAAATTATTTGATAATAATAATAACTTATTTAGTCACTGCAATCTTAGTATCATAAAACAATGCCGGTACCGATCAGTAAATTTCTTATTTAATATCGCTACAAATTTACTGATTTCACACAAAAACAGATAAAGAATTTCCTGATTTTAATATGCATTAAATTTTTTATCAGCGCAACGTGCCAAAAAACTACAATGACAAAACAACAATAAGGTTCCCGTAAGTTTATTTACGCGTTTACAAAATGAATGACAACGCATGACTTTCAATACCTTCAACACCAAGTTTACGACGGCCATATATTCACCAAAACTGGCATCAATAATGAAAAGAATTCATCATTCATCAATTAGTCACAGAAACAATAAGTATTTGTTGGCAAAGCCTGTGTGATTGCAATGCTACAATCGCTACGAAGCTACCGTAACGCCCGCAATTTGTCCCTTTTGTTGAAACAACGTTAATATTTACACCATCAATTGTCCCTACCCGCGCAATAAGAAGTTTTCAAAACAGTCGATCCCTTCTGAAGTCCATTATCTCGTTTTACAACTTCAACATTCATATTGCACGCTACGGCTATTAATTTATAATAAACACTTGAACTGAACAGAGTGATGGTTTTTACAAAACTATTTTCATTTTCAGTCGTTCTACTTTTAGTAAACAATAAAATCTCACCTGGGTCATCAAGCGATCAGCGCCCGTGCCCTCCTCATCCCGAAACTCGATATCGGGATTATAATTAGGCACTAAGTCTTTGAACTTTTCATCTTCCCTCGTGATGCGACCCTCAGGGGGGCCACTGGCTGTTTTGGAATTTTCACTAATGTTCGGATCATGCTGGTTAAATACTAGAGGGGTGATGCGGCGCGGTCCGTGGCGGCGAGTAAAGCCGCGGCCCGGGCCGCAAGCCGCCGCTGCACCCAACCACACTAGCACCAGAGACAGCCTCATCTCGTAGACATCACTTCACGCGCGCTTCGACGCACGACCAACGCGCGCCGCGATTTGTGCGACACTGAGGATCGGGTGCCGAATGTCCGGCCGCACCATCGATGCTTGCATCCCTTGCAGGGGCTGTCCACCACCACTTTCTGCGTTATACGTCTCGATTTCAACACGAACTGTTTGTATTTCACTTTCATACTACTTTAGGCTATTCGCAAACTTGGATTATGTAGGTAGTACAGATAATATAATGTTTGTAATTATTCATACAGTATGAACTTTAGCGAAAGTGTAAACGTTGTACCACACTTTTGATAATATAGATTAATTAAATAAATGATATCCGAGTATTTAGAGCATATTGAAAAGAAAAATACTTTTTTAATATGATTGAAAATTTCTTATGTGTTGTATTAATATACTACCGTATTTGCAGAATCAAAATAAATGTTTATATTCTTTAAGTTTCATACAAATTGAGTAGGTTTTCCAAGATAAGTAAGACATAAAATGTACAGACCTTAACGCTTTCAGTGCATATAGTTCTTTTTTTTTTTTATATAATAATACAGTCATTTAGTATTAGTTTTTAAATAATGCCAGATTATTAGTATTACAATATTATAGCTCACATATTTGAGGAAATACGGTATCTATTTTTAGGAAACACTAAATTAAATACTTCGTATGCGTTTGTAAGATGCGATATTTTTAATATTCTTGTTTATTAGGTTTTTTCAGTGCATAATAACTTGATGTAGAAGCATATTAATAATAAAGAAAACTAATTTGCACGACATGTAAGATATCGTATAAAGAGTACTACATATACAGTTGTAACTATTGATTTTAATAACAAATTTGCTGGTAATCGCTTTATAGCTCGTATCGTTTTATAGCAAAAACCCCACCCATTATATATTTTGTTATTATTTGTTACTAGTGGTGCCCTTACACCGCGCGCGATACGTATTTAAATTTAAACTCTCAATTTGAAATTCTATAATTTATTCCTTTTAGGTTTAGACACACTACATAAAATAAATAAACTTTTCGACGGCGAATTCGAACTTTTATCGTTATATCAAAATAGCCTTAGTTGTATGGAAATATTTCATTACTTAATTCCGCAACGGATTTCCTTACAAACGAAAAGAAATGTTTTAGAAGGAAATTTATAGCCGTATTTACATAACAGAGAGCCGTTTAGCACAATTTGTAGGTAGGCAATAGGCGTAGACTATAAATGCAAGGACCATAGCATAATTAGATCATATGTCATTCTGTTTTCTCTGGCATGTTTGTATTATTTGTGACTCAGATATACTTTAGTTTATACTTTCAAAGCCTCGGAAAAAGGTTTAATTCGTTAGATAACTATTTATATATACTAGATACTATGTAAAATATACTATACTATATAAAAATATGGATCAAAGTGGAAAATTGCACCACATTTGTATATTTTAGGAATATGCAATATTCATATAATATATAGACATTTTTGTAATCTATGCAATGATTTTTTTAGTTTTTTCGAAATGGTAAATATTTATTTTTAGTCTTAAAAATAGAAAACATTCATATAATATATGCCATGTCACATTTAACAGATTGAGATCGTATAGCATTTGAATACGAAAAATAACAAAACGAAAATTTTACAAAATGAATGACAGTGATTTGAAATTATCTAATTTTTATTGAGTCTGTAGATATAATAATAAATAAATATATACATATAGAAAACAATTAATACTAATATTTTGAAAATTTTGATCTAAATTTTAGTATTATTAAATGAAATGTAATTTATATTATTAGCTCAACTATTGTATTATGCGCATATTGTTGTCCGCAAATATAATAAAATACATTTGGATAGTTTTGCGACTTCGCGGAGCTATGGTTACATATTCAATAAAATAAAACTAGTAGTTTGGACTAGTCTTATACTGCACAAAACTTTTTTTTTGTATTAGTTGCTCACACGGACAGATTAGTAACAAAAGACGATATAATCTTTGTTCATTGAGTATAGAATAGAAGTATAGATCACAGAATCAATTTCGTAAATGTAAAACAAAACAACTAAGAAAATAATGTGATGTTAAAACAAAGTTTGTATTTGCTATATACCAACATCCACGCACTTCTAATGAATTTGTTTAAAATCTTTTTCAAAGCAGATTGTGTTATTTGCTTAAATTTAGTAAATATATAGATGATAAAATAAGCCTGTAAATAATTATGCGGCTGATTAATATGTTCTTACCAAATACATATATTATAATACTCTATACTAAGTACTAAATCTGTAGTCCCTTTGTTAGAGGCGTGATTGTCAGCTAGTCGCGGAGTTTTATTTTTCATAAGGAAGGTATTATTTCCACTAAATAATTTTTGGTTTGCTGTAGTCCGAGTTCTAGTCTCATACTATATTTTAATCTCTTTGGCCTTTACTAAAGCCAATTTGAGCAATTTACAAAACCCCTAATCCCAAACAAAACACATGTTAATCGTGACTCAGGTTCATGAAAAGGCTTAACACTTCCTTAGAGATAATAAATACTCGGAAGTAACGTGCATTTAGAAATAGCTCAATTGGGCCGAAACAAAAACCGTGAGAATGTGCACGTTCTTAGTACAATACTTACCAAGCCACCGATAAGATAAAATTTAACCAAAATATTACTGATAAAAAGTATAATAAATTTTCAACTATGGTAAATGTAGGTGCTCGGTGCTCGGTTATGTGAATCATTCAGTGTTTCCAAAGTGTTAAAGTCAGAACTAGTAATAACAAAAAAAAAAACCAAAAAAAAAAAAAAAAAAAAGACGGTCCCCTTTTTAAAAATATCTATACTTTAATTTGAGATTCTATATGAGTACTATTGAGTTTTCCTTGTGCCCTTTGAATTTTAACCACCTTTAAAGAATGTTTGAAGAAATTTAAAGGGGCGGGACCGTGTATGGTCGTAACTAATTATACTAATTTTTAACTGAAATAATAGAAGCTATTTTAAATCGGTATAAGCGTCCGACATTATTCGGAAACGATTACCTATTCGTTCGAGAACCACACAAAATATTAACTTAAATTGTGGCGCCTTCACTATTTATTATGCAATAGATCGAGAGATAAGATTCTCGAAAACAAAAACCCTCCTTTGTCGTTGTAATTGCATTTACTCATTCATAATTCTCTACTTTTACTACTTCCGCTGTTATCTGTGGATTTTTAAAATTATACACAGTAAAGATAGAACAAACAACAATTTTTCCAGTTCACTTTTTATTAACAAAGTCACCAGAGTCAAAAAATCTCCTCCTAAAGGCACCTTTGCAAAAGAAATTAGATAAATATGTCTTTATTTTCCTGATAGGCTGCGTAACATCTTGCTAACATTAAGAGACAAATGTTTTAGTTTTTGTTAAATAACTTATGTATTTAAAATACATAGTTGCTTAGTTATTTACTATGGTGAGTGTTCATCCGAACTGTTTGGGTTGATCCCCGCTGCATCGTTTCATCATCGCACGAGCCGCAGTAACTCGGCATTCCACCCGCACCATCTTGATGCATGGAAGTCTTCCACAGTTCGCTTTACAAGGCACTTTCTATTGCGAACATGTGAACTGTGGAATCGTCTTCCAGCGGAGGTCTTCCCCACGGATACGACCTACATTTCTTTAAAAAGAGAGCGTACTCTTTCCTCAAGGGCCGGCAACGCATCCATTGATGGGTGCTTATGGGCTGCGCCTGTTCCCGCTTGGGCCACTCGCAAACTCGTTTGCCCCCCTATTTTATAAAAAAAAAAAAAAAAAAAAGTTTCTATCAATTGAGGCAGAACACTGCATCCATCTGATCTCATTACAACGTAAAATAACACCATAGTCTTCATTAGCTTATTGCAATGGGTGTAACTAGACACCTAAGTGTTACCAGATTAAATGATCTTTATTATACTTTATGTAGGTACATAGGTATTGGAGACTCCTCGAAATAAAACACATTTTTTTTATAAAACTTTAAATTTAGATTTTGACAGATAAATATACTTTATAGGAACTGGCAACAGCTAATAGACAACAAAACTGAAGTCGGTAAGCCTAAGTAAACTGTACCAAGTATTGAATGAGTGTCGCGGCGGCACCTCCGTCGCGTCAAAACAAAAAATATTTTTTACTGAGCACCGGCAAGGTGTCAGTAGAGGCTAATGGAAGAGAGTGCTCAGCCAATACGTCCGGCCTCTAGTATTTTAAACTGTTTGCCTTTCCATAAAGCTCTTAAGTCTCAACATCGAGCCAATCGACGTTACTTTATAAAAATGAGCACATGAAAACGTTATTTTTATAAGCTTTCCATTTTAAAACGTGCAACCGTTTTACGTGGACAGTTTATTACACCATATAAATTTTTGTATCGCATTATTTGAGTTTTTGATTAGTTATTCGCGCTATTCTTACACAAGCTTTATGAATGGTACATGAAAAACAACTGAATGGATTTTAATACATCTTTACCATTGCGTTATATAACAAGTGTGGTAAGTAAAGTAAGTGTTGGAATTTAATGTTAGCGAATCAATTTGACCAGCATTAAACTTCAACAGTATACACGTATCTCTCCTCGAATAGGTGGCATTATTATAAGGTTATTTACTATTTTTAAGCCATTAAAAACCCATTCGTTTGATTTGAAAACAAAGGCTACCTACCGCTTATCACTTCAAATAAATTAAGATAAACACATTAGAATCAATGACTGCGTATTTGACTTATTTTAAAAACCATAAAAATTTACCTGAGCGAAGAAACTTACATTTTATAATCAATTTCGCATACAATAAAAATAAGACAACTTCCACAAACTCAAGTTGGTCGCGCTCGGTTAACATTCCTTGCATATTTTTAACGACCGCAGCCAATGTGAAGTCACTGGTGTTTTTATAATTAGGTGTTTCGGATATTCACTGATATCTTGTATTAACTGACTTTGCGTTAAGATTAATTTTTAAAATAATTTTCTCATCAGGCAAGTTTATCCCAAATTCTTATCAATAATTAGAAGTGCTAGTAGAATAATTCTTATTAGCCTGCACAATAAAAATAAACAGTGTAGGAGTCAAACCAGTTTCCCGTGCCTTCTAATTGACAAATTGGAATCTTATTAAAATAAAATTCAAGCTCCTCTGAGCGTGCCCGGCCGCGCGAACAAAATTGTAGGTAGATATAATATTTATGTTAACGAGACCTTCCCATTGGGCGCCGACGAATGCCGAGTGAGTATGATGCGCTCGCGCCGCATTATCAAGAAGCCGACCGCATTCGAAGCGCGTGCCTCGATGTGTGTGGTCCACTACGGAGGTCTCTCTCCGCTGATTTATTGAATTCACAATTTCACACCGTTTTTATCAGCAAATTATACATTTAATTAGCGAAATAAAAGCTTTATCACATTCAAATAATTATATTCAAACAAATGACAGTTGAAACTAATCCGATGCAATCGCAGATTTGTTTTTGTTTTCAGAATCACTAACAGAGGACACGTCGCTCCCTGATACAGCATGTAATTCGGGATATCGCGGCATAAGCTCAAAGGTATCTAAATCGTAATTAAATTCATCAGTGCTTGTTTTCCACTTATTTGCGATCATTTGCAACGGCTCAAGGCATTGAAGACTTTGCTTAACGCGCAACAGTTCAATATTACATTGGTTTTCGACTTCTAGTAGCTTCAACTTATAAGCCTTTGCAATCATATGCTTCCTTATGGCGTTTTTCTTTTCAATCTGTGCCATATTAAGAGTGTTTTGATACCTTTGTAATTGTTTTTCATACTGTATAAGGTTCTCATCACAGGTTAATTTATTTTCTACACAAGTGCTATACACGTCTGGAGGACACGGTACTTCCAAAGATTTATTGGCATCCATTGTAACTTTTGGTTCATCCAAGGTAGGTTGTATTTTAGATTCCATTTCTAATCGTGCTTTTTCTTGATTCAGTTCTAACTTCAACGATTCTATAATATTTCGACATTGTTTAATTCTCTCTTTGAGATTATTTACATGTTCACTACCTTCTGAACCATCAAACACTGGATCTCCACTATTTATTTCATTTGATTGTTTATCTTCCCCAATATTATCATTTGCAAGTTCAGATATTGGTATGTTCTCATTTTTCTTTTCAGTCAGTGGCATTTCATTGTCACCTGACGCTGGGTTTAAAACACTCATATTGAGCAAATTTTTTACAAAGTTTTATATAGAATTTAATTAAAAGTTTAGCAAAATTGACAATACTATCGTGGACACGAGAATAATGACAATACAATTTTATTTTGAAATACGAATTCATAAACGAAGATACTCTTTAAAAATCTATTGTCGAAAAAGTATCATCCATATTAAAAAAGGTAGACGTAAAATGTCAATTGTCGATTTTAATGCAATTTTTGAAGTCTATTTATTACATTTTTTACCCAAAAAAAGGAAATTGAGACATCCGTCACAGCTAACTGAATAACATTTAAGACGTAGTTAACTAATGTTAAGTGGGTAAAATATAACGTTTAAATAATAAACGAGAATACAATAGTTAGAAATGTCTATTTTAAATAATGTGCGATAACATAAATCATATATTGAATAAAGATATGGTTTCACACTTCTTCTTCCATGGCTACTTGTATTTGACTTTCCGAATAGAATGGCCCTTGTTCCACATAAGTTTGCAGTCTCATTATAATATTAGCATCAAATGCTGAGGACGTCGATAACCGCTTTATTATATCATACTTAACTTCCATTAAATTTTTCTTCATATCGACGTTGCGATCCAGAAGAAACTCTATGAAACCTAAAATAATTTGTCATATTAATTCTTCAAGTAACTTTAGCTTTAGTTTCATACTTTACGAAGGTAAAATATATTTATTTTATTTTTTGATTTGAACGTAGATGGGAAATTTTACCGAAGGCAGACTTAAGTCAGATAGTAGAAAAGTATTATAGTATTCTTAAAGTAAGTAAGTACATATATGTATTATATAGTAATTATATTAATATGAATACCAAAGCCAATTTAAAAAATCGTCAAGCCTAGAATAAGATACGTCCGAAGTATTAACTGCTAATAAGTCGTCAAACACATAAATATGAACTAAATTTGACAATGTTAAAAACAAATCCATGTCCCGTGATACCGTTGGTCACGGGATAAAATAATTATAAACAATTGCCTCTTGTTCCGTTACAAAATTTTATGTAAATAATCGTTATTTAGGGCTATTGAATCAAGTTAAATTAAAATAAAGAGACAAATGAGACTTTAGTTAAAATGGTGAAATAAGTATTCGAATAAAGGTGTTGTCAAATTAAATTATAAACTATTTTTTCCTAAACATACAAATAAAACTCCTTGCAGGCTTCGTTCAGTCTTACCAAGCCTGCCAAAAATATATCCTGCATGGTGCAACTTTACACTGTCTGGCTGTACTGGTACAATCTATTTCGTCCCTTGTAACACTGGTCGCGAATATAAATAAGCACATCTCCCGTCCATAGTTCCGTCTTCGTGCCCAATAAGAATTTAGATTTTTATAAAAGGGGATAATAATAAATTTCCTGTCTGCATAACCTTTATCTATAAAATCCTAAATCAATACTGGATTTGGATTTTTATCAAAATATTACCTGCACAATTAGCAACTAACTCTTCACCCCAATGATGTTGGCATACAGCATCCAAAAATGTGAAAGCAGCAAGTTGTATATCGGGGAATGGAGTCTTGCATATCCCAAACAATATTTCTATAGAGGGCGGCTGTTTGCTTAAGCTTCTAAACCATTCTCGTGTCATTAATGTCACTCTTTGGTCAACTGGACTTTTTTTTGGATCTCGCTCGATATCTATTAAATTTGCGAAGCAATATAGCGCCCGAATTTTTACTTCTGTCCCGCCGGTTCTTATTATTTCGCCGATTTTCTCAACGGCTGAGGTGTACTTACTACCTGTAACATAAATGGTGTTAGATAGGCTTCCAGCAATAAATGTGTTTTATTATTAAATGTTGTATTCTTATACATTTGCATAAGCAAAGCATGGCATAATATACATATAAAACGATATGCATATTATGTTTCAAAGTCATCATGGCTGACTATAGTTATAAGAGAGTAAAATACATACATACATAAGACTTATACATTTTGACAGAATAAGTTTTGAAACTTTAAATTATTGCTATATTATAAATTGGATAAAGTGCAAAATAGTTTACCAAATGCTGCCATACAGAGTTTTCCTTCAATGGTACTACCAATAACTCCAAGGGTATCCAACACTACAGGAAATATAGTCTGCTCTACTTCATCAAGTGATTCAAGCAAAGACTCTATCAACATTGGATATTCATGCATAACTTCTTTTGAATAATGGTAGGTAACTGTTCCAAAGAATTTTATATAGCCTGTAAGTACATAAATGTTGTTTTGAACAAAACTTCTAGAATGTCAACTGCAAGCTTATACAGCATACATACCTGTTATTAAAAGTGCTTTTAAGGGATTATTATGAAGATCTAGTAGTCTTTGTACCATCTTTTTAAATAATCCATTCTTTATTAAATAGGCAATACCGTGAGGTACAATTGCTAGTTGCGATAGTAATTCTAACAAATTCAATTGGTAAAGAATGTCATCTGTTTCAAGTTCAGATACCATGAAATCTATGTATCCTTGGTCTTTACACTTCTCAAATAACTCATTGGATTTTGTGGAAATATTGACAATGATCTGAAAAAGTTAATAGATGGAGATTTAAATTTTAAAAATTCTGATTTGTTAAACACCTAAATTTTACTATAAGTGACTTATAGTACTTATACACAATTTAAATACACTTTAATCAGAATTGAAATGAAAAATCTTACATTATCATTTTCACTCATAGTGTATTATTAATTTCTAAACATTATAAAGACATTATACACTTCATTGATCATCAAGTATTAAGTAGACCAGTGTTTTTCAACCTTTTTCAACAACAATAAAAAATTTCAATAACAATATTAATTGTCTTTAATTTTGTTTTTTTACTAAAGTACCGTAAGTAAAGTGATTTTTTTTAACCTGTGGGTCAAGAAAACAATGAAGTAGACAAAAGTAATTATGCATAGTCTAGAACTTTTAAATATTTAATTATATTACTAAATCCAACCTGCAGAAGACACATTAATTTTAAATTTTAAAGAGGTAGACATAATCTTACCTCGGTAGCATTACATTTGCTGCTACTATTATATTCCAATAAAATCTTCATTTCTTCTAATATCTTAGAATAAGCCTCCAGTGGTAAATTAGATGTAATTAATATTGCTTTATTAGCAATACCAACATCTTGGTCTCCAGCCATCTGAGCAACTGCCACAAACACATCTATATGTTGGGGAAATGCAAATGTTCCAGGACTTGAAGTATATACTTTGTAGATCTGAAATGAATATAGATCTCTTAAAATTATACAATTAGAGCTAACACATCTACTTAATTCTTAATTCAAAATGTACAGTAACGTTAAATGAACAAATTTGAAATTAGGAAAGAAAAATATCATTGTAGTAACCACAAAATTGTTGGTTACCATACCACATCTATAGCAAGTTGACGAACACAAGAATTTTCATGTCTCAATAGATACATAATATATGTTATGTAGTTCCTTATGACTTCCTCTGGTGCCAACATATCAAAACATGTTTTAAGTAGGTCACAACTTAAATAAACGAGCTTCCTGTAAAATTAAATTTCATATGTTTAAATAAATTTAGGAGTCATAGTGGACATTCAATTACAAAGACATACAACTTACTTGTCTGAATCATTAAGGCATTTAAAAATTTCATTTATGCCTACATTTTGAATGATAGGCCTAGCGTGAGCGGTTGACGTCAAAGTTAAAAGATTCTTCAAATCGTTTAGGGCCTGCAACCGCAGTTCTTCACTGCGAAGATTTTTGATAAATAATTGGTATTGTTCCATGTCAGACATTAGGAAATTAGTTTAATTAGAGTTCTAGACTGCCCGTTACGTACAAATCTAAAACGTAATAAAAGTTTTTTTCTATATTTTCTACAGAATTAATTTTTAAAATTTGATGGCGCAGGTCTATACTAAACCTCAAAACAAACATTACAATTACAAACACTTTTCGATTTTTGAATTTGGTGGACTATCAATCTATCAATGTCAAATAACCAACATTTGCAAGTACTCACTTCTTACAAGTTACCACAGAGTATGTGAAGAAGCTAAAACGATAATATGCAAGGGGTCACAAACATAGGATTTTACGAGAATTGAGTAAAAAAAAGCCGAGCCCAAGAAATTAGTAGTAACAGAGTAGCTCCAACTTTTCCTTCATAGTATCCTTGAGTAGCGTATTCGTCATGTCAAGTTTTAATTTTAACACATTTAAATATATTTGTTTTAAAAAAATTTAATAAGCCAAAATTTTGAGGAATGCAAAACAAATTAGTTAAGGAGATAGGTCACCCGAAAATTAATTGTCAAGGTCAATCAAAAAATAGTTATAATTATATTATTTAAAAAATAAATACTGAAAAGTATTATAATATATATTAGTCAGTATTCACGAGGCTCAGAAGTTTACTCACTAAGTCACTAGTCTTTCTACTCTGTGAAAAAGATAAATGATAATTGACATTAGATTTCTATTTGTTATGAATTCGTACCGGCTTTAGCTCTATTAAAATTTTAAACGAATTCATAATATATTTTTAATTTTCAAAGTACATAGTGGATGTTTACTTATACTTACAATGGGTCTCTTACAATTGTGTGAACAGTATTATAATACAACAAATTTGTATGAGATTCTACAAATTTCAGAAAATGCTTCTGAAAATGAAGGTATATATGGCGTCGCTGGTAAAAAATATCGTTATTGACTTAAACTTAGTGTAGCCTAAATTAAAAATCATTGGTAACATATTTGCAGTTAAGAAAGCCTATCACAAATTATCCCTTAAAGTTCATCCTGATAGAGTGAAAGAAGATGAAAAATTAGAGGCAACTGAAAAATTTAAAGTTTTGGGGGCAGTTCATGCAATCCTTAGTAATAAAGAGAAAAGAGAATTATACGACACTACTAAGAGTGTCGATGATGATAATGAGAATGTCATGGATGACAGAGATTGGTCAGTGTATTGGAGAGGACTGTTCAAAAAAATTACTGAAGAAGATATAATTGCTTATGAAAAAGAATATATTGGTTTGTATTACTTTTTATAGATTTCTTAAAGCCTTGCATATTTTGTGCCTTTATATTTTATTATTTGAAATAGTAAACTAATACTTTAGGTTCCGAAGAAGAAAGAAAAGATTTAAAAAATGCATATTTAGCCGGAAAAGGAGATTTGGATTACATTGTGGATCATGTGCAATTTGCTAGGTCTGAGCATGAACCTCGACTACGAGGTATTTTAACTGTAAGTATTCTATTCTATATTAAAGACCAGTCACTCGTGATGAGTATCTAAACTACTTGCATTAGTATTAATTATAGGCTTCAATAAGAACAGATGTGACAGCTTAAATCTTGAAGAAAACAAACCTATGTTATGGGTTAAGAAATAAAAAATTTAGAAAAAAGGAGGTCCAGATTTTACATTAGAGCTGGTTTTAAGGATATGTTTGCAGACAGTCTCTATATACAACTAGCTAGTTATAGTGACATAAATATAATTTATTTATTATAATAAATTTTATAAATCTTAGGATATGATAGATCAAGGAGAAATACCATCATATAAAATATTTACACATGAGTCAGCAAAAAAACGTAAGCGAAGACATGCTAAAGAAAATTGTGAGGCTCAGGAGGCTGAAGAGTATAAAAAGGAGTTGGGTCTTACCTCAGGTATTGTGTACAACATAGCTGATAGCAGAATTAATACACTATTCAGCATGCATGAATAGCATTAGACTAAGTAAACTGCTTAATATACATTTTTTTCCTTCTTAGGTGAAAACAGTTTGGAGTTGATGATAAAGCAAAGGCAAGAATCTCGTGTTAAGCAAATGGATTCATTTCTTGACAATTTAGCTGCAAAATACAGTGAAAGTAAACCAAAAGCAGCAAAACGAAAAGTAGCATCTAAAGAAACTGCTGCAAAAAAACGAAGGAAATGAAAATATAAGTTTATTGGTACTTAAAATTACACATCTTTCAGTTTTATTTTTTTTATATAGTATTAAAATACTTCAGAATATAAGCTTTATTTTTTCCACAAAATGTTTAATTACACATGTTAAATATATTTTATCAACTGATCATGGGCATAAGAAATTTAAGGTTTCTATGAGTAACTTTAAAACAAATACTTCATTACATAAAGTTTATTTACATAATTTCAACTATAGGACCGTTTTGCTCGCCAATCTAAAAATTCATTTAAGTCAACATCTCCATCTGAATCACTTTCACCATTGTCACTTGTTGCTTCAGTTTCTATTATTTTCTTTTTAGTTTCTTCCTTTTTCAATTCAAGGTCCAATACTCTAAAAAATAAATATATTTAAAAATACAATGGGTAGCAAACATCATCTAATGTTATTTACACATTTTGCTCTTAAATAAGGCTGTCATAATATTTTTCTAGTAATGATTTTGAGGAATCTTGAAAGCTGTCTGAAGTGACACCCTACTGTTTCAGGCTAGAGAAAATTGAACTTAATTCAATTCAACACCATAAAGAATGTTGGTCACCATTAAAAAAAATTGCGGTTGCTAATATAAAGTATTCTTCTCATATACATTTGTATGTACTTTTGCAACTGTGAATTAAAACATCTAAATTAAAAAAAAAATATATTTACATATAAGTGCTTTCTTTGTAACTGATGTTATTTTTGAGGTAAAAAATTCAATGGAATAAAAAAAAAAATTTGGAATTTTATGTATAAAACTTATTGTAACCTGCAATGTAGATTACATTATGTTGTATTCACACATTGACAGGGCATAAAATTTATTTGAACAGAATTATGATATAGTTTTTTAAGACACTTAGTTAATTTTACTTTAATATTTCTAGACATTTAGAATGAATTTTGCAATTTTAACATTCTAAATACAAACCTAGACCAATTTCTAATTTGTTCATCAATTTCATCTATTTGTCTTTCAGCAGTAGCTTCTTCTTGCTCGCCGGCGATTATTTCCGCAGATGTTGTAGCTTCTTCTTTTATTTCTTTCTGAAATTTTTCCCATTCTTCTTCTACTGGATCTTTATACTCAATGTTTCGAGCCTGTTAAAATAGATAAAATTATTATATTATACTAGCTAGCGAACATTGTTTTATCATACATGTGATTTCTAGCAATCATTTTTTTAGTTCAATAAAATCATATTAATAAATAAAAAATAGGGGTTGATCATAGAGGGGTACAAAATTTAGGGTTGTATGTATTTTTGTATGCTGTATCATAAAAAAATATATTTTTTTATTCTAAAATTTAAAAAAAAATTAGGAGTGAATTTAGCGGGATGAAAAATAGATGTCCGACAAATGATGTCCGTTATGAAGGAGTTTAACCACAAACACCACGACACAAGAATTTTATATATTAGATTTTTCTTTCGTTTAACTTAATTAGTTAATTAATTATATTAATTATTGACTGTACTTTTTAAACGATTACGGGTAATGTTTTGCAATAGTGTCAATGTCAAAATATGATGTGATTACAAAATGACAAGTTTGACATTTCGATCTAGAGAAGCACTTGTAATTGTGTTATTATTTCTGAACACAATTCTACTAAATAACAGTAAATTTTAAAAAAGCTAATATAGGTACATGTATATTTTAAGAATTAAGAGTTTGTTGTACAGTAATACTAGGCAATTTTCAATTCATACAGTAACAGCCTCCACTAACATGGATAAAACTAAGTTACTCAGCCTAGTACAGTCATGTATACCTACACTGGATAATAGCAAGCACAAAGGTCAAGCAGGCAGGATAGGTATTGTTGGTGGCTCATTAGAATATACTGGTGCACCTTATTTTGCAGGAATAAGCGCCCTTAAAGTAAGTACTCAGCATGGTAAGTACTAAGTGACGACAACCAAAATAATTAACCATTAGGAATAGGAAAATTAATACTACAATTGGAACAACCAACAAAATTCTTTTCAAGCATTATATTTCAGGTGGGAGCTGACTTGGTTCATATCTTCTGTGCATCACATGCAGGAACAGTTATCAAATCATATAGCCCTGAACTAATTGTTCATCCTTTAATAGATCAGCCAAATGCTATAGACAAGATAAACCCTTGGCTTGAAAGATTACATGCAATTGTTATTGGACCCGGTCTAGGCAGAGAAAGTGGGACATTGTCAATAATAAGTTCGCTTATATGTATTATAAAAGAAAAGAGGATTCCCTTGGTCATTGATGCTGATGGTTTATATCTTATAACAGAAAATCTCAATTTAATTAAAAATTTTACATCACCAGTTATTTTAACACCAAATAAGATTGAATTTGAGAGATTGTGCAGTAAAATAAATTGTGCTGATGATATAAATAAACTTGGTAGTTATGTAACTATTTTAAGGAAAGGAGAAACAGATGTAGTTTTTAGTCCTTCTGCTTCTGTTCAATGGCAAAATAATGAAGGTGGATCAGGCAGAAGGTGTGGTGGACAAGGTGATATAGTATCAGGTACCATTGCCACATTTCTTCACTGGAGTTTAAGCAATAAAAATTTGACTGTTGAAGGAACAAACAAGAATTTATTGGCATCTTCACTGGCTTGCTATGCAGGATCAACACTTGTACGGAGGTGTAATGAAAAAGCTTTTGAAATAAAAGGACGTAGTATGTTAGCAAGTGATATGATTGAATTTTTACATGATGCTTTTAAGGAATTATTTGAAAAAAAACCATTGTAAATATATATATGACAGGTTACATGTTAAGGCTAGGAATTAATAAAGGGGTTTAAAAATATATATTGATATGCATTTTTATAGATCAGTAAATATTTGAAATAAAGCAAATTCTTATGATGATACCTGTTTTCTTTATAGCTCCCAATTTGGTATAAAATAAATAGGTTTTTCAATATTACAAAATAATACAATATTATTTTACAACACAAACTCTTAGTTTTAACTTAAAACAATAAAATTACACCAAGGAGCTTACTTTATACTTGCTACAACTATATATATTATTAGGTTATTATTATATTCAATTTATATCATTGTATAATTTAAATGAGCTGTTTATAGTGACAGTAATTTGAAAGGCTACACACCTGTGAAGAATGGTGGTGGTATTTTTCTTCTAAGAATATGACTACAAAACTTTTTTTAAAATATTACTTAGCCTATAAAATTACATACCTTTGCATCCAATTTTGGATCATCAAAAAATCCCTCTGGTATTGGTTGGTTAACTTTTTCATCCTCTTCGATATTCTTATCTTTCAGACTTTTATTATCTGTAAAATAAAATAGTTAAAGATACACAAATTGCTATGTAGTCACTTGTCTTTCTTTACTATATTTTTGCTTAACAATTAAAAATATAAGAGCCACATTATTAAAAAATTGTTCAAAAGTGCAATTAATTATATGGAACAAGTTTTTTATAAGCTATTACTTGTTTGAATACATCAGATCTTACGAATTATCTATTCATACCAATATTTTGCTCTGCTACCAAACTTATGGGCTTTCTAATAATTTGTTCATCATGATGAGAGTAAATAATAGGTGCATCGTTTTTGGGTATGGGTGTGACTGAAACACTGTCAGCAGAGTTTTTCAAAATCCCTTTTATTTTCTTTTCTTGTGGTGCATCTGATGGAGTAGTAGACAATCTTTTCTTAACTTTGCCATCAGTAAAATTTTTGGTCAGTTCCTTGAGTTTTTTTGCCTGATCTATGTTTTCCCTATGTTGTTTACTATTTATATGTACTTGCCATACATGTTCTGATCTTACTATTGATGAACAAAGTATACACATTAACTGCCCAGCATTATTATATTTAGCCAAAGGATTTTGAATCTTAACTGGCTTTTTATCTTTATTCTTTCGCTCAATCATTAGCTTACGCATTTCATCTTGAGCTTTTTTCTTATCCAATTGTGTTTTAAAAGACATTTCATAAAAATTACTTTTTTTTGAAAGTTTTGATTAAATTCCAGTAGTAAAGTAGTGACTCCAATACAATATTATTTTAATATTATAATCTCATATATTTATGAAATTTAAAATTCTCCTATAAATTTAGGTAATAAATATGAACGAAAACAACAGAGTAACACAGGTAATAAATAATAATATAACATAACCTATCTTCCTACAGTTCACAGATAATCTTCAATACTACCAATTACCATAGTACCCATAACCTTTACCTTCCTTTCGACCTTCCCTTATCTCAGTGAAGCCAATGATTTTTCTCCCTATTTTCATTACTTTCTCTCCTCAAATTTAGGCTTTTTGATTTTTTAAGATATACACGAAATCCACAAAAAAAAAACAAAATTAGGGAAAAACTTTTTTACTTACTTACTTACTGCCGTTTCTAAAATAAACATTCTCTACAGTAAGTTATTGTAATACAGGTTAATTAATACTCTATGGTTACTAATTGGCCCTCCGGATATGGCACAATATAAAATAACAGGCACAGAAAAAAAGAATCACATTAGAAAATTACATGTAGCAATTGTTGTCTTGTAAAACAGTTCGTCTGCCGTAAAGTTCTGATATTTAATCCAAACTAATTTGAAGAATTCAGTAGTAATATTTAAAAATTCAGAGTAGCTGGCTATTAAGATTCAATTAAACCTTACCCGGTTTTTGCTAACAATATTTAATAGTTTTTACGCTTTTGGTACTTTCAAATGTCTAAAAAAATGCATCAAAATGTAAAAATAATAAAGTTTTTGTAGTAACATATTATAAAGTATCACAATTTATTGTATTAAGTGTTAATTGTTATAAACAAGGGATATATAGTTTTGTAATGAGGTGGCAATTTGTAATTACACAAAATAACATAGATAACCTAGTAACCCTCAACGGCTTTTATTTTGAATTCTACCATAGTCAATATTCTAGCTTAACTCAGCTTGTCAATTTTGATAGTCGGATTCGTGCATAAGATTTTACAGGCATTATTTTTCAGGAAAATTAAGTGTAATCCTCGGTGTTTAGTATTTGCATAACCTTTTTTTATTGTAATTAATTATGTTAAAAAAGTGAACCATTCATAAATAAGGCAAGAATTTTTATTTATTATAAATTTGTCTTGCACCAGTGATGTGATCATTACAGTAGTTTGAAGTGTCCAGATTTTTTGTGTTTATCCCAACCACTTTGTTTATTGAGATATGTTTTACAGTGAGGATGGATATCGATGTAAGTAAAGAGAATATTCAACCTTTAAGAGGCGGAAGGAATGCCTTGCAGTTAGGTGCTGCATTACAAGCTCAATCAGATGTCGATGCTCAGAAGCAGCTGCAGCAACAAAAAGAGTAAGTGAACTCCGGCGATTTTATGAATAATAAGTACCTAGTTATCTAAGTAACCTTAATTTATACACGAACATTTGTTTAAATACTTATTTCTGTCAACTTTTCAGCATCCAGAAAAGTTCTATTTCTTAAGTAAATTGTATTGATTTGTCAAATATTTGTGTGAAGACTATTTTGTTTTAAATGATACATTTATTTGATAAAGAATATTATTTTAGGGAGCATGAAACTGCTATAAGGCAGTATCAAGGCCCAGATCCTTTAGATCCTTGGTTCAATTATATCCAATGGGTGGAACAATCTTATCCAAAGCATGGTCATGAGGGTCACATGGACAAGTTAATTAAGGATTGCTTACAGTTATTTGAAAGAGAAGAAGCTTATTACCAGGACAGAAGGCTAGTTAAGCTATGGATAAAATATGTAAGTTGTAAATGTTACTAATGTTCTTCAACTATATATTTCTTGGACATATATCAACATCTTTCCTGTTTCATAGATTGACTCTCTTTCAAATCCAATGGAAATATATCAAAGATTATACAACATGGGTCTTGGTGTTGAATGTTCTGAGTTCTATAGAGCATGGGCTTGTTATTGTGAAGAATCTGGAGATTTTAAAAAAGCAAATCAAGTTTATATGCTTGGACTGCAAGCAAAGGCCCAGCCTTTAGATGAACTGGAACAGGCTCATATGTAAGTAATTCTGTGGGAAGAAATAGCACATTTCAAATTAATTTCATTTCATCTTTAATTATTATATTTTTAAAAACATGTCATTTGTTATCAACATCCTGGTTTAAGTTTGGTAAAAAGGTACCAGCATAATTTAAATTTTCAAACCATACCTCATGTTATTAATTTAAATCATTCTTATATCAAAACTGTGTCATGCTAAGCTTTCCCTTGTTCATTTTTTGCCTTGTTCAAATTAATAACATAAAGATAAATCTGCTGAAGTGATTCAATCAGTTCTTTAATTTTTTTCTTAATTCCTGTTCCCCTTTTCATTTTCCAGGAATTTCCAGTTATTTTATGCCCAAAGAATGTTGCATGATGATTCACCAACTAAAAGGAAGGCGGCATCTGCACTTGCTGAGACAAGGATGGCTTTGACATCTTTAAAGTCTTTTAAGAGACGTAATATTGCCGCAGCACCAATACAGCGAGTAGGTGATAATATTAAGAGCATGGTTCCAGGAACTTTAAGGCAACAACAAGCTCATGATGTAAGACAACCAACACAAAATGTCATGGTTAATGTTTATGAGGTTAGTAAATATTATTTTTTAAATGATTAAACAATTTCTTCTTATGTTCAGTAAATTAAAAAAGAAATTCTTCAAAATATGTTTTGCCAAATGAAAGTTTTATAAACTTTTTGCACATCTGTTATAAAAGCAAACATTTTTTTTTAATGTAAAGATGATTACATATTTAATAATCTCTTTGATTTGGTTAATTAGTTACTTGATTTGGCCAACAAGATGGAAATGAGGCCAAAAATACTGTCTAATACATAAAAATACAAACTGATATGCATAATCATTACTTAAAATTTGCTGTCTCAGTGTCAATAATCTAAAATGAAATCTTAAAAAATCCATGATACAAATATTATATTATTGCATTAGGATACAATAAAGTAGGTCATTTTAAGAACTGAAATATAAATAGTTACTATGGTTAATATTACAAATCTGAAGAGTGTTTTGTCAACAGAAAGTACAGGTCTGAATTAAAATGATGTCCACTTATAGAAGGTGAAATAATGCTTTTAGAAATTTCGTTGTCCACTACGTAAATGGTTGAAGTTGACGAAAATCTTTTTGTCAACTCAAAAAATCTAACATTATTTTTGCCCAAATCGTTATTCTTTTGAAGTTCAAGATTTTAATATCTCGCTCGCATATTTTCAAATACTTTTTTTATCCCTTTCTACGGCCCCCTCGCAGTATATCGTTAAAACTTATTTAACAATATGAAGGTTCTATTATCATCTTCCTTCACATGACCTAAAAACACAAGTATTTAAAATGAAATTGAGGGAAACTTAAGGGTTTTTTCATAATACAAAATCAGGACGCACCATCAACATCACGTGGAATGGTGCCTGTAAGTGAAGATCCTGGACCCGCATCGTTGCTCCAAGCGAATAATGTGGAAAATGAAAAGGAAGTAGGAATGTGGACGAACCCTAAGACTAAAATGGTACACACCAATATTGTACCTCATCAGCCGCTCCCGTTTACACGTAAGTTTTGAATGTTGATAAGTAAGAATGGTTTTTGTTTTTCCACGGAAGAGCAGGCTCTCTCAATTCAGAAATATTATGTAAGACCTAGCATAGGGTCATTATTAAAAAATATTTCTTTTTATATAATATATTGTACAACTGATTGAGACGGAATAGCTGATAGAGAAACAGAAAAAATGTTTTTTAGGCAAAATGCATCGCCCACTCACCCTAATTATTTGAGTAGTTTTAAATTTCTCAGTTCAAATCATAATAACATAACACCACGCGCAAACAGACCACTAACAGTATTGAACAGTATTCATTAATAACAGTATAACAGTTTTTGATAATATATCATACATACAATTGAACAGTGATTAGTCAACATCTCCAACACTGGTAAATCGCCCTATAATGTATAATTGAGGGATTATTTATCTTAAACAAATGTTAAATCATGTTCTCTTTGTGTGCCGTGGTACTGAATATCAAAGGGATTTTAACGAAATTTATAACAACAAAATTTTTTTACAGCCTATGAAGATTCAAATGACGAGTTACGGTTGCCTGCAAATTATTTGCCTTACTGCGTTGACGACTTAGTATTCAACGTGCCTCTATGCGTACCTGATCCACCCGACCCAACTAAAATACCATGTTATAACAAAGTTGAGGTAATTCATATCCTCCACAAACCATTTCAATATCTATCGTAAATACACTACAATATTTATATCAATGAATTGCTGTTTGTTGGTCCTTACTGGAAAGATAAATTATGAAAAATTGCGAGGAAAAATCTAGATTTTAAATGTAAAATAATGACACTTGTTAAACATACTGTAAAATTTTAAGATGTTTTGTATTATAAATCATCTTAAAATTTTACAGTACCATTGACCGTTATAGTATTACTAGTTACGAGTATGACTTTGATTAGGACTGAATAATTATTTTGTTCATTTACTTTACCAAGTCGAGTCCGCCTATATTATAGTCATTTATAAATAATGTGTTGTGATTTCTATTTATTTTGAAAGTTATACTTTATAGGTCTATGTAGGTGATAAAGAATATAGTTTAGAAGAAATTAGATCGAGAAAATACGATTTAGAGAAAAAAATTAAACCCGTTGAAGAAGTAGAGAAAAGACAAAATGAACATACAAATGAGACGCTTATGCAATGTAGTGCCTTGGAGACTTTAGCAAATTGCGCTTTGGACACTGAAAATGACCATATGTCGCAACTTATGCCCCTGCAAATACCATCGCTTCAAAATGTTACAAAACTCAACTCCATACACTCACCAGGAGAGACTAAAGTCCTCGTCAATCTCGATTCAAAAGAACTCAGTAAACATGAAAGTAATAAAGATGAAAATGAAAAATATGATAAAGAAAATCAAATGGATGAGGGCTACAATGGTACAAATTACCCCAAAAACAATTTGATGGAGGAGTTTAATAGGAGTCTCATGGGGAATTTACTGGGGGATTCGGTGACGGTAAACACAAAGGAAGCAAGGTGGGAGTTGAGGAACATTTTTAATGATAATAATGGTAAGTTGCAAGTTTTATTGCTATTTTACTACTACTACTATTTTTCTTAATTTGACAATACACACAAAGTTTCATTATTGCGTACTAGCTAATGTATCCAAATATTTTAAAACTACATTATCATTTTGATAAAAAGTCGAAAATTGTACCACGCCTTATTGTAAAATATTTCAAATGTTGTTACAAATTTGCTGTTAACAGCACATCAAAAAATACAATAATATATGTACTTAATAATAAAAATGAAATGATTATTCTTATATTTATTGCAGTATACCATTTGTAGCATCAATTTTATTATTCACGACTTACATAATTAGTTATTTTATTAGTATGGCTCTTTCAAAATCTTTCCAAAGTTTATTTTCTATTCTGACGAAACCAACGGTTGTTTTCTTAATATACTTATTTATTACTTCGAAAATTTAAAAAGTATCTATCTACCTCAATACCTAAAGACAAAAGTCTGAATAGAACGTGCTACTAGTGATGATTTACGGCGCTGAGCTCTGGAGAGGTCAATGCTCGGGTGTTTCTCTACGTGATCGAATCAGATGAGGTTCACATTGCCCGAAGAAATGATCACCGTTGGGGTAACCTGAAATGGCGTTTATGGACCAGACGGCGGAGGATAGGACGGCCTCCCACTTGGTTGATTAATGACCTGGTGCGGGTTGAGGGAAAGCGTTACTAAGTGCAGGGAGCCGGTCTTATTGGAAGTCTAGGGGAGAGGTGGACGTCAACAAGCTGAAATGACATTAATATTTGTGTTTTCACGTTTCGTTTCAAAGCGCGGTTAACAGCTAGAAATTAATTAAATTTATATTTGTGTTACAGTTTTAGAACCATCAATGGTCCAGCCAGTGGTTCAACAGTTCGAAGTTCCTAAATTCGATATTCACGAGGACAGATCTATAACAATGGCGTTGAATACGAAGAAGAACTACGACATTACGGATGCTCCAGATTTGCCAAATGACAAGGAAAATGAGAAAAAATTTGCACCTCCTACTCCCAGTGTACAGGTGAGCTCCACTTGCCGTCTTTAACACTTATATAATGTATTTTAATTTTATATATGGTAATTCTAATCAGACACGTGTCACCTTTCAGTCCACAGTTACTGAAAAGCATCCGAATTGCATATAAAAATATTACTTAGACAGACGATTTTTTTATCATTTTTCTTTAATATTATTTTATCGCATTGTATTTATTATAACAATTTTTTTAAGGAAAACAAAACCGCTTACTATGAAGAACCGTCCTGCACCCAAGTGTTCAATTTTAATGTTAAGGACGCGAGTACACCTAATGTATCCCAGTTCAAAAAACCTGTTAGTTGTATAGATTCAGGTAAATTTTCTTCAATGCCAAAGTTTAATATTGACGAAAGTGCTATGGACCAAGATCACGTAAAACGAGAAGATTTGAAAACTGATCAGCATTTGACCGTTGATAACCAAGGGGTTGGTTTGTCAGTTATTATGGAAGCTACGCGGGAATATAATAGGTAGGCGAAGATAAATTTAAAATTATTTTAACTTTTAATGCCACATAGTATAAGTCCATTATTTTGTGTTTATTCACTTTCTAGTGTGGCACGTCACGTCATCTAATGTTTAAATTGATTTAAGTTCAATATTCCGAAATTTAGAAGACAAAATTAATGTGTGTAAACATATTTTGTTAAATATTTAGTTTTTATTTTCATAATTTCCAGCAAATCTGGATCTAGCTCATCTGGGCAATCTACAAGGGGAAATTTTACTGGATATACAACCAACTACGATTCAATGTATAACCACAACGATCCTTTGCAGCAAAACAGTAAACGAGCATCTTTAGCTTCACAAGGCAGATTGCCCAACGGACAATTCAGAAGTGCAACCCAAAAACCCCAAGAAAAACAGACCACAGTGCCTTATCACACACATGATCATCAGTATCAAAAACAAGTACAAAATTACAATGGGTATAATTCACAATCAATGCACTACCCACAAAACTATAGCTACCAGCACCAACAAGCGTATAATAGCCAAGTTATAAATCAGCCACAGATCCAAGGTTATGGAAGTCCAGTATATCACAGTCCTCAGCATCCTGGTATGCAAAGTCCCCACGATGCCAATGCCGTACAGTCTGTTCCCACTGGGTTTCAAAGTCCAACATATTCAAACCAGGGCTATAGAAGTCCTGGTCACGCTATGATGAGTCCTCAAAACCCGTTTCCTGGTCGCCAGGATTATTACGCAAATCCACCAGAAAGGCAGAGTTATCCAACTCAACAAACAATTTATCAAAGCCCAACTCAGCAACCTCAGTATCAAAACCCACAGTATTATCCAAGACCTAGTCAACTTCCTCAGAGTCAGGCATATAGCCAAAACTACATGCACGCTCAATACAGCACGGCTAATATGTACGCAAATACCACTCAAAGTAATAGCCCTAATTATAGTACTGTCCAAAGTCCATATCGACAGCCACCTAAGCATACGGATAATCAAAGTTTTGGCATGCCTAACCAATCTTTCCAAATATACCAAAGCCCTCAGCAACCACAACATAATTTTAGAAATACCTCCGCACATAATCTTCCACAAGGTTCTTATGATGTGCAAATGAGAAATGAAAATAGTTCTGCTGATGAAAGTGGAAAAAACAAAAATCAACATACAAACAAGACTCCAACACAAATGAGAAACGTAAAACAAGAACAAGCAGGTGTTAAAATCGAACAAAAGTCCCCTGACGCTGGGTTCTCTAATCAATTCCTCAATTTCATTACAAATAGAAATGAACCCAAAGACAATGCTAATACTCCTAAATTCACCAATAGCCCAAGTATATCACAAAAGATGCATAAAAACCTCTACGTGTCGAGTCCAGAACAAGCTCAAATACCACCTTCTTCTGGTCTCTCCGACTCAGACAGTAAAGACGGTATGACTGCACAAACAGCTACTCCTATACAATCTGCTAAAATTTCACACATGGTTGACAAAAGTAAAGATATCTCCAAACGTCAGTTGGACTTTGAACATCGTGTAGATATTCATTCGGAAGACAGCAGAGATTCAGTTAATAAAGATGGCCGATACGTCGGTTCCCGACACTCTGATTATGGAATGGATATCGATAGCGAAAATAGTATGGACTGTACTGCTTATAAATCCAATCATTCCATATCTATGGTGTCTACATCTGACATACCTCGACCCGCCGACATTGAGTTCCCTAAAGTAATTGATCCATTTAACAAAAAAATCATATCATCGCTGCTTGAATATGTGAAATTCCCAAATAAAACTCATGCTGAAGGTTATAATGAAGTGAGATCTATACCTAAACTTCAATTAGCTACCGTGGTTACTGTCGGTGGAAATAAGTTTTCCATAGAAAAACAGTTGGGAAAAGGAAATTACGGCGCAGTATTCCTATGTTTAGATATCAACAGCAACAAATCAGTTGCCGTAAAATATCAGAAACCTAGCCGGCCCTGGGAATTTTATGTGTGTCAAGAAATAAAGGCTAGGATTAAAAATCCATTCATGGTAAGTAAAAATGAATTTAACCATATAGTGCTTTTGATCAAAAATTCAGCCAGTTCTTTATGTAGTTTCCTTGAGCATCTTTTTTATATAGAAAGCAGACTAACATTTATCTGTTTTTTTTTTTTAATTTAATAATAACAATTAACATTTTAAGTGTAGCTTCCAGGTTACATGGATATTAGTACAGCATTCCTTGGAGATAATGCAAGTTTGTTTGTATCTGAATATTCTAAATATGGATCCTTACTAGATGTGGCCAATAAAGTTCGCCTAGCTACCTCAAAATGTATTAATGAGCTTATTGTTATATTGTTTACGGCTGAAATGTTGTCTATAGTACATTATCTGCACAAGGCGCAAATTATTCATGCTGATATTAAACCGGACAACTTTTTGTTAATGAAAATGTAAGTATAATTCTACTATGTTGAAGTATATTGTCCTTTGAATCTCATAAACTGAATCAAATTACGATTTTGGGGTTGCACATAAAGTTAAAGAATGAAATTTATCTGGAAGATGAATTGCCAAAATATATAATACAGAATTCTAAATAACTGATAATTTTGTATTGTGTCCAGACCAACTCAAGAATGGAGAACTCCATCACTGCAGCTAATAGACTTTGGATGTGCAATAGATATGTCTCTTTTCCCAGAAGGGACAACATTTAGAGAGGTCAGTTGGTTTTAAGATTACTTGCTATAAAAACAAACAGGATTTAATCTATTGGGTGCAAAAATGTGATCATGTCTAAAATAGGTACAAAATTGTGTCATAATTCTTTGGCATTTAGTTTAGTATAAAACATTTGTTTTTTCAGGTTATTGCTACTGAAGGCTTCACTTGTACTGAGATGAGAGAAGGAAAACCATGGACATATCAAACTGACTTGTACTGTCTCGCTGGAACTATACATGTTATATTGATGGGTAGCTACATGAAGGTAGCCAATCGTCTTGGGCAATGGAACATTGATAAAAAATTACCAAGGTTGGTACTTGATACATTATAATATAAAAAAAGTTAAACATTTCAAATAACTTTTCATAATGTATTATATTGAAAAAAAACTTACTATTTAAATAGATGTTTCTTTATTTACTTTTCTACTCTACCTACTCCATTTCACACTATTTTAAACTTATAATTTCAGGTACATGAAAGTAAGTTTATGGGATAAAATATTTACAACGCTACTAAATGTGCCTGACTGTAATAATCTACCAGATCTAATGGATCTTAAAGAGAATATCTTGAATGAAATAGACAATGTGAGCTACCATCTTCGCACCTTTGCTAATGTCCTTAAGTCAAGGTAAAACTTAATAGGAAATATAATTGTATTTATTGCATTTAGGAGTAACAATTGTAAATCTATATAAAGACATTTTGTTCAATTAATTCCATATGGAAATTGTAAGATCTATAATAATATAAACTATTTCTATCAAAAGCAATAAGGTGAGAAACTAAAGTGAAAATTTGTTTGTTGTTTAGTTAAATGTGATATCTTATTTTGACTTTGTTAGTGTATATGAATTATGGAATCTTGGCTTAGCTATTGATAGCTGATTGTTGAAACATTACTTAGGTTTCACTTATTTTTGTAATACTTGTGCACATCATATTTCTAATTTGATTGATGGCAAATAATAAACAGCGCATGTTAAACAATTGTTTTATTTCAATAACAAATAGTGATGTTATTTACAGTAGTTCTATTATATTTTATTACATTTACTTCTTAATTGTTATCATATCTGTAACAAGAGTCATAAGCAAATAACCCTTGTATAATAGGGAAGATAGCAAAACATAAAATAGTTCATTTTGTCACAGTTTTTTAATAAGTCTATTCTTTTTTCTTTCTTGATACTCTTGGACATTATCATACTTCCGCTTAAACAATATCTTAATGTATTGTTCCAAGTCAATCTTTGCTTCCGTTTTAGTATTATTAAACATTTCTATATTTTGTGATTCATTTACAGCTACATTGTTATCAACATCAGTAATGTCATACTTAGTTACTATGTTACTAGTGCTGTTAAACACATACAGAGATGTATTAAAAAGGCTTATACAATTATGGACACCTTTTAATTTTATTGTTCCTGTGAGTTTATAATGCATTTTATTATCAGTCTGTATGCAATAGATAAGCAAATCATTACAAGAATAAACTGAAATTGCCACTAAACTAGTGTTTTCATTCAGTTTTGAAGTTGTAAAATTTACAATAGGAAGGCTTTCTACTTCAACACCATCCTCATCCATCATCTTTTTGAATTTTTCTTGAAGACTTGTATCACTTAAATCATTTTTTGTGTTAATTGTGCATGTACAATGGCCAATAACATAATCCCAACATTTTATAGTTCCATCACCAGATGCACTTAATAGATATTTATCATTATGAGGAAGAAATTCAATGTGGTTTACATACTCCTTGTGTCCAAGACAATATGTTTGTATATTATATGTATTAGGATAACAGGAAACTCTTATTTTTTCATCTCTATCGGCTGATATCAGATAATTACCATCATGACTTTGTAAAACATTAAGGAGAAAGCTTAAATGTCCCAATAGCTTAACACCACTGTCATTTTTAAATATATCATAAAATAACACATCTCCGGTTTTATCTGCTACAAATATGTGAGAACTATCGGCGCCAAATCTTATTTTGCTTGCGCTTCTTGGCAATATAAATGAATTAACATGATCAAAAGAAGGCAGTTTACATACTGTTAGTTTCTTACCCGAAGTTAACGTAGCAAAATATTTATTATCATCAGAAATAGCTAAATCACATACGGAATTATCAGCATCATGGGAATCTTCTATTGAGAGTATTTTATGACTTTGATTAATAAAAACATCAACACAATTTCCTTTTGAAGCTGCAATTGTATTATCTGCAACTAATAAACAATCCATTTTCAACAATAAATAGTAAACATCAAAGGTACAAAATGTGAATTTTATAGCACAGAATTTTGGAATATTTCAAATGCCTTCAAATTGTTCCTAAATTCTATTTATTCTACGATATTTGTTATATATCAGTATTCAGTTCACACTTTATTTTAGGTTAGTACTTAGTAGTTAGCACTTGGCAGTTGGCACTTACAAAACTGAATACAGACTACCAACTCATGAACAAAAACAATTTGCATCGAGGCAATGGTTAAGTCTTTACAGATCCGGCCCAGTATCCTATTTTCAGGTTTTTTACACATTCCACTCATCGTTTGTAATTTTATAATATGGAAGGCTATTTGAGAAAGATCGTTCATCACTTATTATTATTCAATATATAAATTTCTTTATATATTTTTATAAGCATTATCCTGCATAATGAAAATACTCTAAATCCAGAAAGAAATTTGAAATCCAGAAATTGTCTAAGCCCCCAGGTGCTAACTCTATTGCCATCTACAACTGGTTGGCACTGATATTGTTCGTTAATCGTTAACGTAATACTTTACATACACAAAAATACATTACTACATTTACATACACGTGAGTGGCGTTATTCGGAATGCTTGCTTTGAATGCGGAATGATTTACATATTATATATATATATGAAATTGGACGTTGCCTAAATGAAACCATTGGCAAAAGAACGTGTCGTGTCAAATTTACTTTTAACTTTCGACATACACTAAACCTTGTTTCATCCTGACTAGGGGAATGTTTTTGATGTCATATTGCCGTTTATGTGAAATATCAAACTTTTTTAAATGTTCTTGTAATAATGTAATAAATATTTTAAGAACTGAATGTCTAGTTAATAATGCATGTAAAGTGTGGAACTTCTAGATGTAATCAACTAACTCTTACTGTGAATTGAGATACAATATTTTCGCTATGTATACTACATCTATGGAAGTTTGTCATGTTCAATTATCAGTTTAGTCTGTGGTGTATGACATAGTTGATTGTATACGATAGATGATGTATATGATACGTCATTAATCATTATCTACTTTTTTTGAAAAGGTGTTGTGGAATGAAAGTAATAAATGTGCATTTAATATTGAATTAAAATTTCACATTCAATATGGCATCTATGACTACGCCTTTGCGACCTGACAGAAACCATACTGACGTGGAAAGGTGACTTAGGAAACATATTTATATTCTTTTGTTTTTAATGTAATGTTATTGGCCATATGCAGTATGCACATATATATGTTTCAGATGGATATGCATTTATCCTGCTTACATTAACAGTAAAAAAACCCTAGCCGAGGGACGTCGTTTACCGAAGTCTATGTGCGTTGAAAACCCTACATACCAAGAGATGAGAAATGTGCTTCTAGATTCAGGATTACTACGCAGTGAAGTTGAAAACAAGTTGTATCCACGTGAACGTAGCAAAGTAAATATTTTTTCTTCTATTAAACTAGTGTATATAAATTCAGTTCTATTGTGTACATAGGTCAATTGTATATGTATATCTACATAATATTTCTCATTTCAAACTTTACATATTTTGATAGTTTTCAGATCAAATGTTTGTTTAAAAATTTAATTGCTATATTATTGCACCCAAGTGCAGCAAGTTTTTAAAATTTATTTTATCATTTATATTTAATTTTCAGGAATTATTATACAGAGGAAGATTGAGGGTAGAAATTAAACATGACGATGGTAAACCTATTGTAGAACACCTTGCTACTAGGGAGGATGTCATGAAATATATTGTTGAAAGAATTCCAAAACTAAAAACCAGACAAAATAGGTAAATATTTAGAAAACCTTTGAAATATTTCAACATTTCTTTAACATTTTACAGTAGATTCCAAATCTGAATTATAACCAAATGAGTTCAAATAAGTCATTAACAAGTGGGTTTTTATGCTGCTGTTGCCAAGTGGCAACCACCACCCAAAGCATTTAAGCCATTTATTTTATAAAAAAAGTCTTGATCTTCCATAACATGTGGTAATAAACTCCATGAAATCTATATTATAAGTTAAGTTACACTGCCAGATCTAAATCTCAAAATACCTTTTACAGACCTGCTGAGCAGCAACCCCAGCCAGCTCAACAAGCAGTTAATAAAAGCAAAGGAAAGAAAGGTCGTCGATGAATAAACTATTGTTTTATTACATATCTAAATATATTTACTATAAGTCAGTTAAGTTTTTTACTCATGATCCTTCTATGTACGTATTTCTATTGCTTTTTCTGACATTTTATTTTCCCCATTTACATCTCTGGCTACACTGTAACCATCAAATATAATGATACCTTTGTTATGAGGGCTATCTAGCTTATTTGAGACTACTGCTTCATTTGTTCTACTGCTTCTTTTATCGATTGGGGAATTTTTGCTATTGCGGTTAAAGATTTGCTTAGCGCTGGAGATAAAACGTTCGATTGCAGCATAGTCTTTTTCGCCTTTTGATTGTACAACTTCTGTTTTTTGTGGTTCAATTCTTTGTAATCTTGAAGTAAGTTTTGATATAGGTATTGGGCTTTCTGTTTTGATTGTTGTATTTGTGAGTTGAGTATTTTCTTCGTGTCGAGGTATGTTTCCTTTAAAATGGACGGGCGCGTCAGTTGAGTGTCTTTTTCTATCAAGATCTCTTGGGAAACTTCCCTCTCCATCTCGTCGGATGCCTCGGGGTTCATGGCTGCTTGAACGGTATCGTGTATCATTGTTGGTATCCTCTTCGCTATTTTCTGTATTGGATGAAATGTTTTCGTTTCTGGTATTGTGTTCATGATCTCCATTATTCCCGGCGATAAATCCTTCATCGTTTCGGATATGCGGGGTGCTGCGTCCCTCATGGAGTCCACTATTGTTTCTCCCAATGCCAATGGTATTTCTTGTAGGTAATATGGGTACGTTCTGATTCCGTCGGATATTGCTGATGTTATTAGGGGCAAAACGATGGGTCTCCGTGGTGGTAACCGAAGGCGATGGTGATTCAGTCTGGGCCTCAGCGGAGATAAAAGTTGCGGCAGCAGCTGCCTCTTGGTACGGATCGGGTAAGTTGGCATCAGTTGTTGATCTAAGGGCACAGTTGCATACGACGTCGTTCGCTTCAACTCTGTTTCTATTATTCCTCTTATATTTGTTTTTTGGGAGAGCTGCTTCGCGTGAGTCTGGTTCAAGAATATCGTCAAGAATAACGCTAAGACTTTTAAATATTGGAATGTAATTTTCATTGATGCTTTCATCTTGTAAGTATCGTTTAGCTTGTAGGGCAGGATTTACGATTTTCAAGCCTTTACGAGGACGCTTTAAAGTTTTAGGTTTTAGAGGTGATTTAATTTGAAACGGTTTTCTCACCGGTTTCCTAAACTTAAATGGTGAAAACAAGCTTGTCGCTAGGGATTTTCCTATATCTGAAATATAAAATAAATCGTTAATTTTAACTTAATTCGAGCATTTTTTTTCACATAAGTATGCCCCACCGAACGTAAATACCTCTAATATTTTGCCTGTGAAATTCGAACGCCTGTAACCTATCGCCGCTCAACAGTGACCCTGAAAATAGTATGTAATCATAACTAATTCAGAAGCCTAGCTAGGCCTTACAATTCCTCGCCATGGTTAAAATCAGAGAATTTAAAGAAATTATTATTATTACCTAAAAGTGTACATTTTGATTTAAAAAAACTACTTATCTAATAACTAGATCCCAAATACTTGATTTC
This sequence comes from Pontia daplidice, assembly GCA_963693355.1. Lineage (NCBI taxonomy): Eukaryota > Metazoa > Arthropoda > Insecta > Lepidoptera > Pieridae > Pontia > Pontia daplidice. The sequence goes on from CAVNZL010000014.1 coordinate 2,001,406, forward strand.
GCTTAACTGGCGAATAATGAATATGTTTAAATGTGTAACTATACAATGAAAAAATAAAGAATCCGAATTTTGATCGTGTTACCTGATGAACTTAATTTTATTGGTGATTTATTTCTTTCTTCGGCTTCTATGGCGTCGTTGAGTGAGAATGTTTTTGATATTATACCTAAAAAAACAGACAGTTGCGTCAGAACTAGGTAACCTAATACAGGAACCAGCCCTAGCATAGGTTTATTAGTACTAACATAATATACTAATAAAAATATTAACTACTTATAGGCCGTCATACTAATAGGAGTAGTATGTCGTCTAGTTGGATAGAAAATAATTAAGTATGCTGCTGTTGCTTTTTCTAATCTTGTATACAGCAGAATATCTCCAAATATTAAAACTGTTTAATTACATAAAGGTCAAAATTATATAAATTATTACAAGGGCACTACTGTCTGTAACGTAAGATTACATTTGTTTGAATATTCTTTAAATATTAAAATACTCGTTCTTGTTTTTCGTAATGCTATACAGTGGAATTTTGTTAATTTTCAATCATTAAAAATAACAAAAGAAAATATTTTGCATAACTGCTCAAATGGGGGACGATGAGTACCGTTCTAAAATGAATGAGGTTGAAATCTCAAGGAACAGCAATTAACAATTACATATTACAAGCGTAACCATAAACTAATTGTTGCTTGATCAAATATATATTTAAAAATCACAAATAAATTACATACGAGTTTATAAATAATAATTATTCCTCGTTGTAATAGATACATAGCTACAAAGCATATCCCATCCATAAACTTTGGTAAAGTATTAAGTACTACTTACTTGGTAATATAGAACTAACAATAATACACACAAGAAACACACGGACTTCCATTTTCAATCATTTTTACAAAACATCTGATCTACGTGACTTTTAAAGTAAAATTGATTAATAATATTATATATTAAAATACCTCGCCTCCGCGAAAACGCTGACAGTGCAATTTTTGCACGTATCAAGTATTGTTTAGACAGGTATTCAGTATTAACACGAAAGGTATTCATATTATTGCATGGACTCGATTTGCATAAACATCTGAAACCTTATAGCTGGCAATGGAACGTAAGATTCCCGGATATACCTCTTTAAAGCACCGGCGGTCATTATACTGTACGTTGGAACACTATTGATTTTCTTTCACATTTATGATAATTAAAAGAATTGATGGTATGCTTGCGGATGTCTTAATTCATAAAAAATTGTGTCCTTTTCACTTTTTCTTATTTTGATTTTCAAATAGTCCCACAAGTAAGCGATAGACAAATTGTATATCAAAAGTATAAGAATAGCCAAAGTCGATATGAATGAATCTACGAGCGAGAAATAAAAATTTTGGCTGTGTACCAACTGGCAGTCGAACTTAAAACACTCGTTATAAAATGCTGGTTATCTACAGAGTTTCCTACAACTTAAAAGCTAAATTTCCCAATAATTAATAGGTATTGTGTAATTGTGACAAGTATCTTATAAGCGACATTGGCAAATTTATATGTACCTACTTATCTACTTAGAAGATTTTATTTATATCCCCATAAAATTTAACTTGTCGTTCTTATATTGCTGAGCGAAAAAACGTATATAAGGGCTCTCTTTTACGTCAAATGTTTCGATAAATAAAATGGGGGCAGTAAAACAAAGAAGCAGTTTGGGTCGTTAAAATATTACGGTCGTCCAATATCGAAGGATGAAATCTTTAATCGGAGATATGGTATTACTTCTTGTCGGCGAGCTGCTGTGACTTCGACAAATGTGGAAGATAAAGTTTCTAAGATGAATTACACCATAAAATATATTCGGCATCAAAATAATGAAATATTTTTCTATTTCGATGTATAATCTTATTATGAATAGTATTTAAATTTCCCTAATCAGCAAACGTGAACTAAAAAACATTGCGTTTTAACTAAGCGATTATCATGCAAATACAATTTTATCATTTTTATATTGTAAATTGGTAAAATTAATCCAAGGCAAGAATTAATATTTATCAGATCAGACAAACATTTATTCAAATCCGTAAATTCAATACATCTTATAATATATCCTTCTATATAAGTTTTTACGAAGATTGTTTACCCTAAACACGTTAGAGAGTGTATTTTCCAGCAGATAAAGTGCCTGTTTTATTAGCACCCAAATCCGAGAGGCTGGCCGCGGCTCGGTCGAATTCTAGTGGATGGTTGCTTCCTCAATTTACGGCCGCCTATGGACGGGAGTTAGTACGACTGTCGTCACGCCTCGTATACCGCCGATTTATTTACATTGCTGTATATTTTCTAAGCAACACTGGCTAGGTGCTTATTTTGAACTTAAAATTGAAAATTGCCAAAATGTGCAATTTTATTTCATAATTTTCTTTTTAGGAAACCTTCTAAGCCGGAGAAATGGAAGTGAACATAGATAAGGATACTTTTTTCTTTTTATCCTGGCTTATTTGAATATTTTAAATTGATTCTAATATTAGAAGAATATAAGATATAGAAAAGATAATAAAGAGAAAATTTCTTTCTGCATAGGCCCAGAATGTCTATTATAATTGTTTTATAGCATCATAATAATTATACTCAATACAATTTGTCATATTAAAGTTCTGTAGTCTACGTTATCTGAATAACGTGAGTTTAATGTCAACGTTTAATTGTATATTAATTATATCTGTGGCCACATCCGTAATCTTAGATATGAAGCATGTTGCACACAATCCATTTAATTATGAACTCAGTAATAGCAATTTGTAACGAAGATCTTTCTCAGTTCCAAGATCGTCTTTGCAATTAATGTACCTCTACCTCCACTAGGTAATTCGAGCAGCGAGATAAAACGCTCCTTCAATTCTGTTGCTCAAGTTTATTCCGTTTTTATTGCCGTGTTTCACAAAATTTTATGTAAGGAGCTTGTAGACAGAACGCGTTTTAACTATGCCCGTAGACCGTAACTAAACTGGTCGATTGTGTTCTCACGATAAAAGGATTTCGCTGGGGAATATTATTTGGTAATACATCTTCTGGAATATTATGATGAGTTTTCTTCATAAAAAGTAATGATGTCTAGCAATATGAAAATACTACAAACAAATATCTTTGGCAGCACAAAAGTAGCTAATTTACTGGAATGTAGTATGAGTGGTCCGTTATTGGTATTATCAAGAGACGCTGCTTGATTAGATGAGTAGTAATTTGCAGGATGCTGCATAGTTGCTCATGCTATTATCCAATACTACTAAGTAATTACGTAATTTTTAAATACATTTTACGTATTTATGAGGATATTTTTAAATGGAAACTGTTAATATAACGAGTAACTTATTTGTCTCAGATGGAATAATTATATTATTTAAGATAGTAGTAAGTAAGTAATAGGGATTGAAGATGATTAATGTGTTAAATTATTAGTAGTTGCTAAACATACTCGAAGGTGCATAGTATATGAGTGGAAAAACTTAACAATTAAGTGATCACCCATTTAATATGTACGATTTTTTTCATGTTTAAGCTTACGCCATTTTTAAAAATTTGGTCCTGGAAGTGTGCTAATTTAAGAACTCATTTCTTACTTTTCTTCACAGCGTAAACACAATTTGGCAGATTGCGATAAAACAGTACGTTGCATGAGTTGATATAAAAAAGTTGCATTAATTAAAAGACGATAACTTTATAAATGGAATAAGTACTGGGGAAAAATTTTGATTATCAAATCTTGTTGTAAAATTGTTGAGAAACGAGACCCTCAGCTCACACGCCGACAAATGTAGTTGGCAATTTTATTTGTACGCAAATCCAATCGGTCGTAACACCGGGGTTGATGGAGCCAGCGGTAACGAACTGATCGAACCAACTTATGAGTTTCATTTCCTTCGTCTGTATACATTTTCAACACTTTTCACCCTCTCGCATTACTGTACTGCTTTTTTGCCTTAACCAGTGATTTATATTTCTTTCCTACATATTTGAGGACGGAAACTCAATTTTCTGCAGGCATTCACAGTGTATTTTTAGAAGTGTTTTGTAAGAGAGCATAAATTGAATTAAGCGCTGTAAAATTTATGCACAACTTAAGATTTATATTTTTCCATTTTCTACATTTTGTAGTCTTGATATAAACTTCAATCTATGTTTCATAGATTAGGTATATCTGCTTAAAATATTATGTTTGATGAGATATAGGGAGATGTTTTCGTAATAATGCGTTGAAATTAATTTCGTCTCGAGCGGTCTCCATTTCATCCCGAATTATTGTTACGCCGAGAATCGTACCTATCTAATAAAGCCGTAAGAAATTTCACTCTAACCTAATAAAAACTTTCAATTCAATGCCTATAACAAAATGTCATTACCAACAAATATTTCCAATACAACTTGGTATGACGCGAAGAAATCATTCATGGGTTGTATCACCCATTTCCGTTGGCCGCCACCTCAGTTATTGCCTTGGGATCGGATTATTGGCGAATTGTTCCGTTCGCATTCCGGCTCGCGCCTCGCACGTGAAATATTAAGCGTCTATGTACCAATTCCATTGTAGATACTCTGGAGAATATGGCTTAATAGGGTCTGTAGTCCGTTGTGTGGCTTAATAAAGCCCTTCGTTTATACGTAGGTACAATTATAATTTCTAAGCTCATTCGTGATTTACGACACTTTTGGTACAGACAATCTTGATGAACATAAATTTTGTACCTCTATATAACACTTATAATTCATTTAGATTCGTTAATATTCTATTTATGTATATTAATTAAACCACTGAAAGTCTAGCTAGTCTAGTCCCCAACGGCTTCACCCGTATTTATTAATGTCTGTACACCATGTAAGTAATGGAACATTTGCTCACGCTAAGCCCTTATTGACAGTAGCGAGATGTTACAGCCTATCTTTATATATATATAATTCTTCTGTGAGTGTGTATGTCACTGAACTTCTCTCAAACGACTGGACCGATTTTGATGAAATTGTTTGTGTGTGTTCAAGGGGATCTGGGAATGGTTTAGATTCACAATTTTGTCCGCTGGACAATGTTATTTTTAATTTATTAGTAGTTGTTGATTTTGGAATGTTTTACATTGAATCCCACAGACGGCGCTACCATCGCAGTGTCAAATTTTAAATTATATTAGAATAATTAATTGAAATCACATGTATGGCAAAACAACGTTTGCCGGATTCACTAGTATATTAATAATTCTTGAAAGAGATATTAACCGATGTTAATGACAACATAAAAATTGTTGTCGGAATAATAGTTTCAAGTACTTAACCTTTCTCCGAACCGTTCACTGTGTTCGATATAAGAATACCTGTAAATTGAAGAATTCCAATTAGGTACAAGCTTGATGACCGATCAACATTTGTGTAATGAGCATAAATGTTGGCTGGGATCTGATTTCTGATTGTCAGTTGTGTGTCGTGTCCTGATATATTAATAATATGATTATAGTTGTGGATATTCACTAGCTGTAAATATATAATCAATTGTTATTTAAATGAAGAGGTAATATTGACTAACATAGACTTGGTAATAAAATATAGGTAATCTATTTGCGAACATTTTAAACTTAGAATGGTGAAGAATACATAGGAAGGCAAAATTTATATTATTTTTAACTAATTAATTTTGCAATATTTTGTCAGTTTTCGCGATCAAAGGACTGCATCCATATAAATTACATCATTAAAACAAATAAATTAGACAGGAGTCACGGCTCTGGAGCGAGGAGGAAGCGGCCAATATATTGCTCCCCACACATAAGAGGCTACTAAACTTTATTGTTGTGTTTACGACGCTCTTTAACTATCTTTGTGCACATTCGACACGGGCACACTTTAATTTGACAACTATTTCCGGGAAACGAAAACAAAAATACCATCACTTTTACATTACATGTTTCGGGATAAGATTATATTCTCACTTTGCAGACTTTAGTCTAGATTTTACGCTGATGTAATGTTGGGCTTCCCACCAAGAATCCGTTTGTGTATTATCTCTTGCTACAAATCACAACGGATGTCCCACGAAGGGAAAATGAAAATTGAGATACCGTGAAGGCATTGTTCCGTGAAAATATATCTTCTTGATATTCGGAGGACGCGGGTTATTCGGGAAGCGCAGATATTACGATAATATTGTACATTGTGCTCTGTATCGTATAAATTAACACTTATTAAAGAGAGTACAGTTAATTCAACAGTTGTACGAACAAACACTGGAAGTACGGAAACTCAGTGGACAAAAGACTGTTATTTTCTTGCGGTTATTTCACGACACGGCGCTTTGTCGTTTCGGGATTTTGTCATTATTTGGAAGTACAGTTCAAAACTCTATCTTGATTCTTATAAAACTGTGGTTATTATCGAAATAAAGATTGAACGATGTAACAATGGTGTGAATCATTTCATTTATATTAATAATATAATGTTTTAAGCAGATTTTTAGTATTACCTAAAAACCATGAATGAACGTCAAAAAAAGTTGGCAGTATGATGATTAATGTAGTAACTGAATGATAAGAGGTTAAGCGGGTGACAAAGGAGAACCCAGGTTGAGGTTTTGTAAGAGCAAAAACCGTTAGGATTACAACGTTTTGCTAAATATTTACGTACCACTTGCTCTGCCCGTTAACGCTAGATAAGAGCCCAACTAAATCCTTATAAAGAAACATTTCGCCATTTATCATTTGCTAAAAGCCAGCGAGTGTTGATAACTGAGAAAATACTAGAATTTGTTAAAAAGAACTATTTTCGATACAAATAATTACGATAATACTTTATATCATTTATTTTAATTAATTTTCGTATCATATGATTTTCATTTAATTTTGATATTGGTTACCTATGTCATTAATGTGTTTATATACATTTGATGGATGTTTAAATTTAGTGGCAATATTTTTAAATTTTCAAATTTATTTTTACGATTACACGTAAATGGGAAGTCAACGGCTCCTGATATACAGTTTTCACTAAATTCGGATTATAAATACATTATTATTCTTAAATTCCTAATTAAATAAACTATCAAGGCCAAGGCATTTTTGTGTCCTAATGATCATATGTTGGATTGAAAAGGACACTTTGCATTTATATTTGAAACTTTAATTTTAAACATATTGGAAATATAAACATATCCCCCATACTAAAATTAAAAATAATTGAAAGGATGTAATTACGTTACGTTCAAATATCATATTCCGTTCTGAATATAGAATCAGAACATAATTAAAAATACACTTTGTAAGTGTGTAAACAGTAAGGTCACGTTATAATTATGTTCTGCAAAAAACGTATTACACATAAATCTAATTGGATCGTACTCAAGCATTCTGTTTGTATGCAAAGCGCCGCGTAGCGTTAGCATGGAAAATGATCCGCGTTTGACTCGTAGTTAAGCAGTCGCATTCATGTCGAATTCGTGTTATTTGATTAGTACGTGATAATTCAGCAACGTAGGTGCTATCCGTTCTAATAAAGAAGATTAATGGATTATGTGAAAACATGGCAACGAGATATTTCAATCTGTATGTGCTTAAAATGTTTTTAATGCAAATGTTAATTAATTATAATATAATTAATAACATATTAAATGCATCAATTATTGGGATGCCGACTAAAACACAGAATGATAGAATCGTCACCACACACATTCACCTTTAGTAATTCAATCAAATTTTTATTTATTTAACATTTGCGTTCTCTGAATCGACAGGCGTGTTTAAAACTCAGAATCCATTACAACCACAACTAATAAACTTGCAATATAATAAAACAGATCCTCTCAAATTAGTAAGGTCTTAAGCGTAGTTAAAAGCTGATCATTAGGCTGATGAATCGTCGAGCGGTGAAGCGGTCTACTAGAACAAAATCCGGGCTATAGCCGAGCCTGGCTCCAGCTAATTTACAGAGCAGTGTGAAATGGAGCGAGTCATTCACAAAGCGCTACTAATGCTCCGTCCGCTGCACTGCCCTGCAATTATATTTGCATACGACCACCTTTTAGCAAGCAAATTGTATTGGCCAAAGGATATTATCGTGTTTGCCAAAATTTTGTTTCACACGTTTTTCCAGTTGATATAAACCATTGAGATGCGCTGTCAGCGTAAAGTTTTAATTAAGATTCGCAATATGAAAATCCATTTGCAAGGCAAGAATTCGTTGCGCATATTATATGAGATGATGACTCATATTAAAAGAGGATAATATCAAGAGCTTGCACTTCATTTTATTTCATAAACGGCTGGAAGAATCTTAACAGAATTTAAGTAGGAATTTATTATTAAAGCGCTTTAAGACAAAAGGAAGGCTCTTTGAAGAGTATGTTATAAAAAATTGACACTTTGTAACACTGTTTTTTTTTAATTAATGCTACTTATTTTATTCGGCGTGCGATGACAGACGGTAAAGTCGCGATTAGAATTACATTACTACCCTCGTAATCATATCATTAAAGATTTAAACTACAGTGTAGTGAGATATTTATTGAAAATAAAGTCAGCTAATAAATCGAAACCTGTATACTCAAAAAATATGTAAGGTTTGTTTATCTTTAAAGTGAGA